>OY829913.1:164780272-165380272 GCA_963691935.1 Nephrotoma guestfalica | reverse complement strand
AAAGTAGGGCCTCTGGTAGTTAGGATTAAGGATATTTGAACACATAACCGGGGTTATGAAGTAAATTCGGTTTTTCCGAGTTTTCCGATATTACTAAACGGTGGAACCACTAGCGGAAAATTAATTTGAGTTGGTCTAGGGCTGTGTGAACGGAAAATCATTCACATTTTCCAAAAAGTAGGGCCTCTGGTAGTTAGGATTAAAGATATTTGAACACAAATTCGGAAATATTAAATATATTTTCGGGTTTTTCTAATTTTCCGATATTACTAAACGGCGGAGCCACTAGCGGGAAATTAATTTGAGTTGGTCTAGGCCTGTGTGAACGGAAAATCATTCACATTTTCCAAAAAGTAGGGCCTCTGGTAGTTAGGATTAAAGATATTTGAACACAAATTCGGAGTTATTAAATATATTTTCGGGTTTTTCTAATTCTCCGATATTACTAAACGGCGGAGCCACTAGCGGAAAATAAATTTGAGTTGGTCTAGGTCTGTGTGAACGGAAAATCATTCACATTTTCCAAAAAGTAGGGCCTCTGGTAGTTAGGATTAAGGATATTTGAACACATAACCGGGGTTATGAAATAAATTCGGGTTTTCCGAGTTTTCCGATATTACTAAACGGCGGAACCACTAGCGGAAAATTAATTTGAGTTATTCTAGACCTGTGTGAACGGAAAATCATTCACATTTTCCAAAAAGTGGGGCCTCTGGTAGTTAGGATTAAGGATATTTGAACACATAACCGGGGTTATGAAATAAATTCGGTTTTTCCGAGTTTTCCGATAGTACTAAACGGCGGAACCACTAGCGGAAAATAAATTTGAGTTGGTCTAGACCTGTGTGAACGGAAAATCATTCACATTTTCCAAAAAGTAGGGCCTCTGGTAGTTAGGATTAAGGATATTTGAACACATAACCGGGGTTATGAAATAAATTCGGTTTTTCCGAGTTTTCCGATATTACTAAACGGTAGAACCACTAGCGGAAAATAAATTTGAGTTAATCTAGGGCTGTGTGAACGGAAAATCATTCACATTTTCCAAAAAGTAGGGCCTCTGGTAGTTAGGATTAAAGATATTTGAACACAAATTCGGAGTTATTAAATATATTTTCGGGTTTTTCTAATTCTACGATATTACTAAACGGCGGAGCCACTAGCGGAAAATAAATTTGAGTTGGTCTAGGTCTGTGTGAACGGAAAATCACTCACATTTTCCAAAAAGTAGGGCCTCTGGTAGTTA
Source organism: Nephrotoma guestfalica (assembly GCA_963691935.1). NCBI lineage: Eukaryota > Metazoa > Arthropoda > Insecta > Diptera > Tipulidae > Nephrotoma > Nephrotoma guestfalica. The sequence continues at coordinate 165,379,026 of OY829913.1, read as the reverse complement.
GGATTAAGGATATTTGAACACATAACCGGGGTTATGAAATAAATTCGGGTTTTCCGAGTTTTCCGATATTACTAAACGGCGGAACCACTAGCGGAAAATTAATTTGAGTTGGTCGAGGCCTGTGTGAACGGAAAATCATTCACATTTTCCAAAAAGTGGGGTTCTGGTAGTTAGGATTAAGGATATTTGAACACATAACCGGGATTATGAAATAAATTCGGTTTTTCCGAGTTTTCCGATATTACTAAACGGCGGAACCACTAGCGGAAAATAAATTTGAGTTAGTCTAGACCTGTGTGAACGGAAAATCACTCACATTTTCCAAAAAGTAGGGCCTCTGGTAGTTAGGATTAAGAATATTTGAACACATAACCGGGATTATGAAATAAATTCGGTTTTTCCGAGTTTTCCGATATTACTAAACGGCGGAACCACTAGCGGAAAATAAATTTGAGTTGGTCTAGGTCTGTGTGAACGGAAAATCATTTACATTTTCCAAAAAGTGGGGCCTCTGGTAGTTAGGATTAAGGATATTTGAACACATAACCGGGGTTATGAAATAAATTCGGGTTTTCCGAGTTTTCCGATATTACTAAACGGCGGAGCCACCAGCGGAAAATTAATTTGAGTTGGTCTAGGCCTGTGTGAACGGAAAATCGTTCACATTTTCCAAAAAGTAGGGCCTCTGGTAGTTAGGATTAAGGATATTTGAACACATAACCGGGGTTATGAAATAAATTCTGGTTTTCCGAGTTTTTCGATATTACTAAACGGCGGAACCACTAGCGGAAAATAAATTTGAGTTGGTCTAGACCTGTGTGAACGGAAAATCATTCACATTTTCCAAAAAGTGGGGCCTCTGGTAGTTAGGATTAAGGATATTTGAACACATAACCGGGGTTATGAAATAAATTCGGTTTTTCCGAGTTTTTCGATATTACTAAACGGCGGAACCACTAGCGAAAAACTAATTTGAGTTGGTCTAGGCCTGTGTGAACGGAAAATCATTCACATTTTCTAAAAAGTAGGGCCTCTGGTAGTTAGGATTAAGGATATTTGAACACATAACCGGGGTTATGAAATAAATTCGGTTTTTCCGAGTTTTCCGATATTACTAAACGGTGGAACCACTAGCGAAAAATTAATTTGAGTTGGTCTAGGGCTGTGTGAACGGAAAATCATTCACATTTTCCAAAAAGTAGGGCCTCTGGTAGTTAGGATTAAAGATATTTGAACACAAATTCGGAAATATTAAATATATTTTCGGGTTTTTCTAATTTTCCGATATTACTAAACGGCGGAGCCACTAGCGGGAAATTAATTTGAGTTGGTCTAGGCCTGTGTGAACGGAAAATCATTCACATTTTGCAAAAAGTAGGGCCTCTGGTAGTTAGGATTAAAGATATTTGAACACAAATTCGGAGTTATTAAATATATTTTCGGGTTTTTCTAATTCTCCGATATTACTAAACGGCGGAGCCACTAGCGGAAAATTAATTTGAGTTGTTCTAGGTCTGTGTGAACGGAAAATCATTCACATTTTCCAAAAAGTAGGGCCTCTGGTAGTTAGGATTAAGGATATTTGAACACATAACCGGGGTTATGAAATAAATTCGGGTTTTCCGAGTTTTCCGATATTACTAAACGGCGGAACCACTAGCGGAAAATTAATTTGAGTTATTCTAGACCTGTGTGAACGGAAAATCATTCACATTTTCCAAAAAGTAGGGCCTCTGGTAGTTAGGATTAAGGATATTTGAACACATAATTGGGGTTATGAAATAAATTCGGTTTTTCCGAGTTTTCCGATAGTACTAAACGGCGGAACCACTAGCGGTAAATAAATTTGAGTTGGTCTAGACCTGTGTGAACGGAAAATCATTCACATTTTCCAAAAAGTAGGGCCTCTGGTAGTTAGGATTAAGGATATTTGAACACATAACCGGGGTTATGAAATAAATTCGGGTTTTCCGAGTTTTCCGATATTACTAAACGGTAGAACCACTAGCGGAAAATAAATTTGAGTTAATCTAGGGCTGTGTGAACGGAAAATCATTCACATTTTCCAAAAAGTAGGGCCTCTGGTAGTTAGGATTAAAGATATTTGAACACAAATTCGGAGTTATTAAATATATTTTCGGGTTTTTCTAATTTTCCGATATTACTAAACGGCGGAGCCACTAGCGGAAAATAAATTTGAGTTGGTCTAGGTCTGTGTGAACGGAAAATCATTCACATTTTCCAAAAAGTAGGGCCTCTGGTAGTTAGGATTAAGGATATTTGAACACATAACCGGGGTTATAAAATAAATTCGGGTTTTCCGAGTTTTCCGATATTACTAAACGGCGGAACCACTAGCGGAAAATTAATTTGAGTTGGTCTAGGCCTGTGTGAACGGAAAATCATTCACATTTTCCAAAAAGTGGGGTTCTGGTAGTTAGGATTAAGGATATTTGAACACATAACCGGGATTATGAAATAAATTCGGTTTTTCCGAGTTTTCCGATATTACTAAACGGCGGAACCACTAGCGGAAAATAAATTTAAATTAGTCTAGATCTGTGTGAACGGAAAATCATTCACATTTTGCAAAAAGTAGGGCTTCTGGTAATTAGGATTAAGAATATTTGAACACATAACTGGGGTTATGAAATAAATTCGGTTTTTCCGAGTTTTCCGATATTACTAAACGGCGGAACCACTAGCGGAAAATTAATTTGAGTTGGTCTAGGCCTGTGTGAACGGAAAATCATTCACATTTTCCAAAAAGTAGGGCCTCTGGTAGTTAGGATTAAGGATATTTGAACACATAACCGGGGTTATGAAATAAATTCGGGTTTTCCGAGTTTTCCGATATTACTAAACGGTGGAACCACTAGCGGAAAATTAATTTGAGTTGGTCTAGGCCTGTGTGAACGGAAAATCATTCACATTTTCCAAAAAGTAGGGCCTCTGGTAGTTAGGATTAAGGATATTTGAACACATAACCGGGATTATGAAATAAATTCGGTTTTTCCGAGTTTTCCGATATTACTAAACGGTGGAACCACTAGCGGAAAATAAATTTGAGTTAGTCTAGGTCTGTGTGAACGGAAAATCATTCACATTTTCCAAAAAGTAGGGCCTCTGGTAGTTAGGATTAAGAATATTTGAACACATAACCGGGATTATGAAATAAATTCGGGTTTTCCGAGATTTCCGATATTACTAAACGGTGGAACCACTAGCGGAAAATTAATTTGAGTTGGTCTAGGCCTGTGTGAACGGAAAATCATTCACATTTTCCAAAAAGTAGGGCCTCTGATAGTTAGGATGAAAGATATTTGAACACATAACCGGGATTATGAAATAAATTCGGGTTTTCCGAGTTTTCCGATATTACTAAACGGCGGAACCACTAGCGGAAAATAAATTTTAGTCTAGACCTGTGTAAACGGAAAATTATTCACATTTTCCAAAAAGTAGGGCCTCTGGTAGTTAGGATTAAGAATATTTGAACACATAACCTGGGTTATGAAATAAATTCGGTTTTTCCGAGTTTTCCGATATTACTAAACGGCGGAACCACTAGCGGAAATCAAATTTGAGTTGATCTAGACCTGTGTGAACGGAAAATCATTCACATTTTCCAAAAAGTAGGGCCTCTGGTAGTTAGGATTAAGAATATTTGAACACATAACCGGGGTTATGAAATAAATTCGGTTTTTCCGAGTTTTTCGATATTACTAAACGGCGGAACCACTAGCAGAAAATAAATTTGAGTTGGTCTAGACCTGTGTAAACGGAAAATCATTCACATTTTTCAAAAAGTAGGGCCTCTGGTAGTTAGGATTAAGGATATTTGAACACATAACCGGGGTTATGAAATAAATTCGGTTTTTCCGAGTTTTTCGATATTACTAAACGGCGGAACCACTAGCGGAAAATTAATTTGAGTTGGTCTAGGCCTGTGTGAACGGAAAATCATTCACATTTTCCAAAACGTAGGGCCTCTGGTAGTTAGGATTAAGGATATTTGAACACATAACCGGGGTTATGAAATAAATTCGGTTTTTCCGAGTTTTCCGATATTACTAAACGGTGGAACCATTAGCGGAAAATTAATTTGAGTTGGCCTAGGCCTGTGTGAACGGAAAATCATTCACATTTTCCAAAAAGTAGGGCCTCTGGTAGTTAGGATTAAAGATATTTGAACACAAATTCGGAGTTATTAAATATATTTTCGGGTTTTTCTAATTCTACGATATTACTAAACGGCGGAGCCACTAGCGGAAAATAAATTTGAGTTGGTCTAGGTCTGTGTGAACGGAAAATCACTCACATTTTCCAAAAAGTAGGGCCTCTGGTAGTTAGGATTAAGGATATTTGAACACATAACCGGGGTTATGAAATAAATTCGGGTTTTCCGAGTTTTCCGATATTACTAAACGGCGGAACCACTAGCGGAAAATTAATTTGAGTTGGTCGAGGCCTGTGTGAACGGAAAATCATTCACATTTTCCAAAAAGTGGGGTTCTGGTAGTTAGGATTAAGGATATTTGAACACATAACCGGGATTATGAAATAAATTCGGGTTTTCCGAGATTTCCGATATTACTAAACGGCGGAACCACTAGCGGAAAATTAATTTGAGTTATTCTAGACCTGTGTAAACGGAAAATCACTCACATTTTCCAAAAAGTAGGGCCTCTGGTAGTTAGGATTAAGAATATTTGAACACATAACCGGGATTATGAAATAAATTCGGTTTTTCCGAGTTTTCCGATATTACTAAACGGCGGAACCACTAGCGGAAAATTAATTTGAGTTATTCTAAACCTGTGTGAACGGAAAATCATTCACATTTTCCAAAAAGTAGGGCCTCTGGTAGTTAGGATTAAGGATATTTGAACACATAACCGGGGTTATGAAATAAATTCGGGTTTTCCGAGTTTTCCGATAGTACTAAACGGCGGAACCACTAGCAGAAAATAAATTTGAGTTGGTCTAGACCTGTGTAAACGGAAAATCATTCACATTTTCCAAAAAGTAGGGCCTCTGGTAGTTAGGATTAAGGATATTTGAACACATAACCGGGGTTATGAAATAAATTCGGTTTTTCCGAGTTTTTCGATATTACTAAACGGCGGAACCACTAGCGGAAAATTAATTTGAGTTAGTCTAGACCTGTGTGAACGGAAAATCATTCACATTTTCCAAAAAGTGGGGTTCTGGTAGTTAGGATTAAGGATATTTGAACACATAACCGGGATTATGAAATAAATTCGGTTTTTCCGAGTTTTCCGATATTACTAAACGGCGGAACCACTAGCGGAAAATAAATTTGAGTTAGTCTAGACCTGTGTGAACGGAAAATCACTCACATTTTCCAAAAAGTAGGGCCTCTGGTAGTTAGGATTAAGGATATTTGAACACATAACCGGGGTTATGAAATAAATTCGGTTTTTCCGAGTTTTTCGATATTACTAAACGGCGGAACCACTAGCGGAAAATTAATTTGAGTTGGTCTAGGCCTGTGTGAACGGAAAATCATTCACATTTTCCAAAAAGTAGGGCCTCTGGTAGTTAGGATTAAGAATATTTGAACACAGAACCGGGATTATGAAATAAATTCGGGTTTTCCGAGTTTTCCGATATTACTAAACGGCGGAACCACTAGCGGAAAATTAATTTGAGTTAGTCTAGACCTGTGTGAACGGAAAATCATTCACATTTTCCAAAAAGTAGGGCCTCTGGTAGTTAGGATTAAGGATATTTGAACACATAACCAGGGTTATGAAATAAATTCGGGTTTTCCGAGTTTTCCGATAGTACTAAACGGCGGAACCACTAGCAGAAAATAAATTTGAGTTGGTCTAGACCTGTGTAAACGGAAAATCATTCACATTTTTCAAAAAGTAGGGCCTCTGGTAGTTAGGATTAAGGATATTTGAACACATAACCGGGGTTATGAAATAAATTCGGTTTTTCCGAGTTTTTCGATATTACTAAACGGCGGAACCACTAGCGGAAAATTAATTTGAGTTGATCTAGGCCTGTGTGAACGGAAAATCATTCACATTTTCCAAAAAGTAGGGCCTCTGGTAGTTAGGATTAAGGATATTTGAACACATAACCGGGGTTATGAAATAAATTCGGTTTTTCCGAGTTTTCCGATATTACTAAACGGTGGAACCATTAGCGGAAAATTAATTTGAGTTGGTCTAGCGCTGTGTGAACGGAAAGTCATTCACATTTTCCAAAAAGTAGGGCCTCTGGTAGTTAGGATTAAAGATATTTGAACACAAATTCGGAGTTATTAAATATATTTTCGGGTTTTTCTAATTCTACGATATTACTAAACGGCGGAGCCACTAGCGGAAAATAAATTTGAGTTGGTCTAGGTCTGTGCGAACGGAAAATCACTCACATTTTCCAAAAAGTAGGGCCTCTGGTAGTTAGGATTAAGGATATTTGATCACATAACCGGGGTTATGAAATAAATTCGGGTTTTCCGAGTTTTCCGATATTACTAAACGGCGGAACCACTAGCGGAAAATTAATTTGAGTTGGTCTAGGCCTGTGTGAACGGAAAATCATTCACATTTTCCAAAAAGTGGGGCCTCTGGTAGTTAGGATTAAGGATATTTGAACACATAACCGGGATTATGAAATAAATTCGGTTTTTCCGAGTTTTCCGATATTACTAAACGGTGGAACCACTAGCGGAAAATAAATTTGAGTTAGTCTAGGTCTGTGTGAACGGAAAATCATTCACATTTTCCAAAAAGTAGGGCCTCTGGTAGTTAGGATTAAGAATATTTGAACACATAACCGGGATTATGAAATAAATTCGGGTTTTCCGAGTTTTCCGATATTACTAAACGGTGGAACCACTAGCGGAAAATTAATTTGAGTTGGCCTATGCCTGTGTGAACGGAAAATCACTCACATTTTCCAAAAAGTAGGGCCTCTGGTAGTTAGGATTAAAGATATTTGAACACAAATTCGGAGTTATTAAATATATTTTCGGGTTTTTCTAATTCTCCGATATTATTAAACGGCGGAGCCACTAGCGGAAAATAAATTTGAGTTGGTCTAGGTCTGTGTGAACGGAAAATCATTCACATTTTCCAAAAAGTAGGGCCTCTGGTAGTTAGGATTAAGGATATTTGAACACATAACCGGGATTATGAAATAAATTCGGTTTTTCCGAGTTTTCCGATATTACTAAACGGTGGAACCATTAGCGGAAAATTAATTTGAGTTGGTCTAGGGCTGTGTGAACGGAAAGTCATTCACATTTTCCAAAAAGTAGGGCCTCTGGTAGTTAGGATTAAAGATATTTGAACACAAATTCGGAGTTATTAAATATATTTTCGGGTTTTTCTAATTTTTCGATATTACTAAACGGCGGAGCCACTAGCGGAAAATTAATTTGAGTTGGTCTAGGGCTGTGTGAACGGAAAATCATTCACATTTTGCAAAAAGTAGGGCCTCTGGTAGTTAGGATTAAAGATATTTGAACACAAATTCGGAGTTATTAAATATATTTTCGGGTTTTTCTAATTCTCCGATATTACTAAACGGCGGAGCCACTAGCGGAAAATAAATTTGAGTTGGTCTAGGTCTGTGTGAACGGAAAATCATTCACATTTTCCAAAAAGTAGGGCCTCTGGTAGTTAGGATTAAGGATATTTGAACACATAACCGGGGTTATGAAATAAATTCGGGTTTTCCGAGTTTTCCGATATTACTAAACGGCGGAACCACTAGCGGAAAATAAATTTGAGTTATTCTAGACCTGTGTGAACGGAAAATCATTCACATTTTCCAAAAAGTGGGGCCTCTGGTAGTTAGGATTAAGGATATTTGAACACATAACCGGGGTTATGAAATAAATTCGGTTTTCCGAGTTTTCCGATAGTACTAAACGGTAGAACCACTAGCGGAAAATAAATTTGAGTTAATCTAGGGCTGTGTGAACGGAAAATCATTCACATTTTCCAAAAAGTAGGGCCTCTGGTAGTTAGGATTAAAGATATTTGAACACAAATTCGGAGTTATTAAATATATTTTCGGGTTTTTCTAATTTTCCGATATTACTAAACGGCGGAGCCACTAGCGGAAAATAAATTTGAGTTGGTCTAGGTCTGTGTGAACGGAAAATCATTCACATTTTCCAAAAAGTAGGGCCTCTGGTAGTTAGGATTAAGGATATTTGAACACATAACCGGGGTTATGAAATAAATTCGGGTTTTCCGAGTTTTCCGATATTACTAAACGGCGGAACCACTAGCGGAAAATTAATTTGAGTTGGTCTAGGCCTGTGTGAACGGAAAATCATTCACATTTTCCAAAAAGTGGGGTTCTGGTAGTTAGGATTAAGGATATTTGAACACATAACCGGGATTATGAAATAAATTCGGTTTTTTCGAGTTTTCCGATATTACTAAACGGCGGAACCACTAGCGGAAAATAAATTTGAGTTAGTCTAGACCTGTGTGAACGGAAAATCATTCACATTTTGCAAAAAGTAGGGCTTCTGGTAATTAGGATTAAGAATATTTGAACACATAACTGGGGTTATGAAATAAATTCGGTTTTTCCGAGTTTTCCGATATTACTAAACGGCGGAACCACTAGCGGAAAATTAATTTGAGTTGGTCTAGGCCTGTGTGAACGGAAAATCATTCACATTTTCCAAAAAGTAGGGCCTCTGGTAGTTAGGATTAAGGATATTTGAACACATAACCGGGGTTATGAAATAAATTCGGGTTTTCCGAGTTTTCCGATATTACTAAACGGTGGAACCACTAGCGGAAAATTAATTTGAGTTGGTCTAGGCCTGTGTGAACGGAAAATCATTCACATTTTCCAAAAAGTGGGGCCTCTGGTAGTTAGGATTAAGGATATTTGAACACATAACCGGGATTATGAAATAAATTCGGTTTTTCCGAGTTTTCCGATATTACTAAACGGTGGAACCACTAGCGGAAAATTAATTTGAGTTAGTCTAGGTCTGTGTGAACGGAAAATCATTCACATTTTCCAAAAAGTAGGGCCTCTGGTAGTTAGGATTAAGAATATTTGAACACATAACCGGGATTATGAAATAAATTCGGGTTTTCCGAGTTTTCCGATATTACTAAACGGTGGAACCACTAGCGGAAAATTAATTTGAGTTGGCCTATGCCTGTGTGAACGGAAAATCATTCACATTTTCCAAAAAGTAGGGCCTCTGGTAGTTAGGATTAAAGATATTTGAACACAAATTCGGAGTTATTAAATATATTTTCGGGTTTTTCTAATTTTCCGATATTACTAAACGGCGGAACCACTAGTGGAAAATAAATTTGAGTTGGTCTAGGTCTGTGTGAACGGAAAATCATTCACATTTTCCAGAAAGTGGGGCCTCTGGTAGTTAGGATTAAGGACATTTGAACACATAACCGGGGTTATGAAATAAATTCGGGTTTTTCGAGTTTTCCGATATTACTAAACGGCGGAACCACTAGCGGAAAATTAATTTGAGTTGGTCTAGGCCTGTGTGAACGGAAAATCATTCACATTTTCCAAAAAGTAGGGCCTCTGGTAGTTAGGATTAAGGATATTTGAACACATAACCGGGATTATGAAATAAATTCGGGTTTTCCGAGTTTTCCGATATTACTAAACGGCGGAACCACTAGCGGAAAATAAATTTGAGTTGGTCTAGACCTGTGTAAACGGAAAATCATTCACATTTTCCAAATAGTAGGGCCTCTGGTAGTTAGGATTAAGGATATTTGAACACATAACCGGGGTTATGAAATAAATTCGGTTTTTCCGAGTTTTTCGATATTACTAAACGGCGGAACCACTAGCGGAAAATTAATTTGAGTTGGTCTAGGCCTGTGTGAACGGAAAATCATTCACATTTTCCAAAAAGTAGGGCCTCTGGTAGTTAGGATTAAGGATATTTGAACACATTTCCGATATTACTAAACGGTGGAACCATTAGCGGAAAATTAATTTGAGTTGGTCTAGGGCTGTGTGAACGGAAAATCATTCACATTTTCCAAAAAGTAGGGCCTCTGGTAGTTAGGATTAAAGATATTTGAACACAAATTCGGAGTTATTAAATATATTTTCGGGTTTTTCTAATTCTACGATATTACTAAACGACGGAGCCACTAGCGGAAAATAAATTTGAGTTGGTCTAGGTCTGTGTGAACGGAAAATCACTCACATTTTCCAAAAAGTAGGGCCTCTGGTAGTTAGGATTAAGAATATTTGAACACATAACCGGGATTATGAAATAAATTCGGTTTTTCCGAGTTTTCCGATATTACTAAACGGCGGAACCACTAGCGGAAAATTAATTTGAGTTAGTCTAAGCCTGTGTAAACGGAAAATCACTCACATTTTCCAAAAAGTAGGGCCTCTGGTAGTTAGGATTAAGGATATTTGAACACATAACCGGGGTTGTGAAATAAATTCGGTTTTTCCGAGTTTTCCGATATTACTAAACGGCGGAACCACTAGCGGAAAATAAATTTGAGTTGGTCTAGGTCTGTGTGAACGGAAAATCATTCACATTTTCCAAAAAGTAGGGCCTCTGGTAGTTAGGATTAAGGATATTTGAACACATAACCGGGATTATGAAATAAATTCGGTTTTTCCGAGTTTTCCGATATTACTAAACGGTGGAACCATTAGCGGAAAATTAATTTGAGTTGGTCTAGGGCTGTGTGAACGGAAAGTCATTCACATTTTCCAAAAAGTAGGGCCTCTGGTAGTTAGGATTAAAGATATTTGAACACAAATTCGGAGTTATTAAATATATTTTCGGGTTTTTCTAATTTTTCGATATTACTAAACGGCGGAGCCACTAGCGGAAAATTAATTTGAGTTGGTCTAGGGCTGTGTGAACGGAAAATCATTCACATTTTGCAAAAAGTAGGGCCTCTGGTAGTTAGGATTAAAGATATTTGAACACAAATTCGGAGTTATTAAATATATTTTCGGGTTTTTCTAATTCTCCGATATTACTAAACGGCGGAGCCACTAGCGGAAAATAAATTTGAGTTGGTCTAGGTCTGTGTGAACGGAAAATCATTCACATTTTCCAAAAAGTAGGGCCTCTGGTAGTTAGGATTAAGGATATTTGAACACATAACCGGGGTTATGAAATAAATTCGGGTTTTCCGAGTTTTCCGATATTACTAAACGGCGGAACCACTAGCGGAAAATAAATTTGAGTTATTCTAGACCTGTGTGAACGGAAAATCATTCACATTTTCCAAAAAGTGGGGCCTCTGGTAGTTAGGATTAAGGATATTTGAACACATAACCGGGGTTATGAAATAAATTCGGTTTTCCGAGTTTTCCGATAGTACTAAACGGTAGAACCACTAGCGGAAAATAAATTTGAGTTAATCTAGGGCTGTGTGAACGGAAAATCATTCACATTTTCCAAAAAGTAGGGCCTCTGGTAGTTAGGATTAAAGATATTTGAACACAAATTCGGAGTTATTAAATATATTTTCGGGTTTTTCTAATTTTCCGATATTACTAAACGGCGGAGCCACTAGCGGAAAATAAATTTGAGTTGGTCTAGGTCTGTGTGAACGGAAAATCATTCACATTTTCCAAAAAGTAGGGCCTCTGGTAGTTAGGATTAAGGATATTTGAACACATAACCGGGGTTATGAAATAAATTCGGGTTTTCCGAGTTTTCCGATATTACTAAACGGCGGAACCACTAGCGGAAAATTAATTTGAGTTGGTCTAGGCCTGTGTGAACGGAAAATCATTCACATTTTCCAAAAAGTGGGGTTCTGGTAGTTAGGATTAAGGATATTTGAACACATAACCGGGATTATGAAATAAATTCGGTTTTTCCGAGTTTTCCGATATTACTAAACGGCGGAACCACTAGCGGAAAATAAATTTGAGTTAGTATAGACCTGTGTGAACGGAAAATCATTCACATTTTGCAAAAAGTAGGGCTTCTGGTAATTAGGATTAAGAATATTTGAACACATAACTGGGGTTATGAAATAAATTCGGTTTTTCCGAGTTTTCCGATATTACTAAACGGCGGAACCACTAGCGGAAAATTAATTTGAGTTAGTCTAGGCCTGTGTGAACGGAAAATCATTCACATTTTCCAAAAAGTAGGGCCTCTGGTAGTTAGGATTAAGGATATTTGAACACATAACCGGGGTTATGAAATAAATTCGGGTTTTCCGAGTTTTCCGATATTACTAAACGGTGGAACCACTAGCGGAAAATTAATTTGAGTTGGTCTAGGCCTGTGTGAACGGAAAATCATTCACATTTTCCAAAAAGTGGGGCCTCTGGTAGTTAGGATTAAGGATATTTGAACACATAACCGGGATTATGAAATAAATTCGGTTTTTCCGAGTTTTCCGATATTACTAAACGGTGGAACCACTAGCGGAAAATAAATTTGAGTTAGTCTAGGTCTGTGTGAACGGAAAATCATTCACATTTTCCAAAAAGTAGGGCCTCTGGTAGTTAGGATTAAGAATATTTGAACACATAACCGGGATTATGAAATAAATTCGGGTTTTCCGAGTTTTCCGATATTACTAAACGGTGGAACCACTAGCGGAAAATTAATTTGAGTTGGCCTATGCCTGTGTGAACGGAAAATCATTCACATTTTCCAAAAAGTAGGGCCTCTGGTAGTTAGGATTAAAGATATTTGAACACAAATTCGGAGTTATTAAATATATTTTCGGGTTTTTCTAATTTTCCGATATTACTAAACGGCGGAACCACTAGTGGAAAATAAATTTGAGTTGGTCTAGGTCTGTGTGAACGGAAAATCATTCACATTTTCCAGAAAGTGGGGCCTCTGGTAGTTAGGATTAAGGACATTTGAACACATAACCGGGGTTATGAAATAAATTCGGGTTTTTCGAGTTTTCCGATATTACTAAACGGCGGAACCACTAGCGGAAAATTAATTTGAGTTGGTCTAGGCCTGTGTGAACGGAAAATCATTCACATTTTCCAAAAAGTAGGGCCTCTGGTAGTTAGGATTAAGGATATTTGAACACATAACCGGGATTATGAAATAAATTCGGGTTTTCCGAGTTTTCCGATATTACTAAACGGCGGAACCACTAGCGGAAAATAAATTTGAGTTGGTCTAGACCTGTGTAAACGGAAAATCATTCACATTTTCCAAATAGTAGGGCCTCTGGTAGTTAGGATTAAGGATATTTGAACACATAACCGGGGTTATGAAATAAATTCGGTTTTTCCGAGTTTTTCGATATTACTAAACGGCGGAACCACTAGCGGAAAATTAATTTGAGTTGGTCTAGGCCTGTGTGAACGGAAAATCATTCACATTTTCCAAAAAGTAGGGCCTCTGGTAGTTAGGATTAAGGATATTTGAACACATTTCCAATATTACTAAACGGTGGAACCATTAGCGGAAAATTAATTTGAGTTGGTCTAGGGCTGTGTGAACGGAAAATCATTCACATTTTCCAAAAAGTAGGGCCTCTGGTAGTTAGGATTAAAGATATTTGAACACAAATTCGGAGTTATTAAATATATTTTCGGGTTTTTCTAATTCTACGATATTACTAAACGACGGAGCCACTAGCGGAAAATAAATTTGAGTTGGTCTAGGTCTGTGTGAACGGAAAATCACTCACATTTTCCAAAAAGTAGGGCCTCTGGTAGTTAGGATTAAGGATATTTGAACACATAACCGGGGTTATGAAATAAATTCGGGTTTTCCGAGTTTTCCGATATTACTAAACGGCGGAACCACTAGCGGAAAATTAATTTGAGTTGGTCGAGGCCTGTGTGAACGGAAAATCATTCACATTTTCCAAAAACTGGGGTTCTGGTAGTTAGGATTAAGGATATTTGAACACATAACCGGGATTATGAAATAAATTCGGTTTTTCCGAGTTTTCCGATATTACTAAACGGCGGAACCACTAGCGGAAAACAAATTTGAGTTAGTCTAGACCTGTGTAAACGGAAAATCACTCACATTTTCCAAAAAGTAGGGCCTCTGGTAGTTAGGATTAAGGATATTTGAACACATAACCGGGATTATGAAATAAATTCGGTTTTTCTGAGTTTTCCGATATTACTAAACGGTGGAACCACTAGCGGAAAATTAATTTGAGTTGGTCTAGAGCTGTGCGAACGGAAAATCATTCACATTTTCCAAAAAGTAGGGCCTCTGGTAGTTAGGATTAAAGATATTTGAACACAAATTCGGAAATATTAAATATATTTTCGGGTTTTTCTAATTTTCCGATATTACTAAACGGCGGAGCCACTAGCGGAAAATTAATTTGAGTTGGTCTAGGCCTGTGTGAACGGAAAATCATTCACATTTTGCAAAAGGTAGGGCCTCTGGTAGTTAGGATTAAAGATATTTGAACACAAATTCGGAGTTATTAAATATATTTTCGGGTTTTTCTAATTCTCCGATATTACTAAACGGCGGAGCCACTAGCGGAAAATAAATTTGAGTTGGTCTAGGTCTGTGTGAACGGAAAATCATTCACATTTTCCAAAAAGTAGGGCCTCTGGTAGTTAGGATTAAGGATATTTGAACACATAACCGGGGTTATGAAATAAATTCGGGTTTTCCGAGTTTTCCGATATTACTAAACGGCGGAACCACTAGCGGAAAATTAATTTGAGTTATTCTACACCTGTGTGAACGGAAAATCATTCACATTTTCCAAAAAGTGGGGCCTCTGGTAGTTAGGATTAAGGATATTTGAACACATAACCGGGGTTATGAAATAAATTCGGTTTTTCCGAGTTTTTCGATACTACTAAACGGCGGAACCACTAGCGGAAAAGTAATTTGAGTTGGTCTAGGCCTGTGTGAACGGAAAATCATTCACATTTTCCAAAAAGTAGGGCCTCTGGTAGTTAGGATTAAGGATATTTGAACACATAACCGGGGTTATGAAATAAATTCGGTTTTTCCGAGTTTTCCGATATTACTAAACGGTAGAACCACTAGCGGAAAATAAATTTGAGTTAATCTAGGGCTGTGTGAACGGAAAATCATTCACATTTTCCAAAAAGTAGGGCCTCTGGTAGTTAGGATTAAAGATATTTGAACACAAATTCGGAGTTATTAAATATATTTTCGGGTTTTTCTAATTTTCCGATAGTACTAAACGGCGGAGCCACTAGCGGAAAATTAATTTGAGTTGGTCTAGGCCTGTGTGAACGGAAAATTATTCACATTTTGCAAAAAGTAGGGCCTCTGGTAGTTAGGATTAAAGATATTTGAACACAAATTCGGAGTTATTAAATATATTTTCGGGTTTTTCTAATTTTCCGATATTACTAAACGGCGGAACCACTAGCGGAAAATAAATTTGAGTTGGTCTAGGTCTGTGTGAACGGAAAATCATTAACATTTTCCAGAAAGTGGGGCCTCTGGTAGTTAGGATGAAGGATATTTGAACACATAACCGGGGTTATGAAATAAATTCGGTTTTTCCGAGTTTTTCGATACTACTAAACGGCGGAACCACTAGCGGAAAAGTAATTTGAGTTGGTCTAGGCCTGTGTGAACGGAAAATCATTCACATTTTCCAAAAAGTAGGGCCTCTGGTAGTTAGGATTAAGGATATTTGAACACATAACCGGGGTTATGAAATAAATTCGGTTTTTCCGAGTTTTTCGATACTACTAAACGGCGGAACCACTAGCGGAAAAGTAATTTGAGTTGGTCTAGACCTGTGTAAACGGAAAATCATTCACATTTTCCAAAAAGTAGGGCCTCTGGTAGTTAGGATTAAGGATATTTGAACACATAACCGGGGTTATGAAATAAATTCGGTTTTTCCGAGTTTTTCGATACTACTAAACGGCGGAACCACTAGCGGAAAAGTAATTTGAGTTGGTCTAGGCCTGTGTGAACGGAAAATCATTCACATTTTCCAAAAAGTAGGGCCTCCGGTAGTTAGGATTAAGGATATTTGAACACATAACCGGGGTTATGAAATAAATTCGGTTTTTCCGAGTTTTCCGATATTACTAAACGGTAGAACCACTAGCGGAAAATAAATTTGAGTTGGTCTAGACCTGTGTGAACGGAAAATCATTCACATTTTCCAAAAAGTAGGGCCTCTGGTAGTTAGGATTAAAGATATTTGAACACAAATTCGGAGTTATTAAATATATTTTCGGGTTTTTCTAATTTTCCGATATTACTAAACGGCGGAGCCACTAGCGGAAAATAAATTTGAGTTGGTCTAGGTCTGTGTGAACGGAAAATCATTCACATTTTCCAAAAAGTAGGGCCTCTGGTAGTTAGGATTAAGGATATTTGAACACATAACCGGGGTTATGAAATAAATTCGGGTTTTCCGAGTTTTCCGATATTACTAAACGGCGGAACCACTAGCGGAAAATTAATTTGAGTTGGTCTAGGCCTGTGTGAACGGAAAATCATTCACATTTTCCAAAAAGTGGGGTTCTGGTAGTTAGGATTAAGGATATTTGAACACATAACCGGGATTATGAAATAAATTCGGTTTTTCCGAGTTTTCCGATATTACTAAACGGCGGAACCACTAGCGGAAAATAAATTTAAATTAGTCTAGACCTGTGTGAACGGAAAATCATTCACATTTTGCAAAAAGTAGGGCTTCTGGTAATTAGGATTAAGAATATTTGAACACATAACTGGGGTTATGAAATAAATTCGGTTTTTCCGAGTTTTCCGATATTACTAAACGGCGGAACCACTAGCGGAAAATTAATTTGAGTTGGTCTAAGCCTGTGTGAACGGAAAATCATTCACATTTTCCAAAAAGTAGGGCCTCTGGTAGTTAGGATTAAGGATATTTGAACACATAACCGGGGTTATGAAATAAATTCGGGTTTTCCGAGTTTTCCGATATTACTAAACGGTGGAACCACTAGCGGAAAATTAATTTGAGTTGGTCTAGGCCTGTGTGAACGGAAAATTATTCACATTTTCCAAAAAGTGGGGCCTCTGGTAGTTAGGATTAAGGATATTTGAACACATAACCGGGATTATGAAATAAATTCGGTTTTTCCGAGTTTTCCGATATTACTAAACGGTGGAACCACTAGCGGAAAATAAATTTGAGTTAGTCTAGGTCTGTGTGAACGGAAAATCATTCACATTTTCCAAAAAGTAGGGCCTCTGGTAGTTAGGATTAAGAATATTTGAACACATAACCGGGATTATGAAATAAATTCGGGTTTTCCGAGTTTTCCGATATTACTAAACGGTGGAACCACTAGCGGAAATTTAATTTGAGTTGGTCTAGGCCTGTGTGAACGGAAAATCATTCACATTTTCCAAAAAGTAGGGCCTCTGGTAGTTAGGATTAAAGATATTTGAACACAAATTCGGAGTTATTAAATATATTTTCGGGTTTTTCTAATTTTCCGATATTACTAAACGGCGGAACCACTAGTGGAAAATAAATTTGAGTTGGTCTAGGTCTGTTTGAACGGAAAATCACTCACATTTTCCAGAAAGTGGGGCCTCTGGTAGTTAGGATTAAGGATATTTGAACACATAACCGGGGTTATGAAATAAATTCGGGTTTTTCGAGTTTTCCGATATTACTAAACGGCGGAACCACTAGCGGAAAATTAATTTGAGTTGGTCTAGGCCTGTGTGAACGAAAAATCATTCACATTTTCCAAAAAGTAGGGCCTCTGGTAGTTAGGATTAAGGATATTTGGACACATAACCGGGATTATGAAATAAATTCGGTTTTTCCGAGTTTTCCGATATTACTAAACGGCGGAACCACTAGCGGAAAATAAATTTGAGTTGATCTAAACCTGTGTAAACAGAAAATCATTCACATTTTCCAAATAGTAGGGCCTCTGGTAGTTAGGATTAAGGATATTTGAACACATAACCAGGGTTATGAAATAAATTCGGTTTTCCGAGTTTTCCGATAGTACTAAACGGCGGAACCACTAGCAGAAAATAAATTTGAGTTGGTCTAGGTCTGTGTGAACGGAAAATCATTAACATTTTCCAGAAAGTGGGGCCTCTGGTAGTTAGGATGAAGGATATTTGAACACAAATTCGGAGTTATTAAATATATTTTCGGGTTTTTCTAATTTTCCGATATTACTAAACGGCGGAACCACTAGCGGAAAATAAATTTGAGTTGGTCTAGGTCTGTGTGAACGGAAAATCATTAACATTTTCCAGAAAGTGGGGCCTCTGGTAGTTAGGATGAAGGATATTTGAACACATAACCGGGGTTGTGAAATAAATTCGGTTTTTCCGAGTTTTCCGATATTACTAAACGGCGGAACCACTAGCGGAAAATAAATTTGAGTTGGTCTAGGTCTGTGTGAACGGAAAATCATTCACATTTTTCAAAAAGTAGGGCCTCTGGTAGTTAGGATTAAGGATATTTGAACACATAACCGGGATTATGAAATACATTCGGTTTTTCCGAGTTTTCCGATATTACTAAACGGTGGAACCACTAGCGGAAAATTAATTTGAGTTGGTCTAGGCCTGTGTGAACGGAAAATCATTCACATTTTCCAAAAAGTAGGGCCTCTGGTAGTTAGGATTAAGGATATTTGAACACATAACCGGGGTTATGAAATAAATTCGGGTTTTCCGAGTTTTCCGATATTACTAAACGGTGGAACCACTAGCGGAAAATTAATTTGAGTTGGTCTAGGTCTGTGTGAACGGAAAATCATTCACATTTTCCAAAAAGTGGGGCCTCTGGTAGTTAGGATTAAGGATATTTGAACACATAACCGGGATTATGAAATAAATTCGGTTTTTCCGAGTTTTCCGATATTACTAAACGGTGGAACCACTAGCGGAAAATTAATTTGAGTTAGTCTAGGTCTGTGTGAACGGAAAATCATTCACATTTTCCAAAAAGTAGGGCCTCTGGTAGTTAGGATTAAGAATATTTGAACACATAACCGGGATTATGAAATAAATTCGGGTTTTCCGAGTTTTCCGATATTACTAAACGGTGGAACCACTAGCGGAAAATTAATTTGAGTTGGCCTATGCCTGTGTGAACGGAAAATCATTCACATTTTCCAAAAAGTAGGGCCTCTGGTAGTTAGGATTAAAGATATTTGAACACAAATTCGGAGTTATTAAATATATTTTCGGGTTTTTCTAATTTTCCGATATTACTAAACGGCGGAACCACTAGTGGAAAATAAATTTGAGTTGGTCTAGGTCTGTGTGAACGGAAAATCATTCACATTTTCCAGAAAGTGGGGCCTCTGGTAGTTAGGATTAAGGACATTTGAACACATAACCGGGGTTATGAAATAAATTCGGGTTTTTCGAGTTTTCCGATATTACTAAACGGCGGAACCACTAGCGGAAAATTAATTTGAGTTGGTCTAGGCCTGTGTGAACGGAAAATCATTCACATTTTCCAAAAAGTAGGGCCTCTGGTAGTTAGGATTAAGGATATTTGAACACATAACCGGGATTATGAAATAAATTCGGGTTTTCCGAGTTTTCCGATATTACTAAACGGCGGAACCACTAGCGGAAAATAAATTTGAGTTGGTCTAGACCTGTGTAAACGGAAAATCATTCACATTTTCCAAATAGTAGGGCCTCTGGTAGTTAGGATTAAGGATATTTGAACACATAACCGGGGTTATGAAATAAATTCGGTTTTTCCGAGTTTTTCGATATTACTAAACGGCGGAACCACTAGCGGAAAATTAATTTGAGTTGGTCTAGGCCTGTGTGAACGGAAAATCATTCACATTTTCCAAAAAGTAGGGCCTCTGGTAGTTAGGATTAAGGATATTTGAACACATTTCCGATATTACTAAACGGTGGAACCATTAGCGGAAAATTAATTTCAGTTGGTCTAGGGCTGTGTGAACGGAAAATCATTCACATTTTCCAAAAAGTAGGGCCTCTGGTAGTTAGGATTAAAGATATTTGAACACAAATTCGGAGTTATTAAATATATTTTCGGGTTTTTCTAATTCTACGATATTACTAAACGACGGAGCCACTAGCGGAAAATAAATTTGAGTTGGTCTAGGTCTGTGTGAACGGAAAATCACTCACATTTTCCAAAAAGTAGGGCCTCTGGTAGTTAGGATTAAGGATATTTGAACACATAACCGGGATTATGAAATAAATTCGGTTTTTCCGAGTTTTCCGATATTACTAAACGGCGGAACCACTAGCGGAAAATTAATTTGAGTTAGTCTAAGCCTGTGTAAACGGAAAATCACTCACATTTTCCAAAAAGTAGGGCCTCTGGTAGTTAGGATTAAGGATATTTGAACACATAACCGGGGTTGTGAAATAAATTCGGTTTTTCCGAGTTTTCCGATATTACTAAACGGCGGAACCACTAGCGGAAAATAAATTTGAGTTGGTCTAGGTCTGTGTGAACGGAAAATCATTCACATTTTCCAAAAAGTAGGGCCTCTGGTAGTTAGGATTAAGGATATTTGAACACATAACCGGGATTATGAAATAAATTCGGTTTTTCCGAGTTTTCCGATATTACTAAACGGTGGAACCATTAGCGGAAAATTAATTTGAGTTGGTCTAGGGCTGTGTGAACGGAAAGTCATTCACATTTTCCAAAAAGTAGGGCCTCTGGTAGTTAGGATTAAAGATATTTGAACACAAATTCGGAGTTATTAAATATATTTTCGGGTTTTTCTAATTTTTCGATATTACTAAACGGCGGAGCCACTAGCGGAAAATTAATTTGAGTTGGTCTAGGGCTGTGTGAACGGAAAATCATTCACATTTTGCAAAAAGTAGGGCCTCTGGTAGTTAGGATTAAAGATATTTGAACACAAATTCGGAGTTATTAAATATATTTTCGGGTTTTTCTAATTCTCCGATATTACTAAACGGCGGAGCCACTAGCGGAAAATAAATTTGAGTTGGTCTAGGTCTGTGTGAACGGAAAATCATTCACATTTTCCAAAAAGTAGGGCCTCTGGTAGTTAGGATTAAGGATATTTGAACACATAACCGGGGTTATGAAATAAATTCGGGTTTTCCGAGTTTTCCGATATTACTAAACGGCGGAACCACTAGCGGAAAATAAATTTGAGTTATTCTAGACCTGTGTGAACGGAAAATCATTCACATTTTCCAAAAAGTGGGGCCTCTGGTAGTTAGGATTAAGGATATTTGAACACATAACCGGGGTTATGAAATAAATTCGGTTTTCCGAGTTTTCCGATAGTACTAAACGGTAGAACCACTAGCGGAAAATAAATTTGAGTTAATCTAGGGCTGTGTGAACGGAAAATCATTCACATTTTCCAAAAAGTAGGGCCTCTGGTAGTTAGGATTAAAGATATTTGAACACAAATTCGGAGTTATTAAATATATTTTCGGGTTTTTCTAATTTTCCGATATTACTAAACGGCGGAGCCACTAGCGGAAAATAAATTTGAGTTGGTCTAGGTCTGTGTGAACGGAAAATCATTCACATTTTCCAAAAAGTAGGGCCTCTGGTAGTTAGGATTAAGGATATTTGAACACATAACCGGGGTTATGAAATAAATTCGGGTTTTCCGAGTTTTCCGATATTACTAAACGGCGGAACCACTAGCGGAAAATTAATTTGAGTTGGTCTAGGCCTGTGTGAACGGAAAATCATTCACATTTTCCAAAAAGTGGGGTTCTGGTAGTTAGGATTAAGGATATTTGAACACATAACCGGGATTATGAAATAAATTCGGTTTTTCCGAGTTTTCCGATATTACTAAACGGCGGAACCACTAGCGGAAAATAAATTTGAGTTAGTATAGACCTGTGTGAACGGAAAATCATTCACATTTTGCAAAAAGTAGGGCTTCTGGTAATTAGGATTAAGAATATTTGAACACATAACTGGGGTTATGAAATAAATTCGGTTTTTCCGAGTTTTCCGATATTACTAAACGGCGGAACCACTAGCGGAAAATTAATTTGAGTTGGTCTAGGCCTGTGTGAACGGAAAATCATTCACATTTTCCAAAAAGTAGGGCCTCTGGTAGTTAGGATTAAGGATATTTGAACACATAACCGGGGTTATGAAATAAATTCGGGTTTTCCGAGTTTTCCGATATTACTAAACGGTGGAACCACTAGCGGAAAATTAATTTGAGTTGGTCTAGGCCTGTGTGAACGGAAAATCATTCACATTTTCCAAAAAGTGGGGCCTCTGGTAGTTAGGATTAAGGATATTTGAACACATAACCGGGATTATGAAATAAATTCGGTTTTTCCGAGTTTTCCGATATTACTAAACGGTGGAACCACTAGCGGAAAATTAATTTGAGTTAGTCTAGGTCTGTGTGAACGGAAAATCATTCACATTTTCCAAAAAGTAGGGCCTCTGGTAGTTAGGATTAAGAATATTTGAACACATAACCGGGATTATGAAATAAATTCGGGTTTTCCGAGTTTTCCGATATTACTAAACGGTGGAACCACTAGCGGAAAATTAATTTGAGTTGGCCTATGCCTGTGTGAACGGAAAATCATTCACATTTTCCAAAAAGTAGGGCCTCTGGTAGTTAGGATTAAAGATATTTGAACACAAATTCGGAGTTATTAAATATATTTTCGGGTTTTTCTAATTTTCCGATATTACTAAACGGCGGAACCACTAGTGGAAAATAAATTTGAGTTGGTCTAGGTCTGTGTGAACGGAAAATCATTCACATTTTCCAGAAAGTGGGGCCTCTGGTAGTTAGGATTAAGGACATTTGAACACATAACCGGGGTTATGAAATAAATTCGGGTTTTTCGAGTTTTCCGATATTACTAAACGGCGGAACCACTAGCGGAAAATTAATTTGAGTTGGTCTAGGCCTGTGTGAACGGAAAATCATTCACATTTTCCAAAAAGTAGGGCCTCTGGTAGTTAGGATTAAGGATATTTGAACACATAACCGGGATTATGAAATAAATTCGGGTTTTCCGAGTTTTCCGATATTACTAAACGGCGGAACCACTAGCGGAAAATAAATTTGAGTTGGTCTAGACCTGTGTAAACGGAAAATCATTCACATTTTCCAAATAGTAGGGCCTCTGGTAGTTAGGATTAAGGATATTTGAACACATAACCGGGGTTATGAAATAAATTCGGTTTTTCCGAGTTTTTCGATATTACTAAACGGCGGAACCACTAGCGGAAAATTAATTTGAGTTGGTCTAGGCCTGTGTGAACGGAAAATCATTCACATTTTCCAAAAAGTAGGGCCTCTGGTAGTTAGGATTAAGGATATTTGAACACATTTCCGATATTACTAAACGGTGGAACCATTAGCGGAAAATTAATTTGAGTTGGTCTAGGGCTGTGTGAACGGAAAATCATTCACATTTTCCAAAAAGTAGGGCCTCTGGTAGTTAGGATTAAAGATATTTGAACACAAATTCGGAGTTATTAAATATATTTTCGGGTTTTTCTAATTCTACGATATTACTAAACGACGGAGCCACTAGCGGAAAATAAATTTGAGTTGGTCTAGGTCTGTGTGAACGGAAAATCACTCACATTTTCCAAAAAGTAGGGCCTCTGGTAGTTAGGATTAAGGATATTTGAACACATAACCGGGGTTATGAAATAAATTCGGGTTCTCCGAGTTTTCCGATATTACTAAACGGCGGAACCACTAGCGGAAAATTAATTTGAGTTGGTCGAGGCCTGTGTGAACGGAAAATCATTCACATTTTCCAAAAACTGGGGTTCTGGTAGTTAGGATTAAGGATATTTGAACACATAACCGGGATTATGAAATAAATTCGGTTTTTCCGAGTTTTCCGATATTACTAAACGGCGGAACCACTAGCGGAAAACAAATTTGAGTTAGTCTAGACCTGTGTAAACGGAAAATCACTCACATTTTCCAAAAAGTAGGGCCTCTGGTAGTTAGGATTAAGGATATTTGAACACATAACCGGGATTATGAAATAAATTCGGTTTTTCTGAGTTTTCCGATATTACTAAACGGTGGAACCACTAGCGGAAAATTAATTTGAGTTGGTCTAGAGCTGTGCGAACGGAAAATCATTCACATTTTCCAAAAAGTAGGGCCTCTGGTAGTTAGGATTAAAGATATTTGAACACAAATTCGGAAATATTAAATATATTTTCGGGTTTTTCTAATTTTCCGATATTACTAAACGGCAGAGCCACTAGCGGAAAATTAATTTGAGTTGGTCTAGGCCTGTGTGAACGGAAAATCATTCACATTTTGCAAAAGGTAGGGCCTCTGGTAGTTAGGATTAAAGATATTTGAACACAAATTCGGAGTTATTAAATATATTTTCGGGTTTTTCTAATTCTCCGATATTACTAAACGGCGGAGCCACTAGCGGAAAATAAATTTGAGTTGGTCTAGGTCTGTGTGAACGGAAAATCATTCACATTTTCCAAAAAGTAGGGCCTCTGGTAGTTAGGATTAAGGATATTTGAACACATAACCGGGGTTATGAAATAAATTCGGGTTTTCCGAGTTTTCCGATATTACTAAACGGCGGAACCACTAGCGGAAAATTAATTTGAGTTATTCTACACCTGTGTGAACGGAAAATCATTCACATTTTCCAAAAAGTGGGGCCTCTGGTAGTTAGGATTAAGGATATTTGAACACATAACCGGGGTTATGAAATAAATTCGGTTTTTCCGAGTTTTTCGATACTACTAAACGGCGGAACCACTAGCGGAAAAGTAATTTGAGTTGGTCTAGGCCTGTGTGAACGGAAAATCATTCACATTTTCCAAAAAGTAGGGCCTCTGGTAGTTAGGATTAAGGATATTTGAACCTATAACCGGGGTTATGAAATAAATTCGGTTTTTCCGAGTTTTCCGATATTACTAAACGGTAGAACCACTAGCGGAAAATAAATTTGAGTTAATCTAGGGCTGTGTGAACGGAAAATCATTCACATTTTCCAAAAAGTAGGGCCTCTGGTAGTTAGGATTAAAGATATTTGAACACAAATTCGGAGTTATTAAATATATTTTCGGGTTTTTCTAATTTTCCGATAGTACTAAACGGCGGAGCCACTAGCGGAAAATTAATTTGAGTTGGTCTAGGCCTGTGTGAACGGAAAATTATTCACATTTTGCAAAAAGTAGGGCCTCTGGTAGTTAGGATTAAAGATATTTGAACACAAATTCGGAGTTATTAAATATATTTTCGGGTTTTTCTAATTTTCCGATATTACTAAACGGCGGAACCACTAGCGGAAAATAAATTTGAGTTGGTCTAGGTCTGTGTGAACGGAAAATCATTAACATTTTCCAGAAAGTGGGGCCTCTGGTAGTTAGGATGAAGGATATTTGAACACATAACCGGGGTTATGAAATAAATTCGGTTTTTCCGAGTTTTTCGATACTACTAAACGGCGGAACCACTAGCGGAAAAGTAATTTGAGTTGGTCTAGGCCTGTGTGAACGGAAAATCATTCACATTTTCCAAAAAGTAGGGCCTCTGGTAGTTAGGATTAAGGATATTTGAACACATAACCGGGGTTATGAAATAAATTCGGTTTTTCCGAGTTTTTCGATACTACTAAACGGCGGAACCACTAGCGGAAAAGTAATTTGAGTTGGTCTAGACCTGTGTAAACGGAAAATCATTCACATTTTCCAAAAAGTAGGGCCTCTGGTAGTTAGGATTAAGGATATTTGAACACATAACCGGGGTTATGAAATAAATTCGGTTTTTCCGAGTTTTTCGATACTACTAAACGGCGGAACCACTAGCGGAAAAGTAATTTGAGTTGGTCTAGGCCTGTGTGAACGGAAAATCATTCACATTTTCCAAAAAGTAGGGCCTCCGGTAGTTAGGATTAAGGATATTTGAACACATAACCGGGGTTATGAAATAAATTCGGTTTTTCCGAGTTTTCCGATATTACTAAACGGTAGAACCACTAGCGGAAAATAAATTTGAGTTGGTCTAGACCTGTGTGAACGGAAAATCATTCACATTTTCCAAAAAGTAGGGCCTCTGGTAGTTAGGATTAAAGATATTTGAACACAAATTCGGAGTTATTAAATATATTTTCGGGTTTTTCTAATTTTCCGATATTACTAAACGGCGGAGCCACTAGCGGAAAATAAATTTGAGTTGGTCTAGGTCTGTGTGAACGGAAAATCATTCACATTTTCCAAAAAGTAGGGCCTCTGGTAGTTAGGATTAAGGATATTTGAACACATAACCGGGGTTATGAAATAAATTCGGGTTTTCCGAGTTTTCCGATATTACTAAACGGCGGAACCACTAGCGGAAAATTAATTTGAGTTGGTCTAGGCCTGTGTGAACGGAAAATCATTCACATTTTCCAAAAAGTGGGGTTCTGGTAGTTAGGATTAAGGATATTTGAACACATAACCGGGATTATGAAATAAATTCGGTTTTTCCGAGTTTTCCGATATTACTAAACGGCGGAACCACTAGCGGAAAATAAATTTAAATTAGTCTAGACCTGTGTGAACGGAAAATCATTCACATTTTGCAAAAAGTAGGGCTTCTGGTAATTAGGATTAAGAATATTTGAACACATAACTGGGGTTATGAAATAAATTCGGTTTTTCCGAGTTTTCCGATATTACTAAACGGCGGAACCACTAGCGGAAAATTAATTTGAGTTGGTCTAAGCCTGTGTGAACGGAAAATCATTCACATTTTCCAAAAAGTAGGGCCTCTGGTAGTTAGGATTAAGGATATTTGAACACATAACCGGGGTTATGAAATAAATTCGGGTTTTCCGAGTTTTCCGATATTACTAAACGGTGGAACCACTAGCGGAAAATTAATTTGAGTTGGTCTAGGCCTGTGTGAACGGAAAATTATTCACATTTTCCAAAAAGTGGGGCCTCTGGTAGTTAGGATTAAGGATATTTGAACACATAACCGGGATTATGAAATAAATTCGGTTTTTCCGAGTTTTCCGATATTACTAAACGGTGGAACCACTAGCGGAAAATAAATTTGAGTTAGTCTAGGTCTGTGTGAACGGAAAATCATTCACATTTTCCAAAAAGTAGGGCCTCTGGTAGTTAGGATTAAGAATATTTGAACACATAACCGGGATTATGAAATAAATTCGGGTTTTCCGAGTTTTCCGATATTACTAAACGGTGGAACCACTAGCGGAAATTTAATTTGAGTTGGTCTAGGCCTGTGTGAACGGAAAATCATTCACATTTTCCAAAAAGTAGGGCCTCTGGTAGTTAGGATTAAAGATATTTGAACACAAATTCGGAGTTATTAAATATATTTTCGGGTTTTTCTAATTTTCCGATATTACTAAACGGCGGAACCACTAGTGGAAAATAAATTTGAGTTGGTCTAGGTCTGTTTGAACGGAAAATCACTCACATTTTCCAGAAAGTGGGGCCTCTGGTAGTTAGGATTAAGGATATTTGAACACATAACCGGGGTTATGAAATAAATTCGGGTTTTTCGAGTTTTCCGATATTACTAAACGGCGGAACCACTAGCGGAAAATTAATTTGAGTTGGTCTAGGCCTGTGTGAACGAAAAATCATTCACATTTTCCAAAAAGTAGGGCCTCTGGTAGTTAGGATTAAGGATATTTGGACACATAACCGGGATTATGAAATAAATTCGGTTTTTCCGAGTTTTCCGATATTACTAAACGGCGGAACCACTAGCGGAAAATAAATTTGAGTTGATCTAAACCTGTGTAAACAGAAAATCATTCACATTTTCCAAATAGTAGGGCCTCTGGTAGTTAGGATTAAGGATATTTGAACACATAACCAGGGTTATGAAATAAATTCGGTTTTCCGAGTTTTCCGATAGTACTAAACGGCGGAACCACTAGCAGAAAATAAATTTGAGTTGGTCTAGACCTGTGTGAACGGAAAATCATTCACATTTTTCAAAAAGTAGGGCCTCTGGTAGTTAGGATTAAGGATATTTGAACACATAACCGGGGTTATGAAATAAATTCGGTTTTTCCGAGTTTTTCGATATTACTAAACGGCGGAACCACTAGCGGAAAATTAATTTGAGTTGGTCTAGGCCTGTGTGAACGGAAAATCATTCACATTTTCCAAAAAGTAGGGCCTCTGGTAGTTAGGATTAAGGATATTTGAACACATTTCCGATATTACTAAACGGTGGAACCATTAGCGGAAAATTAATTTGAGTTGGTCTAGGGCTGTGTGAACGGAAAATCATTCACATTTTCCAAAAAGTAGGGCCTCTGGTAGTTAGGATTAAAGATATTTGAACACAAATTCGGAGTTATTAAATATATTTTCGGGTTTTTCTAATTCTACGATATTACTAAACGGCGGAGCCACTAGCGGAAAATAAATTTGAGTTGGTCTAGGTCTGTGTGAACGGAAAATCACTCACATTTTCCAAAAAGTAGGGCCTCTGGTAGTTAGGATTAAGGATATTTGAACACATAACCGGGGTTATGAATAAATTCGGAGTTTCCGAATTTTCCGATATTACTAAACGGCGGAACCACTAGCGGAAAATTAATTTGAGTTGGTCGAGGCCTGTGTGAACGGAAAATCATTCACATTTTCCAAAAAGTGGGGTTCTGGTAGTTAGGATTAAGGATATTTGAACACATAACCGGGATTATGAAATAAATTCGGTTTTTCCGAGTTTTCCGATATTACTAAACAGCGGAACCACTAGCGGAAAATTAATTTGAGTTAGTCTAGACCTGTGTAAACGGAAAATCACTCACATTTTCCAAAAAGTAGGGCCTCTGGTAGTTAGGATTAAGAATATTTGAACACATAACCGGGATTATGAAATAAATTCGGTTTTTCCGAGTTTTCCGATATTACTAAACGGCGGAACCACTAGCGGAAAATTAACTTGAGTTAGTCTAGACCTGTGTGAACAGAAAATCATTCACATTTTCCAAAAAGTAGGGCCTCTGGTAGTTAGGATTAAGGATATTTGAACACATAACCGGGGTTATGAAATAAATTCGGGTTTTCCGAGTTTTCCGATAGTACTAAACGGCGGAACCACTAGCAGAAAATAAATTTGAGTTGGTCTAGACCTGTGTAAACGGAATATCATTCACATTTTCCAAAAAGTAGGGCCTCTGGTAGTTAGGATTAAGGATATTTGAACACATAACCGGGGTTATGAAATAAATTCGGTTTTTCCGAGTTTTTCGATATTACTAAACGGCGGAACCACTAGCGGAAAATTAATTTGAGTTAGTCTAGACCTGTGTGAACGAAAACTCATTCACATTTTCCAAAAAGTGGGGTTCTGGTAGTTAGGATTAAGGATATTTGAACACATAACCGGGATTATGAAATAAATTCGGGTTTTCCGAGTTTTCCGATATTACTAAACGGCGGAACCACTAGCGGAAAATAAATTTGAGTTAGTCTAGGTCTGTGTGAACGGAAAATCATTCACATTTTCCAAAAAGTAGGGCCTCTGGTAGTTAGGATTAAGAATATTTGAACACATAACCGGGATTATGAAATAAATTCGGGTTTTCCGAGTTTTCCGATATTACTAAACGGCGGAACCACTAGCGGAAAATTAATTTGAGTTGGTAGAGGCCTGTGTGAACGGAAAATCATTCACATTTTCCAAAAAGTAGGGCCTCTGGTAGTTAGGATTAAGGATATTTGAACACATAACCGGGATTATGAAATAAATTCGGGTTTTCCGAGTTTTCCGATATTACTAAACGGCAGAACCACTAGCGGAAAATAAATTTGAGTTGGTCTAGACCTGTGTAAACGGAAAATCATTCACATTTTTCAAAAAGTAGGGCCTCTGGTAGTTAGGATTAAGGATATTTGAACACATAACCGGGGTTATGAAATAAATTCGGTTTTCCGAGTTTTCCGATATTACTAAACGGCGGAACCACTAGCAGAAAATAAATTTGAGTTGGTCTAGACCTGTGTAAACGGAAAATCATTCACATTTTTCAAAAAGTAGGGCCTCTGGTAGTGTTAGGATTAAGGATATTTGAACACATAACCGGGGTTATGAAATAAATTCGGTTTTTCCGAGTTTTTCGATATTACTAAACGGCGGAACCACTAGCGGAAAATTAATTTGAGTTGGTCTAGGTCTGTGTGAACGGAAAATCATTCACATTTTCCAAATAGTAGGGCCTCTGGTAGTTAGGATTAAGGATATTTGAACACATAACCGGGGTTATGAAATAAATTCGGTTTTCCGAGTTTTCCGATATTACTAAACGGCGGAACCACTAGCAGAAAATAAATTTGAGTTGGTCTAGACCTGTGTAAACGGAAAATCATTCACATTTTTCAAAAAGTAGGGCCTCTGGTAGTGTTAGGATTAAGGATATTTGAACACATAACCGGGGTTATGAAATAAATTCGGTTTTTCCGAGTTTTTCGATATTACTAAACGGCGGAACCACTAGCGGAAAATTAATTTGAGTTGGTCTAGGCCTGTGAGAACGGAAAATCATTCACATTTTCCAAAAAGTAGGGCCTCTGGTAGTTAGGATTAAGGATATTTGAACACATTTCCGATATTACTAAACGGTGGAACCATTAGCGGAAAATTAATTTGAGTTGGTCTAGGTCTGTGTGAACGGAAAATCATTCACATTTTCCAAATAGTAGGGCCTCTGGTAGTTAGGATTAAGGATATTTGAACACATAACCGGGGTTATGAAATAAATTCGGTTTTCCGAGTTTTCCGATATTACTAAACGGCGGAACCACTAGCAGAAAATAAATTTGAGTTGGTCTAGACCTGTGTAAACGGAAAATCATTCACATTTTTCAAAAAGTAGGGCCTCTGGTAGTGTTAGGATTAAGGATATTTGAACACATAACCGGGGTTATGAAATAAATTCGGTTTTTCCGAGTTTTTCGATATTACTAAACGGCGGAACCACTAGCGGAAAATTAATTTGAGTTGGTCTAGGCCTGTGAGAACGGAAAATCATTCACATTTTCCAAAAAGTAGGGCCTCTGGTAGTTAGGATTAAAGATATTTGAACACAAATTCGGAGTTATTAAATATATTTTCGGGTTTTTCTAATTTTCCGATATTACTAAACGGCGGAGCCACTAGCGGAAAATAAATTTGAGTTGGTCTAGGTCTGTGTGAACGGAAAATCATTCACATTTTCCAAATAGTAGGGCCTCTGGTAGTTAGGATTAAGGATATTTGAACACATAACCGGGGTTATGAAATAAATTCGGTTTTCCGAGTTTTCCGATATTACTAAACGGCGGAACCACTAGCAGAAAATAAATTTGAGTTGGTCTAGACCTGTGTAAACGGAAAATCATTCACATTTTTCAAAAAGTAGGGCCTCTGGTAGTGTTAGGATTAAGGATATTTGAACACATAACCGGGGTTATGAAATAAATTCGGTTTTTCCGAGTTTTTCGATATTACTAAACGGCGGAACCACTAGCGGAAAATTAATTTGAGTTGGTCTAGGCCTGTGAGAACGGAAAATCATTCACATTTTCCAAAAAGTAGGGCCTCTGGTAGTTAGGATTAAGGATATTTGAACACATTTCCGATATTACTAAACGGTGGAACCATTAGCGGAAAATTAATTTGAGTTGGTCTAGGGCTGTGAGAACGGAAAATCATTCACATTTTCCAAAAAGTAGGGCCTCTGGTAGTTAGGATTAAAGATATTTGAACACAAATTCGGAGTTATTAAATATATTTTCGGGTTTTTCTAATTTTCCGATATTACTAAACGGCGGAACCACTAGCGGAAAATTAATTTGAGTTGGTCTAGGCCTGTGAGAACGGAAAATCATTCACATTTTCCAAAAAGTAGGGCCTCTGGTAGTTAGGATTAAAGATATTTGAACACAAATTCGGAGTTATTAAATATATTTTCGGGTTTTTCTAATTTTCCGATATTACTAAACGGCGGAGCCACTAGCGGAAAATAAATTTGAGTTGGTCTAGGTCTGTGTGAACGGAAAATCATTCACATTTTCCAAATAGTAGGGCCTCTGGTAGTTAGGATTAAGGATATTTGAACACATAACCGGGGTTATGAAATAAATTCGGTTTTCCGAGTTTTCCGATATTACTAAACGGCGGAACCACTAGCAGAAAATAAATTTGAGTTGGTCTAGACCTGTGTAAACGGAAAATCATTCACATTTTTCAAAAAGTAGGGCCTCTGGTAGTGTTAGGATTAAGGATATTTGAACACATAACCGGGGTTATGAAATAAATTCGGTTTTTCCGAGTTTTTCGATATTACTAAACGGCGGAACCACTAGCGGAAAATTAATTTGAGTTGGTCTAGGCCTGTGAGAACGGAAAATCATTCACATTTTCCAAAAAGTAGGGCCTCTGGTAGTTAGGATTAAGGATATTTGAACACATTTCCGATATTACTAAACGGTGGAACCATTAGCGGAAAATTAATTTGAGTTGGTCTAGGGCTGTGTGAACGGAAAATCATTCACATTTTCCAAAAAGTAGGGCCTCTGGTAGTTAGGATTAAAGATATTTGAACACAAATTCGGAGTTATTAAATATATTTTCGGGTTTTTCTAATTTTCCGATATTACTAAACGGCGGAACCACTAGTGGAAAATAAATTTGAGTTGGTCTAGGTCTGTGTGAACGGAAAATCACTTACATTTTCCAAAAAGTAGGGCCTCTGGTAGTTAGGATTAAGGATATTTGAACACATAACCGGGGTTATGAAATAAATTCGGGTTTTCCGAGTTTTCCGATATTACTAAACGGCGGAACCACTAGCGGAAAATTAATTTGAGTTGGTCGAGGCCTGTGTGAACGGAAAATCATTCACATTTTCCAAAAACTGGGGTTCTGGTAGTTAGGATTAAGGATATTTGAACACATAACCGGGATTATGAAATAAATTCGGTTTTTCCGAGTTTTCCGATATTAATAAACGGCGGAACCACTAGCGGAAAATAAATTTGAGTTAGTCTAGACCTGTGTAAACGGAAAATCACTCACATTTTCCAAAAAGTAGGGCCTCTGGTAGTTAGGATTAAGGATATTTGAACACATAACCGGGATTATGAAATAAATTCGGTTTTTCTGAGTTTTCCGATATTACTAAACGGTGGAACCACTAGCGGAAAATTAATTTGAGTTGGTCTAGAGCTGTGCGAACGGAAAATCATTCACATTTTCCAAAAAGTAGGGCCTCTGGTAGTTAGGATTAAAGATATTTGAACACAAATTCGGAAATATTAAATATATTTTCGGGTTTTTCTAATTTTCCGATATTACTAAACGGCGGAGCCACTAGCGGAAAATTAATTTGAGTTGGTCTAGGCCTGTGTGAACGGAAAATCATTCACATTTTGCAAGAGGTAGGGCCTCTGGTAGTTAGGATTAAAGATATTTGAACAGAGGCCCTACTTTTTGGAAAATGTGAATGATTTTCCGTTTACACAGGTCTAGACCAACTCAAATTTATTTTCTGCTAGTGGTTCCGCCGTTTATTAATATCGTAGAATTAGAAAAACCCGAAAATATATTTAATAACTCCGAATTTGTGTTCAAATATCTTTAATCCTAACTACCAGAGGCCCTACTTTTTGGAAAATGTGAATGATTTTCCGTTCACACAGCCCTAGACCAACTCAAATTAATTTTCCGCTAATGGTTCTACCGTTTAGTAATATCGGAAAACTCGGAAAAACCGAATTTATTTCATAACCCCGGTTATGTGTTCAAATATCCTTAATCCTAACTACCAGAGGCCCTACTTTTTGGAAAATGTGAATGATTTTCCGTTCACACAGGCCTAGACCAACTCAAATTAATTTTCCGCTAGTGGTTCCGCCGTTTAGTAATATCGAAAAACTCGGAAAAACCGAATTTATTTCATAACCCCGGTTATGTGTTCAAATATCCTTAATCCTAACTACCAGAGGCCCTACTATTTGGAAAATGTGAATGATTTTCTGTTTACACAGGTCTAGATCAACTCAAATTTATTTTCCGCTAGTGGTTCCGCCGTTTAGTAATATCGGAAAACTCGGAAAACCCGAATTTATTTCATAACCCTGGTTATGTGTTCAAATATCCTTAATCCTAACTACCAGAGGCCCTACTTTTTGGAAAATGTGAATGATTTTCCGTTCACACAGGTCTAGACTAACTCAAATTAATTTTCCGCTAGTGGTTCCGCCGTTTAGTAATATCGGAAAACTCGGAAAACCCGAATTTATTTCATAATCCCGGTCCTGTGTTCAAATATTCTTAATCCTAACTACCAGAGGCCCTACTTTTTGGAAAATGTGAATGATTTTCCGTTCACACAGGTCTAGACCAACTCAAATTAATTTTCCGCTAGTGGCTCCGCCATTTAGTAATATCGGAAAGTTAGAAAAACCCGAAAATATATTTAATATTTCCGAATTTGTGTTCAAATATCCTTAATCCTAACTACCAGAGGCCCCACTTTTTGGAAAATGTGAATGATTTTCCGTTCACACAGACCTGGACCAACTCAAATTTATTTTCCGCTAGTGGTTCCGCCGTTTAGTAATATCGGAAAACTCGGAAAAACCGAATTTATTTCATAATCCCGGTTATGTGTTCAAATATTCTTAATCCTAACTACCAGAGGCCCTACTTTTTGGAAAATGTGAGTGATTTTCCGTTTACACAGGTCTAGACTAACTCAAATTTATTTTCCGCTAGTGGTTCCGCCGTTTAGTAATATCGGAAAACTCGGAAAAACCGAATTTATTTCATAATCCCGGTTATGTGTTCAAATATCCTTCATCCTAACTACCAGAACCCCACTTTTTGGAAAATGTGAATGATTTTCCGTTCACACAGGTCTAGACCAACTCAAATTAATTTTCCGCTAGTGGTTCCGCCGTTTAGTAATATCGAAAAACTCGGAAAACCCGAATTTATTTCATAACCCCGGTTATGTGTTCAAATATCCTTAATCCTAACTACCAGAGGCCCTACTTTTTGGAAAATGTGAATGTTATTCCGTTTACACAGGTCTAGACCAACTCAAATTTATTTTCTGCTAGTGGTTCCGCCGTTTAGTACTATCGGAAAACTCGGAAAACCCGAATTTATTTCATAACCCCGGTTATGTGTTCAAATATCCTTAATCCTAACTACCAGAGGCCCTACTTTTTGGAAAATGTGAATGATTTTCCGTTCACACAGGTCTATACTAACTCAAGTTAATTTTCCGCTAGTGGTTCCGCCGTTTAGTAATATCGGAAAACTCGGAAAAACCGAATTTATTTCATAATCCCGGTTATGTGTTCAAATATTCTTAATCCTAACTACCAGAGGCCCTACTTTTTGGAAAATGTGAGTGATTTTCCGTTTACACAGGTCTAGACTAACTCAAATTTATTTTCCGCTAGTGGTTCCGCTGTTTAGTAATATCGGAAAACTCAGAAAAACCGAATTTATTTCATAATCCCGGTTATGTGTTCAAATATCCTTAATCCTAACTAACAGAACCCCACTTTTTGGAAAATGTGAATGATTTTCCGTTCACACAGGCCTCGACCAACTCAAATTAATTTTCCGCTAGTGGTTCCGCCGTTTAGTAATATCGGAAAATTCGGAAACTCCGAATTTATTCATAACCCCGGTTATGTGTTCAAATATCCTTAATCCTAACTACCAGAGGCCCTACTTTTTGGAAAATGTGAGTGATTTTCCGTTCACACAGACCTAGACCAACTCAAATTTATTTTCCGCTAGTGGCTCCGCCGTTTAGTAATATCGTAGAATTAGAAAAACCCGAAAATATATTTAATAACTCCGAATTTGTGTTCAAATATCTTTAATCCTAACTACCAGAGGCCCTACTTTTTGGAAAATGTGAATGATTTTCCGTTCACACAGCCCTAGACCAACTCAAATTAATTTTCCGCTAATGGTTCCACCGTTTAGTAATATCGGAAATGTGTTCAAATATCCTTAATCCTAACTACCAGAGGCCCTACTTTTTGGAAAATGTGAATGATTTTCCGTTCACACAGGCCTAGACCAACTCAAATTAATTTTCCGCTAGTGGTTCCGCCGTTTAGTAATATCGAAAAACTCGGAAAAACCGAATTTATTTCATAACCCCGGTTATGTGTTCAAATATCCTTAATCCTAACTACCAGAGGCCCTACTTTTTGAAAAATGTGAATGATTTTCCGTTCACACAGGTCTAGACCAACTCAAATTTATTTTCTGCTAGTGGTTCCGCCGTTTAGTACTATCGGAAAACTCGGAAAACCGAATTTATTTCATAACCCTGGTTATGTGTTCAAATATCCTTAATCCTAACTACCAGAGGCCCTACTATTTGGAAAATGTGAATGATTTTCTGTTTACACAGGTCTAGATCAACTCAAATTTATTTTCCGCTAGTGGTTCCGCCGTTTAGTAATATCGGAAAACTCGGAAAAACCGAATTTATTTCATAATCCCGGTTATGTGTCCAAATATCCTTAATCCTAACTACCAGAGGCCCTACTTTTTGGAAAATGTGAATGATTTTTCGTTCACACAGGCCTAGACCAACTCAAATTAATTTTCCGCTAGTGGTTCCGCCGTTTAGTAATATCGGAAAACTCGAAAAACCCGAATTTATTTCATAACCCCGGTTATGTGTTCAAATATCCTTAATCCTAACTACCAGAGGCCCCACTTTCTGGAAAATGTGAGTGATTTTCCGTTCAAACAGACCTAGACCAACTCTAATTTATTTTCCACTAGTGGTTCCGCCGTTTAGTAATATCGGAAAATTAGAAAAACCCGAAAATATATTTAATAACTCCGAATTTGTGTTCAAATATCTTTAATCCTAACTACCAGAGGCCCTACTTTTTGGAAAATGTGAATGATTTTCCGTTTACACAGGCCTAGACCAACTCAAATTATTTTTCCGCTAGTGGTTCCACCGTTTAGTAATATCGGAAAACTCGGAAAACCCGAATTTATTTCATAATCCCGGTTATGTGTTCAAATATTCTTAATCCTAACTACCAGAGGCCCTACTTTTTGGAAAATGTGAATGATTTTCCGTTCACACAGACCTAGACCAACTCAAATTTATTTTCCGCTAGTGGTTCCACCGTTTAGTAATATCGGAAAACTCGGAAAAACCGAATTTATTTCATAATCCCGGTTATGTGTTCAAATATCCTTAATCCTAACTACCAGAGGCCCCACTTTTTTAAAAATGTGAATAATTTTCCGTTCACACAGGCCTAGACCAACTCAAATTAATTTTCCGCTAGTGGTTCCACCGTTTAGTAATATCGGAAAACTCGGAAAACCCGAATTTATTTCATAACCCCGGTTATGTGTTCAAATATCCTTAATCCTAACTACCAGAGGCCCTACTTTTTGGAAAATGTGAATGATTTTCCGTTCACACAGGCTTAGACCAACTCAAATTAATTTTCCGCTAGTGGTTCCGCCGTTTAGTAATATCGGAAAACTCGGAAAAACCGAATTTATTTCATAACCCCAGTTATGTGTTCAAATATTCTTAATCCTAATTACCAGAAGCCCTACTTTTTGCAAAATGTGAATGATTTTCCGTTCACACAGGTCTAGACTAATTTAAATTTATTTTCCGCTAGTGGTTCCGCCGTTTAGTAATATCGGAAAACTCGGAAAAACCGAATTTATTTCATAATCCCGGTTATGTGTTCAAATATCCTTAATCCTAACTACCAGAACCCCACTTTTTGGAAAATGTGAATGATTTTCCGTTCACACAGGCCTAGACCAACTCAAATTAATTTTCCGCTAGTGGTTCCGCCGTTTAGTAATATCGGAAAACTCGGAAAACCCGAATTTATTTCATAACCCCGGTTATGTGTTCAAATATCCTTAATCCTAACTACCAGAGGCCCTACTTTTTGGAAAATGTGAATGATTTTCCGTTCACACAGACCTAGACCAACTCAAATTTATTTACCGCTAGTGGCTCCGCCGTTTAGTAATATCGGAAAATTAGAAAAACCCGAAAATATATTTAATAACTCCGAATTTGTGTTCAAATATCTTTAATCCTAACTACCAGAGGCCCTACTTTTTGGAAAATGTGAATGATTTTCCGTTCACACAGGTCTAGACCAACTCAAATTTATTTTCCGCTAGTGGTTCTGCCGTTTAGTAATATCGGAAAACTCGGAAAAACCGAATTTATTTCATAACCCCGGTTATGTGTTCAAATATCCTTAATCCTAACTACCGGAGGCCCTACTTTTTGGAAAATGTGAATGATTTTCCGTTCACACAGGCCTAGACCAACTCAAATTACTTTTCCGCTAGTGGTTCCGCCGTTTAGTAGTATCGAAAAACTCGGAAAAACCGAATTTATTTCATAACCCCGGTTATGTGTTCAAATATCCTTAATCCTAACTACCAGAGGCCCTACTTTTTGGAAAATGTGAATGATTTTCCGTTCACACAGCCCTAGACCAACTCAAATTAATTTTCCGCTAATGGTTCCATCGTTTAGTAATATCGGAAATGTGTTCAAATATCCTTAATCCTAACTACCAGAGGCCCTACTTTTTGGAAAATGTGAATGATTTTCCGTTCACACAGGCCTAGACCAACTCAAATTAATTTTCCGCTAGTGGTTCCGCCGTTTAGTAATATCGAAAAACTCGGAAAAACCGAATTTATTTCATAACCCCGGTTATGTGTTCAAATATCCTTAATCCTAACTACCAGAGGCCCTACTTTTTGAAAAATGTGAATGATTTTCCGTTCACACAGGTCTAGACCAACTCAAATTTATTTTCTGCTAGTGGTTCCGCCGTTTAGTACTATCGGAAAACTCGGAAAACCGAATTTATTTCATAACCCTGGTTATGTGTTCAAATATCCTTAATCCTAACTACCAGAGGCCCTACTATTTGGAAAATGTGAATGATTTTCTGTTTACACAGGTCTAGATCAACTCAAATTTATTTTCCGCTAGTGGTTCCGCCGTTTAGTAATATCGGAAAACTCGGAAAAACCGAATTTATTTCATAATCCCGGTTATGTGTCCAAATATCCTTAATCCTAACTACCAGAGGCCCTACTTTTTGGAAAATGTGAATGATTTTTCGTTCACACAGGCCTAGACCAACTCAAAATAATTTTCCGCTAGTGGTTCCGCCGTTTAGTAATATCGGAAAACTCGAAAAACCCGAATTTATTTCATAACCCCGGTTATGTGTTCAAATATCCTTAATCCTAACTACCAGAGGCCCCACTTTCTGGAAAATGTGAGTGATTTTCCGTTCAAACAGACCTAGACCAACTCAAATTTATTTTCCACTAGTGGTTCCGCCGTTTAGTAATATCGGAAAATTAGAAAAACCCGAAAATATATTTAATAACTCCGAATATGTGTTCAAATATCTTTAATCCTAACTACCAGAGGCCCTACTTTTTGAAAAATGTGAATGATTTTCCGTTCACACAGGCCTAGACCAACTCAAATTATTTTTCCGCTAGTGGTTCCACCGTTTAGTAATATCGGAAAACTCGGAAAACCCGAATTTATTTCATAATCCCGGTTATGTGTTCAAATATTCTTAATCCTAACTACCAGAGGCCCTACTTTTTGGAAAATGTGAATGATTTTCCGTTCACACAGACCTAGACTAACTCAAATTTATTTTCCGCTAGTGGTTCCACCGTTTAGTAATATCGGAAAACTCGGAAAAACCGAATTTATTTCATAATCCCGGTTATGTGTTCAAATATCCTTAATCCTAACTACCAGAGGCCCCACTTTTTGGAAAATGTGAATAATTTTCCGTTCACACAGGCCTAGACCAACTCAAATTAATTTTCCGCTAGTGGTTCCACCGTTTAGTAATATCGGAAAACTCGGAAAACCCGAATTTATTTCATAACCCCGGTTATGTGTTCAAATATCCTTAATCCTAACTACCAGAGGCCCTACTTTTTGGAAAATGTGAATGATTTTCCGTTCACACAGGCTTAGACCAACTCAAATTAATTTTCCGCTAGTGGTTCCGCCGTTTAGTAATATCGGAAAACTCGGAAAAACCGAATTTATTTCATAACCCCAGTTATGTGTTCAAATATTCTTAATCCTAACTACCAGAACCCCACTTTTTGGAAAATGTGAATGATTTTCCGTTCACACAGGTCTAGACTAATTTAAATTTATTTTCCGCTAGTGGTTCCGCCGTTTAGTAATATCGGAAAACTCGGAAAAACCGAATTTATTTCATAATCCCGGTTATGTGTTCAAATATCCTTAATCCTAACTACCAGAACCCCACTTTTTGGAAAATGTGAATGATTTTCCGTTCACACAGGCCTAGACCAACTCAAATTAATTTTCCGCTAGTGGTTCCGCCGTTTAGTACTATCGGAAAACTCGGAAAACCCGAATTTATTTCATAACCCCGGTTATGTGTTCAAATATCCTTAATCCTAACTACCAGAGGCCCTACTTTTTGGAAAATGTGAATGATTTTCCGTTCACACAGACCTAGACCAACTCAAATTTATTTTCCGCTAGTGGCTCCGCCGTTTAGTAATATCGGAAAATTAGAAAAACCCGAAAATATATTTAATAACTCCGAATTTGTGTTCAAATATCCTTAATCCTAACTACCAGAGGCCCTACTTTTTGGAAAATGTGAATGATTTTCCGTTCACACAGGTCTAGACCAACTCAAATTTATTTTCCGCTAGTGGTTCTACCGTTTAGTAATATCGGAAAACTCGGAAAAACCGAATTTATTTCATAACCCCGGTTATGTGTTCAAATATCCTTAATCCTAACTACCAGAGGCCCTACTTTTTGGAAAATGTGAATGATTTTCCGTTCACACAGGCCTAGACCAACTCAAATTACTTTTCCGCTAGTGGTTCCGCCGTTTAGTAGTATCGAAAAACTCGGAAAAACCGAATTTGTTTCATAACCAGGGTTATGTGTTCAAATATCCTTAATCCTAACTACCAGAGGCCCTACTTTTTGGAAAATGTGAATGATTTTCCGTTTACACAGGTTTAGACCAACTCAAATTACTTTTCCGCTAGTGGTTCCGCCGTTTAGTAGTATCGAAAAACTCGGAAAAACCGAATTTATTTCATAACCCCGGTTATGTGTTCAAATATCCTTAAACCTAACTACCAGAGGCCCTACTTTTTGGAAAATGTGAATGATTTTCCGTTCACACAGGCCTCGACCAACTCAAATTACTTTTCCGCTAGTGGTTCCGCCGTTTAGTAGTATCGAAAAACTCGGAAAAACCGAATTTATTTCATAACCCCGGTTATGTGTTCAAATATCCTTCATCCTAACTACCAGAGGCCCCACTTAAAATAAAATAAATTTGAGTTGGTCTAGACCTGTGTAAACGGAAAATCATTCACATTTTCCAAATAGTAGGGCCTCTGGTAGTTAGGATTAAGGATATTTGAACACATAACCGGGGTTATGAAATAAATTCGGTTTTCCGAGTTTTCCGATATTACTAAACGGCGGAACCACTAGCAGAAAATAAATTTGAGTTGGTCTAGACCTGTGTAAACGGAAAATCATTCACATTTTTCAAAAAGTAGGGCCTCTGGTAGTGTTAGGATTAAGGATATTTGAACACATAACCGGGGTTATGAAATAAATTCGGTTTTTCCGAGTTTTTCGATATTACTAAACGGCGGAACCACTAGCGGAAAATTAATTTGAGTTGGTCTAGGCCTGTGTGAACGGAAAATCATTCACATTTTCCAAAAAGTAGGGCCTCTGGTAGTTAGGATTAAGGATATTTGAACACATTTCCGATATTACTAAACGGTGGAACCATTAGCGGAAAATTAATTTGAGTTGGTCTAGGGCTGTGTGAACGGAAAATCATTCACATTTTCCAAAAAGTAGGGCCTCTGGTAGTTAGGATTAAAGATATTTGAACACAAATTCGGAGTTATTAAATATATTTTCGGGTTTTTCTAATTCTACGATATTACTAAACGGCGGAGCCACTAGCGGAAAATAAATTTGAGTTGGTCTAGGTCTGTGTGAACGGAAAATCACTTACATTTTCCAAAAAGTAGGACCTCTGGTAGTTAGGATTAAGGATATTTGAACACATAACCGGGGTTATGAAATAAATTCGGGTTTTCCGAGTTTTCCGATATTACTAAACGGCGGAACCACTAGCGGAAAATTAATTTGAGTTGGTCGAGGCCTGTGTGAACGGAAAATCATTCACATTTTCCAAAAACTGGGGTTCTGGTAGTTAGGATTAAGGATATTTGAACACATAACCGGGATTATGAAATAAATTCGGTTTTTCCGAGTTTTCCGATATTAATAAACGGCGGAACCACTAGCGGAAAATAAATTTGAGTTAGTCTAGACCTGTGTAAACGGAAAATCACTCACATTTTCCAAAAAGTAGGGCCTCTGGTAGTTAGGATTAAGGATATTTGAACACATAACCGGGATTATGAAATAAATTCGGTTTTTCTGAGTTTTCCGATATTACTAAACGGTGGAACCACTAGCGGAAAATTAATTTGAGTTGGTCTAGAGCTGTGCGAACGGAAAATCACTCACATTTTCCAAAAAGTAGGGCCTCTGGTAGTTAGGATTAAAGATATTTGAACACAAATTCGGAAATATTAAATATATTTTCGGGTTTTTCTAATTTTCCGATATTACTAAACGGCGGAGCCACTAGCGGAAAATTAATTTGAGTTGGTCTAGGCCTGTGTGAACGGAAAATCATTCACATTTTGCAAGAGGTAGGGCCTCTGGTAGTTAGGATTAAAGATATTTGAACAGAGGCCCTACTTTTTGGAAAATGTGAATGATTTTCCGTTTACACAGGTCTAGACCAACTCAAATTTATTTTCTGCTAGTGGTTCCGCCGTTTATTAATATCGTAGAATTAGAAAAACCCGAAAATATATTTAATAACTCCGAATTTGTGTTCAAATATCTTTAATCCTAACTACCAGAGGCCCTACTTTTTGGAAAATGTGAATGATTTTCCGTTCACACAGCCCTAGACCAACTCAAATTAATTTTCCGCTAATGGTTC
The DNA here is from genome assembly GCA_963691935.1 of Nephrotoma guestfalica. NCBI lineage: Eukaryota > Metazoa > Arthropoda > Insecta > Diptera > Tipulidae > Nephrotoma > Nephrotoma guestfalica. Next base: position 165,335,983 of record OY829913.1, on the reverse strand, counting down.
TACCGTTTAGTAATATCGGAAAACTCGGAAAAACCGAATTTATTTCATAACCCCGGTTATGTGTTCAAATATCCTTAATCCTAACTACCAGAGGCCCTACTTTTTGGAAAATGTGAATGATTTTCCGTTCACACAGGCCTAGACCAACTCAAATTAATTTTCCGCTAGTGGTTCCGCCGTTTAGTAATATCGAAAAACTCGGAAAAACCGAATTTATTTCATAACCCCGGTTATGTGTTCAAATATCCTTAATCCTAACTACCAGAGGCCCTACTTTTTGGAAAATGTGAATGATTTTCCGTTTACACAGGTCTAGACCAACTCAAATTTATTTTCTGCTAGTGGTTCCGCCGTTTAGTACTATCGGAAAACTCGGAAAACCCGAATTTATTTCATAACCCTGGTTATGTGTTCAAATATCCTTAATCCTAACTACCAGAGGCCCTACTTTTTGGAAAATGTGAATGATTTTCCGTTCACACAGGTCTAGACTAACTCAAATTAATTTTCCGCTAGTGGTTCCGCCGTTTAGTAATATCGGAAAACTCGGAAAACCCGAATTTATTTCATAATCCCGGTCCTGTGTTCAAATATTCTTAATCCTAACTACCAGAGGCCCTACTTTTTGGAAAATGTGAATGATTTTCCGTTCACACAGGTCTAGACCAACTCAAATTAATTTTCCGCTAGTGGCTCCGCCATTTAGTAATATCGGAAAGTTAGAAAAACCCGAAAATATATTTAATATTTCCGAATTTGTGTTCAAATATCCTTAATCCTAACTACCAGAGGCCCCACTTTTTGGAAAATGTGAATGATTTTCCGTTCACACAGACCTGGAGCAACTCAAATTTATTTTCCGCTAGTGGTTCCGCCGTTTAGTAATATCGGAAAACTCGGAAAAACCGAATTTATTTCATAATCCCGGTTATGTGTTCAAATATTCTTAATCCTAACTACCAGAGGCCCTACTTTTTGGAAAATGTGAGTGATTTTCCGTTTACACAGGTCTAGACTAACTCAAATTTATTTTCCGCTAGTGGTTCCGCCGTTTAGTAATATCGGAAAACTCGGAAAAACCGAATTTATTTCATAATCCCGGTTATGTGTTCAAATATCCTTCATCCTAACTACCAGAACCCCACTTTTTGGAAAATGTGAATGATTTTCCGTTCACACAGGTCTAGACCAACTCAAATTAATTTTCCGCTAGTGGTTCCGCCGTTTAGTAATATCGAAAAACTCGGAAAACCCGAATTTATTTCATAACCCCGGTTATGTGTTCAAATATCCTTAATCCTAACTACCAGAGGCCCTACTTTTTGGAAAATGTGAATGTTATTCCGTTTACACAGGTCTAGACCAACTCAAATTTATTTTCTGCTAGTGGTTCCGCCGTTTAGTACTATCGGAAAACTCGGAAAACCCGAATTTATTTCATAACCCCGGTTATGTGTTCAAATATCCTTAATCCTAACTACCAGAGGCCCTACTTTTTGGAAAATGTGAATGATTTTCCGTTCACACAGGTCTATACTAACTCAAGTTAATTTTCCGCTAGTGGTTCCGCCGTTTAGTAATATCGGAAAACTCGGAAAAACCGAATTTATTTCATAATCCCGGTTATGTGTTCAAATATTCTTAATCCTAACTACCAGAGGCCCTACTTTTTGGAAAATGTGAGTGATTTTCCGTTTACACAGGTCTAGACTAACTCAAATTTATTTTCCGCTAGTGGTTCCGCTGTTTAGTAATATCGGAAAACTCAGAAAAACCGAATTTATTTCATAATCCCGGTTATGTGTTCAAATATCCTTAATCCTAACTAACAGAACCCCACTTTTTGGAAAATGTGAATGATTTTCCGTTCACACAGGCCTCGACCAACTCAAATTAATTTTCCGCTAGTGGTTCCGCCGTTTAGTAATATCGGAAAATTCGGAAACTCCGAATTTATTCATAACCCCGGTTATGTGTTCAAATATCCTTAATCCTAACTACCAGAGGCCCTACTTTTTGGAAAATGTGAGTGATTTTCCGTTCACACAGACCTAGACCAACTCAAATTTATTTTCCGCTAGTGGCTCCGCCGTTTAGTAATATCGTAGAATTAGAAAAACCCGAAAATATATTTAATAACTCCGAATTTGTGTTCAAATATCTTTAATCCTAACTACCAGAGGCCCTACTTTTTGGAAAATGTGAATGATTTTCCGTTCACACAGCCCTAGACCAACTCAAATTAATTTTCCGCTAATGGTTCCACCGTTTAGTAATATCGGAAATGTGTTCAAATATCCTTAATCCTAACTACCAGAGGCCCTACTTTTTGGAAAATGTGAATGATTTTCCGTTCACACAGGCCTAGACCAACTCAAATTAATTTTCCGCTAGTGGTTCCGCCGTTTAGTAATATCGAAAAACTCGGAAAACCGAATTTATTTCATAACCCCGGTTATGTGTTCAAATATCCTTAATCCTAACTACCAGAGGCCCTACTTTTTGAAAAATGTGAATGATTTTCCGTTCACACAGGTCTAGACCAACTCAAATTTATTTTCTGCTAGTGGTTCCGCCGTTTAGTACTATCGGAAAACTCGGAAAACCGAATTTATTTCATAACCCTGGTTATGTGTTCAAATATCCTTAATCCTAACTACCAGAGGCCCTACTATTTGGAAAATGTGAATGATTTTCTGTTTACACAGGTCTAGATCAACTCAAATTTATTTTCCGCTAGTGGTTCCGCCGTTTAGTAATATCGGAAAACTCGGAAAAACCGAATTTATTTCATAATCCCGGTTATGTGTCCAAATATCCTTAATCCTAACTACCAGAGGCCCTACTTTTTGGAAAATGTGAATGATTTTTCGTTCACACAGGCCTAGACCAACTCAAATTAATTTTCCGCTAGTGGTTCCGCCGTTTAGTAATATCGGAAAACTCGAAAAACCCGAATTTATTTCATAACCCCGGTTATGTGTTCAAATATCCTTAATCCCAACTACCAGAGGCCCCACTTTCTGGAAAATGTGAGTGATTTTCCGTTCAAACAGACCTAGACCAACTCTAATTTATTTTCCACTAGTGGTTCCGCCGTTTAGTAATATCGGAAAATTAGAAAAACCCGAAAATATATTTAATAACTCCGAATTTGTGTTCAAATATCTTTAATCCTAACTACCAGAGGCCCTACTTTTTGGAAAATGTGAATGATTTTCCGTTTACACAGGCCTAGACCAACTCAAATTATTTTTCCGCTAGTGGTTCCACCGTTTAGTAATATCGGAAAACTCGGAAAACCCGAATTTATTTCATAATCCCGGTTATGTGTTCAAATATTCTTAATCCTAACTACCAGAGGCCCTACTTTTTGGAAAATGTGAATGATTTTCCGTTCACACAGACCTAGACCAACTCAAATTTATTTTCCGCTAGTGGTTCCACCGTTTAGTAATATCGGAAAACTCGGAAAAACCGAATTTATTTCATAATCCCGGTTATGTGTTCAAATATCCTTAATCCTAACTACCAGAGGCCCCACTTTTTTAAAAATGTGAATAATTTTCCGTTCACACAGGCCTAGACCAACTCAAATTAATTTTCCGCTAGTGGTTCCACCGTTTAGTAATATCGGAAAACTCGGAAAACCCGAATTTATTTCATAACCCCGGTTATGTGTTCAAATATCCTTAATCCTAACTACCAGAGGCCCTACTTTTTGGAAAATGTGAATGATTTTCCGTTCACACAGGCTTAGACCAACTCAAATTAATTTTCCGCTAGTGGTTCCGCCGTTTAGTAATATCGGAAAACTCGGAAAAACCGAATTTATTTCATAACCCCAGTTATGTGTTCAAATATTCTTAATCCTAATTACCAGAAGCCCTACTTTTTGCAAAATGTGAATGATTTTCCGTTCACACAGGTCTAGACTAATTTAAATTTATTTTCCGCTAGTGGTTCCGCCGTTTAGTAATATCGGAAAACTCGGAAAAACCGAATTTATTTCATAATCCCGGTTATGTGTTCAAATATCCTTAATCCTAACTACCAGAACCCCACTTTTTGGAAAATGTGAATGATTTTCCGTTCACACAGGCCTAGACCAACTCAAATTAATTTTCCGCTAGTGGTTCCGCCGTTTAGTAATATCGGAAAACTCGGAAAACCCGAATTTATTTCATAACCCCGGTTATGTGTTCAAATATCCTTAATCCTAACTACCAGAGGCCCTACTTTTTGGAAAATGTGAATGATTTTCCGTTCACACAGACCTAGACCAACTCAAATTTATTTACCGCTAGTGGCTCCGCCGTTTAGTAATATCGGAAAATTAGAAAAACCCGAAAATATATTTAATAACTCCGAATTTGTGATCAAATATCTTTAATCCTAACTACCAGAGGCCCTACTTTTTGGAAAATGTGAATGATTTTCCGTTCACACAGGTCTAGACCAACTCAAATTTATTTTCCGCTAGTGGTTCTGCCGTTTAGTAATATCGGAAAACTCGGAAAAACCGAATTTATTTCATAACCCCGGTTATGTGTTCAAATATCCTTAATCCTAACTACCGGAGGCCCTACTTTTTGGAAAATGTGAATGATTTTCCGTTCACACAGGCCTAGACCAACTCAAATTACTTTTCCGCTAGTGGTTCCGCCGTTTAGTAGTATCGAAAAACTCGGAAAAACCGAATTTATTTCATAACCCCGGTTATGTGTTCAAATATCCTTAATCCTAACTACCAGAGGCCCTACTTTTTGGAAAATGTGAATGATTTTCCGTTCACACAGCCCTAGACCAACTCAAATTAATTTTCCGCTAATGGTTCCACCGTTTAGTAATATCGGAAATGTGTTCAAATATCCTTAATCCTAACTACCAGAGGCCCTACTTTTTGGAAAATGTGAATGATTTTCCGTTCACACAGGCCTAGACCAACTCAAATTAATTTTCCGCTAGTGGTTCCGCCGTTTAGTAATATCGAAAAACTCGGAAAAACCGAATTTATTTCATAACCCCGGTTATGTGTTCAAATATCCTTAATCCTAACTACCAGAGGCCCTACTTTTTGAAAAATGTGAATGATTTTCCGTTCACACAGGTCTAGACCAACTCAAATTTATTTTCTGCTAGTGGTTCCGCCGTTTAGTACTATCGGAAAACTCGGAAAACCGAATTTATTTCATAACCCTGGTTATGTGTTCAAATATCCTTAATCCTAACTACCAGAGGCCCTACTATTTGGAAAATGTGAATGATTTTCTGTTTACACAGGTCTAGATCAACTCAAATTTATTTTCCGCTAGTGGTTCCGCCGTTTAGTAATATCGGAAAACTCGGAAAAACCGAATTTATTTCATAATCCCGGTTATGTGTCCAAATATCCTTAATCCTAACTACCAGAGGCCCTACTTTTTGGAAAATGTGAATGATTTTTCGTTCACACAGGCCTAGACCAACTCAAAATAATTTTCCGCTAGTGGTTCCGCCGTTTAGTAATATCGGAAAACTCGAAAAACCCGAATTTATTTCATAACCCCGGTTATGTGTTCAAATATCCTTAATCCTAACTACCAGAGGCCCCACTTTCTGGAAAATGTGAGTGATTTTCCGTTCAAACAGACCTAGACCAACTCAAATTTATTTTCCACTAGTGGTTCCGCCGTTTAGTAATATCGGAAAATTAGAAAAACCCGAAAATATATTTAATAACTCCGAATATGTGTTCAAATATCTTTAATCCTAACTACCAGAGGCCCTACTTTTTGAAAAATGTGAATGATTTTCCGTTCACACAGGCCTAGACCAACTCAAATTATTTTTCCGCTAGTGGTTCCACCGTTTAGTAATATCGGAAAACTCGGAAAACCCGAATTTATTTCATAATCCCGGTTATGTGTTCAAATATTCTTAATCCTAACTACCAGAGGCCCTACTTTTTGGAAAATGTGAATGATTTTCCGTTCACACAGACCTAGACTAACTCAAATTTATTTTCCGCTAGTGGTTCCACCGTTTAGTAATATCGGAAAACTCGGAAAAACCGAATTTATTTCATAATCCCGGTTATGTGTTCAAATATCCTTAATCCTAACTACCAGAGGCCCCACTTTTTGGAAAATGTGAATAATTTTCCGTTCACACAGGCCTAGACCAACTCAAATTAATTTTCCGCTAGTGGTTCCACCGTTTAGTAATATCGGAAAACTCGGAAAACCCGAATTTATTTCATAACCCCGGTTATGTGTTCAAATATCCTTAATCCTAACTACCAGAGGCCCTACTTTTTGGAAAATGTGAATGATTTTCCGTTCACACAGGCTTAGACCAACTCAAATTAATTTTCCGCTAGTGGTTCCGCCGTTTAGTAATATCGGAAAACTCGGAAAAACCGAATTTATTTCATAACCCCAGTTATGTGTTCAAATATTCTTAATCCTAATTACCAGAAGCCCTACTTTTTGCAAAATGTGAATGATTTTCCGTTCACACAGGTCTAGACTAATTTAAATTTATTTTCCGCTAGTGGTTCCGCCGTTTAGTAATATCGGAAAACTCGGAAAAACCGAATTTATTTCATAATCCCGGTTATGTGTTCAAATATCCTTAATCCTAACTACCAGAACCCCACTTTTTGGAAAATGTGAATGATTTTCCGTTCACACAGGCCTAGACCAACTCAAATTAATTTTCCGCTAGTGGTTCCGCCGTTTAGTAATATCGGAAAACTCGGAAAACCCGAATTTATTTCATAACCCCGGTTATGTGTTCAAATATCCTTAATCCTAACTACCAGAGGCCCTACTTTTTGGAAAATGTGAATGATTTTCCGTTCACACAGACCTAGACCAACTCAAATTTATTTTCCGCTAGTGGCTCCGCCGTTTAGTAATATCGGAAAATTAGAAAAACCCGAAAATATATTTAATAACTCCGAATTTGTGTTCAAATATCCTTAATCCTAACTACCAGAGGCCCTACTTTTTGGAAAATGTGAATGATTTTCCGTTCACACAGGTCTAGACCAACTCAAATTTATTTTCCGCTAGTGGTTCTACCGTTTAGTAATATCGGAAAACTCGGAAAAACCGAATTTATTTCATAACCCCGGTTATGTGTTCAAATATCCTTAATCCTAACTACCAGAGGCCCTACTTTTTGGAAAATGTGAATGATTTTCCGTTCACACAGGCCTAGACCAACTCAAATTACTTTTCCGCTAGTGGTTCCGCCGTTTAGTAGTATCGAAAAACTCGGAAAAACCGAATTTGTTTCATAACCAGGGTTATGTGTTCAAATATCCTTAATCCTAACTACCAGAGGCCCTACTTTTTGGAAAATGTGAATGATTTTCCGTTTACACAGGTTTAGACCAACTCAAATTACTTTTCCGCTAGTGGTTCCGCCGTTTAGTAGTATCGAAAAACTCGGAAAAACCGAATTTATTTCATAACCCCGGTTATGTGTTCAAATATCCTTAAACCTAACTACCAGAGGCCATACTTTTTGGAAAATGTGAATGATTTTCCGTTCACACAGGCCTCGACCAACTCAAATTACTTTTCCGCTAGTGGTTCCGCCGTTTAGTAGTATCGAAAAACTCGGAAAAACCGAATTTATTTCATAACCCCGGTTATGTGTTCAAATATCCTTCATCCTAACTACCAGAGGCCCCACTTAAAATAAAATAAATTTGAGTTGGTCTAGACCTGTGTAAACGGAAAATCATTCACATTTTCCAAATAGTAGGGCCTCTGGTAGTTAGGATTAAGGATATTTGAACACATAACCGGGGTTATGAAATAAATTCGGTTTTCCGAGTTTTCCGATATTACTAAACGGCGGAACCACTAGCAGAAAATAAATTTGAGTTGGTCTAGACCTGTGTAAACGGAAAATCATTCACATTTTTCAAAAAGTAGGGCCTCTGGTAGTGTTAGGATTAAGGATATTTGAACACATAACCGGGGTTATGAAATAAATTCGGTTTTTCCGAGTTTTTCGATATTACTAAACGGCGGAACCACTAGCGGAAAATTAATTTGAGTTGGTCTAGGCCTGTGTGAACGGAAAATCATTCACATTTTCCAAAAAGTAGGGCCTCTGGTAGTTAGGATTAAGGATATTTGAACACATTTCCGATATTACTAAACGGTGGAACCATTAGCGGAAAATTAATTTGAGTTGGTCTAGGGCTGTGTGAACGGAAAATCATTCACATTTTCCAAAAAGTAGGGCCTCTGGTAGTTAGGATTAAAGATATTTGAACACAAATTCGGAGTTATTAAATATATTTTCGGGTTTTTCTAATTCTACGATATTACTAAACGGCGGAGCCACTAGCGGAAAATAAATTTGAGTTGGTCTAGGTCTGTGTGAACGGAAAATCACTTACATTTTCCAAAAAGTAGGACCTCTGGTAGTTAGGATTAAGGATATTTGAACACATAACCGGGGTTATGAAATAAATTCGGGTTTTCCGAGTTTTCCGATATTACTAAACGGCGGAACCACTAGCGGAAAATTAATTTGAGTTGGTCGAGGCCTGTGTGAACGGAAAATCATTCACATTTTCCAAAAACTGGGGTTCTGGTAGTTAGGATTAAGGATATTTGAACACATAACCGGGATTATGAAATAAATTCGGTTTTTCCGAGTTTTCCGATATTAATAAACGGCGGAACCACTAGCGGAAAATAAATTTGAGTTAGTCTAGACCTGTGTAAACGGAAAATCACTCACATTTTCCAAAAAGTAGGGCCTCTGGTAGTTAGGATTAAGGATATTTGAACACATAACCGGGATTATGAAATAAATTCGGTTTTTCTGAGTTTTCCGATATTACTAAACGGTGGAACCACTAGCGGAAAATTAATTTGAGTTGGTCTAGAGCTGTGCGAACGGAAAATCATTCACATTTTCCAAAAAGTAGGGCCTCTGGTAGTTAGGATTAAAGATATTTGAACACAAATTCGGAAATATTAAATATATTTTCGGGTTTTTCTAATTTTCCGATATTACTAAACGGCGGAGCCACTAGCGGAAAATTAATTTGAGTTGGTCTAGGCCTGTGTGAACGGAAAATCATTCACATTTTGCAAGAGGTAGGGCCTCTGGTAGTTAGGATTAAAGATATTTGAACACAAATTCGGAGTTATTAAATATATTTTCGGGTTTTTCTAATTCTCCGATATTACTAAACGGCGGAGCCACTAGCGGAAAATAAATTTGAGTTGGTCTAGGTCTGTGTGAACGGAAAATCATTCACATTTTCCAAAAAGTAGGGCCTCTGGTAGTTAGGATTAAGGATATTTGAACACATAACCGGGGTTATGAAATAAATTCGGGTTTTCCGAGTTTTCCGATATTACTAAACAGCGGAACCACTAGCGGAAAATTAATTTGAGTTATTCTACACCTGTGTGAACGGAAAATCATTCACATTTTCCAAAAAGTGGGGCCTCTGGTAGTTAGGATTAAGGATATTTGAACACATAACCGGGGTTATGAAATAAATTCGGTTTTTCCGAGTTTTTCGATACTACTAAACGGCGGAACCACTAGCGGAAAAGTAATTTGAGTTGGTCTAGGCCTGTGTGAACGGAAAATCATTCACATTTTCCAAAAAGTAGGGCCTCTGGTAGTTAGGATTAAGGATATTTGAACACATAACCGGGGTTATGAAATAAATTCGGTTTTTCCGAGTTTTCCGATATTACTAAACGGTAGAACCACTAGCGGAAAATAAATTTGAGTTAATCTAGGGCTGTGTGAACGGAAAATCATTCACATTTTCCAAAAAGTAGGGCCTCTGGTAGTTAGGATTAAAGATATTTGAACACAAATTCGGAGTTATTAATTATATTTTCGGGTTTTTCTAATTTTCCGATATTACTAAACGGCGGAACCACTAGCGGAAAATAAATTTGAGTTGGTCTAGGTCTGTGTGAACGGAAAATCATTCACATTTTCCAGAAAGTGGGGCCTCTGGTAGTTAGGATGAAGGATATTTGAACACATAACCGGGGTTATGAAATAAATTCGGTTTTTCCGAGTTTTTCGATACTACTAAACGGCGGAACCACTAGCGGAAAAGTAATTTGAGTTGGTCTAGGCCTGTGTGAACGGAAAATCATTCACATTTTCCAAAAAGTAGGGCCTCTGGTAGTTAGGATTAAGGATATTTGAACACATAACCGGGGTTATGAAATAAATTCGGTTTTTCCGAGTTTTTCGATACTACTAAACGGCGGAACCACTAGCGGAAAAGTAATTTGAGTTGGTCTAAACCTGTGTAAACGGAAAATCATTCACATTTTCCAAAAAGTAGGGCCTCTGGTAGTTAGGATTAAGGATATTTGAACACATAACCGGGGTTATGAAACAAATTCGGTTTTTCCGAGTTTTTCGATACTACTAAACGGCGGAACCACTAGCGGAAAAGTAATTTGAGTTGGTCTAGGCCTGTGTGAACGGAAAATCATTCACATTTTCCAAAAAGTAGGGCCTCTGGTAGTTAGGATTAAGGATATTTGAACACATAACCGGGGTTATGAAATAAATTCGGTTTTTCCGAGTTTTCCGATATTACTAAACGGTAGAACCACTAGCGGAAAATAAATTTGAGTTGGTCTAGACCTGTGTGAACGGAAAATCATTCACATTTTCCAAAAAGTAGGGCCTCTGGTAGTTAGGATTAAGGATATTTGAACACAAATTCGGAGTTATTAAATATATTTTCGGGTTTTTCTAATTTTCCGATATTACTAAACGGCGGAGCCACTAGCGGAAAATAAATTTGAGTTGGTCTAGGTCTGTGTGAACGGAAAATCATTCACATTTTCCAAAAAGTAGGGCCTCTGGTAGTTAGGATTAAGGATATTTGAACACATAACCGGGGTTATGAAATAAATTCGGGTTTTCCGAGTTTTCCGATATTACTAAACGGCGGAACCACTAGCGGAAAATTAATTTGAGTTGGTCTAGGCCTGTGTGAACGGAAAATCATTCACATTTTCCAAAAAGTGGGGTTCTGGTAGTTAGGATTAAGGATATTTGAACACATAACCGGGATTATGAAATAAATTCGGTTTCTCCGAGTTTTCCGATATTACTAAACGGCGGAACCACTAGCGGAAAATAAATTTAAATTAGTCTAGACCTGTGTGAACGGAAAATCATTCACATTTTGCAAAAATTAGGGCTTCTGGTAATTAGGATTAAGAATATTTGAACACATAACTGGGGTTATGAAATAAATTCGGTTTTTCCGAGTTTTCCGATATTACTAAACGGCGGAACCACTAGCGGAAAATATATTTGAGTTGGTCTAAGCCTGTGTGAACGGAAAATCATTCACATTTTCCAAAAAGTAGGGCCTCTGGTAGTTAGGATTAAGGATATTTGAACACATAACCGGGGTTATGAAATAAATTCGGGTTTTCCGAGTTTTCCGATATTACTAAACGGTGGAACCACTAGCGGAAAATTAATTTGAGTTGGTCTAGGCCTGTGTGAACGGAAAATTATTCACATTTTCCAAAAAGTGGGGCCTCTGGTAGTTAGGATTAAGGATATTTGAACACATAACCGGGATTATGAAATAAATTCGGTTTTTCCGAGTTTTCCGATATTACTAAACGGTGGAACCACTAGCGGAAAATAAATTTGAGTTAGTCTAGGTCTGTGTGAACGGAAAATCATTCACATTTTCCAAAAAGTAGGGCCTCTGGTAGTTAGGATTAAGAATATTTGAACACATAACCGGGATTATGAAATAAATTCGGGTTTTCCGAGTTTTCCGATATTACTAAACGGTGGAACCACCAGCGGAAAAATAATTTGAGTTGGTCTAGGCCTGTGTGAACGGAAAATCATTCACATTTTTCAAAAAGTAGGGCCTCTGGTAGTTAGGATTAAAGATATTTGAACACAAATTCGGAGTTATTAAATATATTTTCGGGTTTTTCTAATTTTCCGATATTACTAAACGGCGGAACCACTAGTGGAAAATAAATTTGAGTTGGTCTAGGTCTGTTTGAACGGAAAATCACTCACATTTTCCAGAAAGTGGGGCCTCTGGTAGTTAGGATTAAGGATATTTGAACACATAACCGGGGTTATGAAATAAATTCGGGTTTTTCGAGTTTTCCGATATTACTAAACGGCGGAACCACTAGCGGAAAATTAATTTGAGTTGGTCTAGGCCTGTGTGAACGAAAAATCATTCACATTTTCCAAAAAGTAGGGCCTCTGGTAGTTAGGATTAAGGATATTTGGACACATAACCGGGATTATGAAATAAATTCGGTTTTTCCGAGTTTTCCGATATTACTAAACGGCGGAACCACTAGCGGAAAATAAATTTGAGTTGATCTAGACCTGTGTAAACAGAAAATCATTCACATTTTCCAAATAGTAGGGCCTCTGGTAGTTAGGATTAAGGATATTTGAACATATAACCAGGGTTATGAAATAAATTCGGTTTTCCGAGTTTTCCGATAGTACTAAACGGCGGAACCACTAGCAGAAAATAAATTTGAGTTGGTCTAGACCTGTGTGAACGGAAAATCATTCACATTTTTCAAAAAGTAGGGCCTCTGGTAGTTAGGATTAAGGATATTTGAACACATAACCGGGGTTATGAAATAAATTCGGTTTTTCCGAGTTTTTCGATATTACTAAACGGCGGAACCACTAGCGGAAAATTAATTTGAGTTGGTCTAGGCCTGTGTGAACGGAAAATCATTCACATTTTCCAAAAAGTAGGGCCTCTGGTAGTTAGGATTAAGGATATTTGAACACATTTCCGATATTACTAAACGGTGGAACCATTAGCGGAAAATTAATTTGAGTTGGTCTAGGGCTGTGTGAACGGAAAATCATTCACATTTTCCAAAAAGTAGGGCCTCTGGTAGTTAGGATTAAGGATATTTGAACACATAACCGGGGTTATGAAATAAATTCGGTTTTTCCGAGTTTTTCGATACTACTAAACGGCGGAACCACTAGCGGAAAAGTAATTTGAGTTGGTCTAGGCCTGTGTGAACGGAAAATCATTCACATTTTCCAAAAAGTAGGGCCTCCGGTAGTTAGGATTAAGGATATTTGAACACATAACCGGGGTTATGAAATAAATTCGGTTTTTCCGAGTTTTCCGATATTACTAAACGGTAGAACCACTAGCGGAAAATAAATTTGAGTTGGTCTAGACCTGTGTGAACGGAAAATCATTCACATTTTCCAAAAAGTAGGGCCTCTGGTAGTTAGGATTAAAGATATTTGAACACAAATTCGGAGTTATTAAATATATTTTCGGGTTTTTCTAATTTTCCGATATTACTAAACGGCGGAGCCACTAGCGGAAAATAAATTTGAGTTGGTCTAGGTCTGTGTGAACGGAAAATCATTCACATTTTCAAAAAAGTAGGGCCTCTGGTAGTTAGGATTAAGGATATTTGAACACATAACCGGGGTTATGAAATAAATTCGGGTTTTCCGAGTTTTCCGATATTACTAAACGGCGGAACCACTAGCGGAAAATTAATTTGAGTTGGTCTAGGCCTGTGTGAACGGAAAATCATTCACATTTTCCAAAAAGTGGGGTTCTGGTAGTTAGGATTAAGGATATTTGAACACATAACCGGGATTATGAAATAAATTCGGTTTTTCCGAGTTTTCCGATATTACTAAACGGCGGAACCACTAGCGGAAAATAAATTTAAATTAGTCTAGACCTGTGTGAACGGAAAATCATTCACATTTTGCAAAAAGTAGGGCTTCTGGTAATTAGGATTAAGAATATTTGAACACATAACTGGGGTTATGAAATAAATTCGGTTTTTCCGAGTTTTCCGATATTACTAAACGGCGGAACCACTAGCGGAAAATTAATTTGAGTTGGTCTAAGCCTGTGTGAACGGAAAATCATTCACATTTTCCAAAAAGTAGGGCCTCTGGTAGTTAGGATTAAGGATATTTGAACACATAACCGGGGTTATGAAATAAATTCGGGTTTTCCGAGTTTTCCGATATTACTAAACGGTGGAACCACTAGCGGAAAATTAATTTGAGTTGGTCTAGGCCTGTGTGAACGGAAAATTATTCACATTTTCCAAAAAGTGGGGCCTCTGGTAGTTAGGATTAAGGATATTTGAACACATAACCGGGATTATGAAATAAATTCGGTTTTTCCGAGTTTTCCGATATTACTAAACGGTGGAACCACTAGCGGAAAATAAATTTGAGTTAGTCTAGGTCTGTGTGAACGGAAAATCATTCACATTTTCCAAAAAGTAGGGCCTCTGGTAGTTAGGATTAAGAATATTTGAACACATAACCGGGATTATGAAATAAATTCGGGTTTTCCGAGTTTTCCGATATTACTAAACGGTGGAACCACTAGCGGAAAAATAATTTGAGTTGGTCTAGGCCTGTGTGAACGGAAAATCATTCACATTTTCCAAAAAGTAGGGCCTCTGGTAGTTAGGATTAAAGTTATTTGAACACAAATTCGGAGTTATTAAATATATTTTCGGGTTTTTCTAATTTTCCGATATTACTAAACGGCGGAACCACTAGTGGAAAATAAATTTGAGTTGGTCTAGGTCTGTTTGAACGGAAAATCACTCACATTTTCCAGAAAGTGGTGCCTCTGGTAGTTAGGATTAAGGATATTTGAACACATAACCGGGGTTATGAAATAAATTCGGGTTTTTCGAGTTTTCCGATATTACTAAACGGCGGAACCACTAGCGGAAAATTAATTTGAGTTGGTCTAGGCCTGTGTGAACGAAAAATCATTCACATTTTCCAAAAAGTAGGGCCTCTGGTAGTTAGGATTAAGGATATTTGGACACATAACCGGGATTATGAAATAAATTCGGTTTTTCCGAGTTTTCCGATATTACTAAACGGCGGAACCACTAGCGGAAAATAAATTTGAGTTGATCTAGACCTGTGTAAACAGAAAATCATTCACATTTTCCAAATAGTAGGGCCTCTGGTAGTTAGGATTAAGGATATTTGAACACATAACCAGGGTTATGAAATAAATTCGGTTTTCCGAGTTTTCCGATAGTACTAAACGGCGGAACCACTAGCAGAAAATAAATTTGAGTTGGTCTAGACCTGTGTGAACGGAAAATCATTCACATTTTTCAAAAAGTAGGGCCTCTGGTAGTTAGGATTAAGGATATTTGAACACATAACCGGGGTTATGAAATAAATTCGGTTTTTCCGAGTTTTTCGATATTACTAAACGGCGGAACCACTAGCGGAAAATTAATTTGAGTTGGTCTAGGCCTGTGTGAACGGAAAATCATTCACATTTTCCAAAAAGTAGGGCCTCTGGTAGTTAGGATTAAGGATATTTGAACACATTTCCGATATTACTAAACGGTGGAACCATTAGCGGAAAATTAATTTGAGTTGGTCTAGGGCTGTGTGAACGGAAAATCATTCACATTTTCCAAAAAGTAGGGCCTCTGGTAGTTAGGATTAAAGATATTTGAACACAAATTCGGAGTTATTAAATATATTTTCGGGTTTTTCTAATTCTACGATATTACTAAACGGCGGAGCCACTAGCGGAAAATAATTTTGAGTTGGTCTAGGTCTGTGTGAACGGAAAATCACTCACATTTTCCAAAAAGTAGGGCCTCTGGTAGTTAGGATTAAGGATATTTGAACACATAACCGGGGTTATGAATAAATTCGGAGTTTCCGAATTTTCCGATATTACTAAACGGCGGAACCACTAGCGGAAAATTAATTTGAGTTGGTCGAGGCCTGTGTGAACGGAAAATCATTCACATTTTCCAAAAAGTAGGGCCTCTGGTAGTTAGGATTAAGGATATTTGAACACATAACCGGGATTATGAAATAAATTCGGTTTTTCTGAGTTTTCCGATATTACTAAACAGCGGAACCACTAGCGGAAAATAAATTTGAGTTAGTCTAGACCTGTGTAAACGGAAAATCACTCACATTTTCCAAAAAGTAGGGCCTCTGGTAGTTAGGATTATGAATATTTGAACACATAACCGGGATTATGAAATAAATTCGGTTTTTCCGAGTTTTCCGATATTACTAAACGGCGGAACCACTAGCGGAAAATTAACTTGAGTTAGTCTAGACCTGTGTGAACGGAAAATCATTCACATTTTCCAAAAAGTAGGGCCTCTGGTAGTTAGGATTAAGGATATTTGAACACATAACCGGGGTTATGAAATAAATTCGGGTTTTCCGAGTTTTCCGATAGTACTAAACGGCGGAACCACTAGCAGAAAATAAATTTGAGTTGGTCTAGACCTGTGTAAACGGAATATCATTCACATTTTCCAAAAAGTAGGGCCTCTGGTAGTTAGGATTAAGGATATTTGAACACATAACCGGGGTTATGAAATAAATTCGGGTTTTCCGAGTTTTTCGATATTACTAAACGGCGGAACCACTAGCGGAAAATTAATTTGAGTTGGTCTAGACCTGTGTGAACGGAAAATCATTCACATTTTCCAAAAAGTGGGGTTCTGGTAGTTAGGATGAAGGATATTTGAACACATAACCGGGATTATGAAATAAATTCGGTTTTTCCGAGTTTTCCGATATTACTAAACGGCGGAACCACTAGCGGAAAATAAATTTGAGTTAGTCTAGACCTGTGTAAACGGAAAATCACTCACATTTTCCAAAAAGTAGGGCCTCTGGTAGTTAGGATTAAGAATATTTGAACACATAACCGGGATTATTGTTGTAGAACAATCCCACAAACCATCTTACATATTTCCTTCCCACGCAACAAAGAAATTACGTTCCCACGAAATGTAAGGCAACACGTGCGCGTATAAAATCAAGGAAAATACAAAGTAAGAAATTACCAAACATAAAAATTAGAACATAAAAATATGTCCCATCCAAGAAAAACAAAGTAAATTAATTTTACGCAAATTAACCCAAAATTAATTAAAACATAAATATGTAACGATAACCCACAAAACCAATAAAAAACAAATTTTGATGACAAAAAACTTTACGAATGGAAAAACACTCGATTCCATAATGTATGTACGGAAATAAACTAAAAACAAAAAACAAGAAACAGAAACAATATATAAGCCGAAAAACTTAAATTTAGGACGTTCGTTATATTTTAAAATTCAACAGTAAAAGTTGTGTGGTAGTTAGTTAAATAATTAATCTTAGTGTGTAAATCTTAGTGTTTGAAACTTAATATATATATAAAACGGTGAAATCAAATTAATTGTACAATATTCCCAAAATTCAAATATAAAATCTAAATAATTAATCTTAGTGAGCAAATCTTAGTGTTTGAAATTTAATATATATAAAACGGTGAAATCAAATTAATCGTGATCAAATTAACATTACCAAAATTCAAATCTAATTAGCTAATCTTAGTGTATAAAATTGTGTAATCAAATTAAATATTGTAAATGTCTGAAGTTTGAATATTTAAATAAAATATAATTGACAAATCTTAGTGTTTAGTGTATATCATTCAATCCAGGCTCAACAATCAGGTAAGAATTTAAATTTATTAAATAAATAGTTAACCAGCATTCAAAAACAACAGAAATATAAGATATAAAACATTAAAATATCACATATAAAACATATAAAACAAATATAAAACATTTGCAATATAAATATAAACCAAACATAAAACATTGGCGCTGTAGTTTACGAACCCGTGTCAACATAATCTTAAGTAAAAATAAATTCACGCGTACAAAAACAAATCTCTTAGGTCGAACACTCATCCACTAAAAAACCAATCTCCCAACTTACACACCCTTTCGCACTACCTTTTGGTCGAACACCCCTTTACCAAAATAAAGTAAAAGTCCCCTCGAGGTCGTAAAACCCTTTCACCCAAATTTGCAGTTGTAAAAATTCTCTTGTTTCCCCAAAATCGTAAAGCAAAATCAAGATCTCAAATGAGCAACAAAAACTATAAATTAAATGAATTAAATGAGTGGAATCGCACCATTCAGCAGTAAATCAAATAAAACTCCAAGATCACCAACTCGAACAAGCGAGAGGCTCAGAATCAAATCGGAACCTCACGAGCTATACTCGAACAATCGAGAATCGCAACAAAAAACAGCAAACGTCCAAAGTGTTCAAAAACAAAAAGAAAAGGACATAACACCCACCAATACAAAAAATACAACACCAACTAACGAAAAGAAAATTCAAGCCGCAACCCCCCAAAACGAGCAGATAAACCCTGAAACCAGAGACCAACACATCCACGAAAACAAAAATATACCAAAAATGAACCAAGCAACGATCCAACAAAACATAGCGAGCTTCGTGCCTGAGTTTAACGGCGAAGAAAACAGCAACAGGACTAACAACTTGACCAGATTCCTCGGAACGGCGGATAGCGTCTACGAAACATTAAAGACAGAAGAAGAAAAAACCACATTCAACAAACTAATCAAACTTAGACTAACAGGTGATGCATATATAAGAATCTCGCATAGAAACATCAACAGCTATACAGAACTACGAGAAATATTGAACAATATGTACGCAGATTCATATTCGTTGAGTGAACTCGAGCGAAGATTCACAAACACGCAGCAATCATACGGAGAATCCATAAGAAACTATGGTTACCGACTACTAGAGGCATTAGAACGGTATAAAACTGGCTACAAAACTAAGTACAACCTAGACAAAATAGACGAAGCCTATACACAACACCTCAACACGACATCCGTCCAAGCATTCAAGTACGGATTAAATAACACAATTCTACGCGAAAAGATCGCAACCATAAAAGCCAAAAATGTCGATGAAATAGTAAACGAAACAGAAACAATAGATAAAATGCTAACCGGATCAATACAAAACCCAACAATACAAAATATAAACAGACGAATTCCACAAATGCCATCCCAAACCTTCTTACCACAGAACAACATTTACACAAAAATTCCAGTCACGTGCAACTATTGCCAACGACAAAATCATACATGGGACGAATGCCGTACACGAATGAACCAAGAAAGAATGCGCAGAATGGCACAAACTCAGCCATACAACCAACAACAACAAGGAAATCTCAACAAATTCCACCAAACACTGAATCCATACCACAACTCATTTAACCAAGAACAATTCCGCAGGCAACAACCACAAATGACACCACAAAATAATCAAAGCAACTACAGACAAAATAGCAACACACAGCAACACAACAGCCAATATCCAAAAATTTCACAACAAATGTATTATAAGCCAAATCAGCAAATGAACAGATTCACTCCGAAATTTTGCTCTCATTGTAAAATTACTACAGGACATACATTTGACGAATGCCGAAGTAAATTCTACACAAGAAACCCAGCTCAACATAATAACAACATAAATCCAAACGCACCCCCTGACACAAACGGCTTAACAGAAAAATTCACAGGAATGAGAATCAACACATTATACCCACAACAAGCACAAACCGATTATAACACACCACAACAGCCTCAACAGGGAAACTCCAGCCGATCCGACCAGCTGTAGGAGAGCCACTGCCACCGGATCAAAATCAAACAAACCGAACATATAACGAACAAACAGATGATCAAAACTACTCTCTCCAAATGGGTACAATTCCAGAAATGTACCTAAATCATTTCAATCATACGAGCCAAGACGCTCACTCTATTCTAATAAATAAACAAAAGAGCCCAGACGCTCCTCTTAAATCATTAACAAACAAACAGACGAGCCCAGACGCTCCCATTAAACAAGTAGTATATAAGAAATCGAGCCCAGACGCTCCCACAGAAATTTTAGTAAATAAGGAAAAGAGCCCAGACGCTCATGACACAAACAAACAAACAGAAAACAATCATTCAGGTCAAGACACTCCAACATTAGAATTACACGAAATACAAACAGACGACGACGACATTATCCAAGAAACAGCAAACTTACAAATTGACAACATATTTCTAGTAATACACATCATAATCCTATACCTTGCTACTAAATTCTCAAAGTACCATAACGTAGCAAAAACACAATTATCTAAAATCAAACAACAAATAACGACTATCAAACAAAACACACTATCAAACATAAAACAAAATTTATCACATAATAAAAACATACTCTACAAACTTTCGAACAACAAAAATATCAAACACACGTCCACACGTAAACCAAACCACATCAAACAAACTCTTAAAATCGAACAAAGTTACAAATCCCCTACCACGAAACGAAAACAACAAAATCAAATTAAAACAAACCTCCTAGAACAAGAACTAGACGAAACTGACCACAACAGCTTAAAAAACCTACTCTACCCAGAGAAACCGATGTTAATAAATTTATTATCCAAATACAAGACGAACAGAAACACTATATCCCCTCTTATAAACCAAAAAACAAGACCGAATTTACTAATAGATTCAGGTGCAGACGTATCAATCATCAAACAGAAACACATCAACACGGACAAAGTTAACAAACTAGATACACTAACACTATCAGGCATTGGAACAGGCACAGTAAAAACAAACGGATCACTAACACTAACACTACAATTAAACAACGAACTAAAAATACAACACAAATTCCACACAGTACCGAACGATTTCCAAATTCTCGAAGACGGAATAGTAGGAAGAGACTTCTTTGACAAATTTAAAGTAGACATACTCTACAGTACGAATAATATTAAAATCAACGGACATTTAATCACATTTTCAAAATCTAATTACAATATAATTCTACCAGCTAGAAGTGAAACAATTATCGAAATACAAACACCCACAAACGAACCGACAATTTGCACGGCAACTGAAATAAAACCAGGGATATTTATTCCACACACATTAATACAACCAATCAATTACAAAGCAAAAATCATGATAGCAAACACGCTACCACAAGACAGCGAAATATCCGACTTTAGACCAATCTTAGAAACCTTACCGGAAGACATACAGTATTACCACACAGGGCAAAAAATAGACTATTCTTCACGACAAGATCAGATTATTAAAACGATAACAAACAATCTAGATACAAATAATAATGTAGAGGAGAATATGACAATACTGGACTTATGCCTCCAATACGAAGACATATTCTTTTTGGAAGGTGACAAACTGACTAGCATTCAAGGCATATACCACAACATAAATCTATACACAGATTCAAAACCGATACACGTACAAAGATACAGACTGCCTCAGACACACAAAGAAGAAATCAACAGACAAGTACAAGAAATGTTAGATGACGGAAAAATACAACCCAGTACCAGTCCCTTCAATAGTCCACTCCTATCAGTCCCCAAAAAACCAGGAAGCGACGGCAAGCCCAAATGGCGCGTAGTCGTAGACTTCCGCAAACTAAACGAGATCACAATTGGCGATTCCTTCCCTTTACCCAACATTAATGACATCTTAGACAAACTCGGCCATGCGCAATATTTTTCAACGCTAGATATGGCTAGCGGTTATCATCAAATAGAAATGAACCCCAACGATGCACATAAAACAGCCTTCAGCACAGATTACGGTCATTTCGAATTCAATAGAATGCCCTTCGGTCTCAAAAATTCGCAAGCCACGTTCCAAAGAACAATAAACCACGTCCTAAGAGGATTTCAAGGTTTAAAAGGCTTTATATACCTAGATGATGTAATTATCTACGGTAAAAATTTAAAAGATCACAATAACAAACTTCTAGAAATTTTCCAAATCTGCAGAGAAAACAACTTAAAACTACAATGCACAAAATGCCAATTTCTAAGGAAAGAAATAACATTCTTAGGTCATCTCATAACCCCAGAAGGAATTAAACCCAATCCATCGACTGTAGAAGCAGTCCAAAATTTTCCAGAACCCAAAAATATAAGAGAAACACAATCTTTTCTAGGTCTCGCAAATTACTACCGCCGCTTTATACCGAAATTCTCCGAAATCGCCGAACCGCTAACAAAACTAACCAGAAAAGGTACTCCATTCATTTTTTCAGAAAATTGTAAAACAGCTCTATCCACCCTAAAAAACCTATTGATAAAACCCCCCATCCTTAAGTACCCTGACATGAATAAACCCTTTACTCTTACTACGGACGCAAGTGACTACAGTTTAGGAGCAGTCCTTTCACAAATCCAAAACCAAACAGAGTTCCCAGTAGCCTATGCCAGCAGAGCATTAGGCAAATCAGAAAGAAATTACAGCACAATAGAGAAAGAAATGTTAGCCATCTATTGGGCGGTAAATAACTTTAGACCATATCTCTATGGCAAGAAATTCACAATAGTCACTGACCATAAACCACTTACAGGAAATCTAACAAAAATACCTAACAGAATCTTAAAATGGAACCTAAAATTATCTGAATATAATTTCGAAATTATACACAAATCTGGTAAAGCCAACACAAACGCAGACGCACTCAGCAGAATCAAACAACAAAACCAAATCTCAGCAATCACAAGGGCACAAGCCAAAACCCAACTAGACACAACACCCAATACAAATCCTAATCCAGTCCACCATCCCCAGACAGATTCTACAAACTCTAATAACACAAACACACCTCCAAATTGCGCAAAACCACAGAACCAAAAACAAAATTTAATGAACAAAACAACCACACTAGCACAACAAGAATTCACTCAAAATGTAGATTCAAATAATTTAAGAAATAATAAAATAGAAGTCGTGACAGACATAAGAAAAAGACAACAAATTTTAAATGAATATCACAACCTACCTCTAGGCGGTCATGCAGGCACATGGCGCACATACAAACGTATCAGAATGCTATACTACTGGCCGAAGATGTTACTGGACATCAACAAATTAATTAGAAACTGTCACACATGCAAAAGAAATAAAACCCACAGAAAGACAAAAGTACCACTACAATTGACTGACACATCAGAACACCCCGTCCAACGCGTAGCTTTCGATATTGTTGGCCCTCTTCCAACCACAGAAAATTCAAATAATTATCTGCTCACTTTTCAAGACGACTTATCCAAATTCTCAGGTGCCATTCCCATACCAAACCAGAACGCTAGCACAGTGGCAAGAGCACTATGCGAACAATATATCACAAAATACGGAATCCCCGAAAAAATATTAACAGATCAAGGCAGTAATTTCATGAGTAACACATTTAAAGAACTCTGCAAACTTCTAAAATTAAAACACTTAACAACCACTGCATATCACCCAGAAACAAACGGTGCACTTGAAAAGTCGCATAACACATTGAAGGAATATCTAAGGTCTTTCACCAACCTCGATCGAAACAACTGGGACGAAATGTGCCACTACGCAATATTTGTGTATAACACTACACCACACTGTTCAACAAACTTCACCCCCTACGAATTAGTTTACGGACGACCAGCATTAATCCCCAGCGCAGTACAAAAAGACCCAGAACCGATATACAATTACGATGACTATGTTAACGAACTGAAAGCAAAACTAAGGGTCGCACACGCAATAGCCCGAGAAAAAATCATTAGCAAAAAATTACAAGTCAAGACACAATATGACAAATCAACAAAACCATTGATTCTCGAACCGAACGACTTAGTCTGGCTAAAAAACGAGAACAGACGAACAAAACAAGACGCCTTGTGGTTAGGCCCATACAAAGTTATAGAAATAAACTCACCTGTAAATACTACCATAGAAATCAACAGAAAATTCATAAAAGTCCATAACAACAGGTTACTTAAACAAAACTAAAATTAACCTAAATTCTTAAATAAACTTTACAGGTAACAAAATGAAATTCAACATTACTATAGCACTAACAACAACAATAACAATAATACAAGCAAGCAGTTCATTCTTGCATCAAAAAATAAACAACACAGGAATAATTTTCGAAAAGCTCGACGACGTAATCTTCTTTACAAAAAATCTGAACATAATCACTACCATAGATATACCAGAAGCAAGACAAATAACAGAAACGTTACTAGACTGCAATTTACATTTAAAAGAACTATGTGATGAAATACTATCACACAATCCAAACGACCTCTGCAAATCATTTCGACGAGAGTTAAAATGGCATATAACACAGATAGAAAGACAAGACAATAAATTAAAAGAAATATACGGAAAACAGAAAAGAGGACTGATGGACATAGGAGGAAAAATAAGCAAATTCATATTCGGAACAATGGATTCCGAAGACTCCGACAAAATATACGAAAACCTTGGAACACTAGACAGCAAACAAACAAAATTACTAGAACTAGAAAACCAACATATAGCCATATTACAGTCTAACTTCGACTCACTATCACGACCAATAATACAATTACAGAACGAAACAATAGAAATAGAAATCAAATTAAATGAACTAATAAAGAAATCAAATGACCAAGACGAATACTTCAAACGTAAAGCAAAACTAAGCCAAGAAACCGCAGAACTATCATCCCTGATACTAATACAGTGTTTACACATAAACCGACTACAAGAAGAAGCAACAGAGTTAATCATGGCACTACACAACAAAATACTACACCCATTAATCACCTCAACCCCTAGAATTATCCAAATAGTAGAAGAAAACTTCAAAGAAGTCAACCCGAAACTGAAAATTCACAATAATCTGAGGCAAATAGCACAAGTAGAACATATAGAAATAAATGGCAAAATAGTGGTTAAAATCTCCATACCGATAATACAACAAGAAGAGTACTTACTGTATAAACCTTACTTAATACCATTCAAAACAACAAACGGTTACTCAACTTACATAACGGACACAGACTATCTAGCAATCAATCAAGACAAAAGCAAATCAATTGAACTACATACAACTGAAAGATCGAAAACCAAATGCGAAATCTTACCAACCAACGCTGCAAATAAAATCCTAAAATTAGAAAATTCAAATACATGGTTATACTCCACGACAAAAAAGACACTAATGACTATTAAATGCAAAAATAACACAGAACATATACAAATAATAGATCAAGGAACGATCACCTTTTTCACCACATGCAAAGTTATCACAGAATACATGGCAATCGAAGTAACAGGACATCCGAAAACAGTAACAATCGAACAACCAACTCAACCCGAGACATCCGACGAAAACATAGAAATAAATATGAACTCAAGACAAGACGACACAAAACCACAGAAACTAAACTTGTTAAAAATAAACAATAACGAAGATCACAACAGAAATATGGTAACAGAAGCCCGGAAAATAAAGGAACTACAGAAAAACGCAGACAAGCTGACCCAAACAGTTACAAACTGGCATCACCCAACAAACATAACGGTAGTAATTACAATCACAAGCTTAATAGTAATTACCACATTAACAACCTACTACATATGCAGAACCAAAAGTCCAGTAAAAACAATAAACACTCCAACTATCAACATAAGTAACCCTAGTAAAACAAATGACCCAGAAAGTCATACAAGAACCACTCTCAGTAATCACAAACTTAGAATTATATAATAACTAATAACTAAACAAAATTTTCACAGAAAACAAAAACAAAAATGCCATCATTCGAAGAGTACAACTACCAAATAGTACAAGAGATGCTAGGCAAACCTAGAAGAAACAAATCTCCAATAAGAAAATTCGGCCATACAACAGAGAAACTAACACCATTACCACCACACATAAAATTCTACCATTTAGGAGATGCAGAACAAAAAAAAGAGTACCAACAAAAAATAGAACTAGGAAAACGAAAATTAAAATGGCTGGAAGTTAATAAACAACCAGCGTACCCATGGCCAACATGGAACGAAGAAAAAATGACCGAACTTGAAAATGCAAAAATTTAAATGCATTAAACGATAAAATATTAAAATAGCTTTTTCTTCAACGAGCAAAATAAATAAAAACTAACACTCGAGGAAGAACAGGCTATACTTTAACAATTATTATTTCAAAAAAAAAAACTAACACCTACCAATTAAGATAAAATTTCTTTTTTCAAATATCATATATCTAAGCAACAAAATCAATATCATTTAAATCAATAATATTATTTTATACTATATCTCGACCAATCAAAAAAAAAATAAAACATTTAGCATATAAGAAAACTTTCAAAAATTAAATCATTTAGCATATAAGAAAACTTCCAAAAAATAAAACATTTAGCATATAACAAAACTTTCAAAAATTAAATCATTTAGCATATAAGAAAACTTCCAAAAATTAAAACATTTAGCATAAAAAAAAAAAAAAAAAAACTTTCAAAAATTAAAACACTTAGTATATAAGAGAACTATCAATAAAAATTCAATTAGTACATAAGAAAACAAAAATAAATCATGCACAAATAAAAATTCATATCCCAAATTACACATACAAAAAAAAAAATTTTTCTTTCACACTAAAATCATTGTCATATAAAAACTAAATATCATGATCAAAACAAAATGAAACACACACTTAAATAAAAACTAAAGTATATAAGAAAAACAAAAATGGCTTCACTCAAAAATATTGCACACACAATGAAAACCTTACTTATTAAAATACATACTTTTCATATTTCTAATTATACATATAAAACAACACAATATTGTCATCAAAATATATACATACGTAAAAACACATAACTGTACAAAATGAGCATCATAAAAAACAATACTACGTTGCATAAAATTATACAATAAAATTTCTCGGTCAAGTAATACAAATAATAAACGTAAATTTTCAAGGCTGATAATAAGCAAAATGGTAATATGATATATGTAAACAAACGAACGACTGTAGGTCAAGGAACAGCAAAATACACAATAACGGCACGCGACAAAAAGACAACACCGAAGCAAGAAAAATAAAAACGGGAAATAAGATACAACCACATGTAAATCAAGGTCTTTAAGACACAGCTGGAAACTAAGGACAATAACCTAAAAAAAAAAAAATATAATAACAAATAACTTATTACTCTATACAAATTAAACACACATATAATATAGAATAGAGAACTAATAACACTTAATAACCTAAACAGCATCAGAACATACAGAACAAAGATACAAGACCAGAAAAACGGAACAACAGCAACATTAAGAAACCAGACAAAATGCATCCCAGAAAACGCACTAGCAGCACAACGAACTTCGAACCACCACGTCAACGAAGCAGACCAAGACACATATACATATATATCATATTAGCAAAAATTTTTTCAACAACCTCAAAATTTTAGCTTTTTCAAACAGGGGAAGTGTTGTAGAACAATCCCACAAACCATCTTACATATTTCCTTCCCACGCAACAAAGAAATTACGTTCCCACGAAATGTAAGGCAACACGTGCGCGTATAAAATCAAGGAAATTACAAAGTAAGAAATTACCAAACATAAAAATTAGAACATAAAAATATGTCCCATCCAAGAAAAACAAAGTAAATTAATTTTACGCAAATTAACCCAAAATTAATTAAAACATAAATATGTAACGATAACCCACAAAACCAATAAAAAACAAATTTTGATGACAAAAAACTTTACGAATGGAAAAACACTCGATTCCATAATGTATGTACGGAAATAAACTAAAAACAAAATACAAGAAACAGAAACAATATATAAGCCGAAAAACTTAAATTTAGGACGTTCGTTATATTTTAAAATTCAACAGTAAAAGTTGTGTGGTAGTTAGTTAAATAATTAATCTTAGTGTGTAAATCTTAGTGTTTGAAACTTAATATATATATAAAACGGTGAAATCAAATTAATTGTACAATATTCCCAAAATTCAAATATAAAATCTAAATAATTAATCTTAGTGAGCAAATCTTAGTGTTTGAAATTTAATATATATAAAACGGTGAAATCAAATTAATCGTGATCAAATTAACATTACCAAAATTCAAATCTAATTAGCTAATCTTAGTGTATAAAATTGTGTAATCAAATTAAATATTGTAAATGTCTGAAGTTTGAATATTTAAATAAAATATAATTGACAAATCTTAGTGTTTAGTGTATATCATTCAATCCAGGCTCAACAATCAGGTAAGAATTTAAATTTATTAAATAAATAGTTAACCAGCATTCAAAAACAACAGAAATATAAGATATAAAACATTAAAATATCACATATAAAACATATAAAACAAATATAAAACATTTGCAATATATATATAAAACAAATATAAAACATTATGAAATAAATTCGGTTTTTCCGAGTTTTCCGATATTACTAAACGGCGGAACCACTAGCGGAAAATAAATTTGAGTTGGTCTAGGTCTGTGTGAACGGAAAATCATTCACATTTTCCAAAAAGTGGGGCCTCTGGTAGTTAGGATTAAGGATATTTGAACACATAACCGGGGTTATGAAATAAATTCGGGTTTTCCGAGTTTTCCGATATTACTAAACTGCGGAACCACCAGCGGAAAATTAATTTGAGTTGGTCTAGGCCTGTGTGAACGGAAAATCATTCACATTTTCCAAAAAGTAGGGCCTCTGGTAGTTAGGATTAAGGATATTTGAACACATAACCGGGGTTATGAAATAAATTCGGTTTTTCCGAGTTTTTCGATATTACTAAACGGCGGAACCACTAGCGGAAAATAAATTTGAGTTGGTCTAGACCTGTGTGAACGGAAAATCATTCACATTTTCCAAAAAGTGGGGCCTCTGGTAGTTAGGATTAAGGATATTTGAACACATAACCGGGGTTATGAAATAAATTCGGTTTTTCCGAGTTTTTCGATATTACTAAACGGCGGAACCACTAGCGGAAAATTAATTTGAGTTGGTCTAGGCCTGTGTGAACGGAAAATCATTCACATTTTCTAAAAAGCAGGGCCTCTGGTAGTTAGGATTAAGGATATTTGAACACATAACCGGGGTTATGAAATAAATTCGGTTTTTCTAATTTTCCGATATTACTAAACGGTGGAACCACTAGCGGAAAATTAATTTGAGTTGGTCTAGGGCTGTGTGAACGGAAAATCATTCACATTTTCCAAAAAGTAGGGCCTCTGGTAGTTAGGATTAAAGATATTTGAACACAAATTCGGAAATATTAAATATATTTTCGGGTTTTTCTAACTTTCCGATATTACTAAATGGCGGAGCCACTAGCGGAAAATTAATTTGAGTTGGTCTAGACCTGTGTGAACGGAAAATCATTCACATTTTCCAAAAAGTAGGGCCTCTGGTAGTTAGGATTAAGAATATTTGAACACAGGACCGGGATTATGAAATAAATTCGGGTTTTCCGAGTTTTCCGATATTACTAAACGGCGGAAACACTAGCGGAAAATTAATTTGAGTTAGTCTAGACCTGTGTGAACGGAAAATCATTCACATTTTCCAAAAAGTAGGGCCTCTGGTAGTTAGGATTAAGGATATTTGAACACATAACCAGGGTTATGAAATAAATTCGGGTTTTCCGAGTTTTCCGATAGTACTAAACGGCGGAACCACTAGCAGAAAATAAATTTGAGTTGGTCTAGACCTGTGTAAACGGAAAATCATTCACATTTTCCAAAAAGTAGGGCCTCTGGTAGTTAGGATTAAGGATATTTGAACACATAACCGGGGTTATGAAATAAATTCGGTTTTTCCGAGTTTTTCGATATTACTAAACGGCGGAACCACTAGCGGAAAATTAATTTGAGTTGGTCTAGGCCTGTGTGAACGGAAAATCATTCACATTTTCCAAAAAGTAGGGCCTCTGGTAGTTAGGATTAAGGATATTTGAACACATAACCGGGGTTATGAAATAAATTCGGTTTTTCCGAGTTTTCCGATATTACTAAACGGTGGAACCATTAGCGGAAAATTAATTTGAGTTGGTCTAGGGCTGTGTGAACGGAAAATCATTCACATTTTCCAAAAAGTAGGGCCTCTGGTAGTTAGGATTAAAGATATTTGAACACAAATTCGGAGTTATTAAATATATTTTCGGGTTTTTCTAATTCTACGATATTAATAAACGGCGGAACCACTAGCAGAAAATAAATTTGAGTTGGTCTAGACCTGTGTAAACGGAAAATCATTCACATTTTCCAAAAAGTAGGGCCTCTGGTAGTTAGGATTAAGGATATTTGAACACATAACCGGGGTTATGAAATAAATTCGGGTTTTCCGAGTTTTCCGATATTACTAAACGGCGGAACAACTAGCGGAAAATTAATTTGAGTTGGTCTAGGCCTGTGTGAACGGAAAATCATTCACATTTTCCAAAAAGTGGGGTTCTGGTAGTTAGGATTAAGGATATTTGAACACATAACCGGGATTATGAAATAAATTCGGTTTTTCCGAGTTTTCCGATATTACTAAACGGCGGAACCACTAGCGGAAAATAAATTTGAGTTAGTCTAGACCTGTGTAAACGGAAAATCATTCACATTTTCCAAAAAGTAGGGCCTCTGGTAGTTAGGATTAAGAATATTTGAACACATAACCGGGGTTATGAAATAAATTCGGGTTTTCCGAGTTTTCCGATATTACTAAACTGCGGAACCACCAGCGGAAAATTAATTTGAGTTGGTCTAGACCTGTGTGAACGGAAAATCATTCACATTTTCCAAAAAGTAGGGCCTCTGGTAGTTAGGATTAAGGATATTTGAACACATAACCGGGGTTATGAAATAAATTCGGTTTTTCCGAGTTTTTCGATATTACTAAACGGCGGAACCACTAGCGGAAAATAAATTTGAGTTGGTCTAGACCTGTGTGAACGGAAAATCATTCACATTTTCCAAAAAGTGGGGCCTCTGGTAGTTAGGATTAAGGATATTTGAACACATAACCGGGGTTATGAAATAAATTCGGTTTTTCCGAGTTTTTCGATATTACTAAACGGCGGAACCACTAGCGAAAAATTAATTTGAGTTGGTCTAGGCCTGTGTGAACGGAAAATCATTCACATTTTCTAAAAAGTAGGGCCTCTGGTAGTTAGGATTAAGGATATTTGAACACATAACCGGGGTTATGAAATAAATTCGGGTTTTCCGAGTTTTCCGATATTACTAAACGGTGGAACCACTAGCGGAAAATTAATTTGAGTTGGTCTAGGGCTGTGTGAACGGAAAATCATTCACATTTTCCAAAAAGTAGGGCCTCTGGTAGTTAGGATTAAAGATATTTGAACACAAATTCGGAAATATTAAATATATTTTCGGGTTATTCTAATTTTCCGATATTACTAAACGGCGGAGCCACTAGCGGAAAATTAATTTGAGTTGGTCTAGGGCTGTGTGAACGGAAAATCATTCACATTTTGCAAACAGTAGGGCCTCTGGTAGTTAGGATTAAAGATATTTGAACACAAATTCGGAGTTATTAAATATATTTTCGGGTTTTTCTAATTCTCCGATATTACTAAACGGCGGAGCCACTAGCGGAAAATAAATTTGAGTTGGTCTAGACCTGTGTAAACGGAAAATCATTCACATTTTCCAAAAAGTAGGGCCTCTGGTAGTTAGGATTAAGGATATTTGAACACATAACCGGGGTTATGAAATAAATTCGGGTTTTCCGAGTTTTCCGATATTACTAAACGGCGGAACCACTAGCGGAAAATTAATTTGAGTTATTCTAGACCTGTGTGAACGGAAAATCATTCACATTTTCCAAAAAGTGGGGCCTCTGGTAGTTAGGATTAAGGATATTTGAACACATAACCGGGGTTATGAAATAAATTCGGTTTTTCCGAGTTTTTCGATAGTACTAAACGGCGGAACCACTAGCGGAAAATTAATTTGAGTTGGTCTAGACCTGTGTGAACGGAAAATCATTCACATTTTCCAAAAAGTAGGGCCTCTGGTAGTTAGGATTAAGGATATTTGAACACATAACCGGGGTTATGAAATAAATTCGGTTTTTCCGAGTTTTCCGATATTACTAAACGGCGGAACCACTAGCGGAAAATTAATTTGAGTTGGTCTAGGCCTGTGTGAACGGAAAATCATTCACATTTTCCAAAAAGTGGGGTTCTGGTAGTTAGGATTAAGGATATTTGAACACATAACCGGGGTTATGAAATAAATTCGGTTTTTCCGAGTTTTCCGATATTACTAAACGGCGGAACCACTAGCGGAAAATTAATTTGAGTTATTCTAGACCTGTGTGAACGGAAAATCATTCACATTTTCCAAAAAGTGGGGCCTCTGGTAGTTAGGATTAAGGATATTTGAACACATAACCGGGGTTATGAAATAAATTCGGTTTTTCCGAGTTTTTCGATAGTACTAAACGGCGGAACCACTAGCGGAAAATTAATTTGAGTTGGTCTAGACCTGTGTAAACGGAAAATCATTCACATTTTCCAAAAAGTGGGGCCTCTGGTAGTTAGGATTAAAGATATTTGAACACAAATTCGGAGTTATTAAATATATTTTCGGGTTTTTCTAATTCTCCGATATTACTAAACGGCGGAGCCACTAGCGGAAAATAAATTTGAGTTGGTCTAGACCTGTGTAAACGGAAAATCATTCACATTTTCCAAAAAGTAGGGCCTCTGGTAGTTAGGATTAAGGATATTTGAACACATAACCGGGGTTATGAAATAAATTCGGTTTTTCCTAGTTTTTCAATATTACTAAACGGCGGAACCACTAGCGGAAAATAAATTTGAGTTGGTCTAGACCTGTGTGAACGGAAAATCATTCACATTTTCCAAAAAGTGGGGCCTCTGGTAGTTAGGATTAAGGATATTTGAACACATAACCGGGGTTATGAAATAAATTCGGGTTTTCCGAGTTTTTCGATATTACTAAACGGCGGAACCACTAGCGGAAAATTAATTTGAGTTGGTCTAGACCTGTGTGAACGGAAAATCATTCACATTTTCCAAAAAGTAGGGCCTCTGGTAGTTAGGATTAAGGATATTTGAACACATAACCGGGGTTATGAAATAAATTCGGTTTTTCCGAGTTTTCCGATATTACTAAACGGCGGAACCACTAGCGGAAAATTAATTTGAGTTGGTCTAGGCCTGTGTGAACGGAAAATCATTCACATTTTCCAAAAAGTGGGGTTCTGGTAGTTAGGATTAAGGATATTTGAACACATAACCGGGGTTATGAAATAAATTCGGGTTTTCCGAGTTTTCCGATATTACTAAACGGTGGAACCACTAGCGGAAAATTAATTTGAGTTGGTCTAGGGCTGTGTGAACGGAAAATCATTCACATTTTCCAAAAAGTAGGGCCTCTGGTAGTTAGGATTAAAGATATTTGAACACAAATTCGGAAATATTAAATATATTTTCGGGTTTTTCTAATTCTACGATATTAATAAACGGCGGAACCACTAGCAGAAAATAAATTTGAGTTGGTCTAGACCTGTGTAAACGGAAAATCATTCACATTTTCCAAAAAGTAGGGCCTCTGGTAGTTAGGATTAAGGATATTTGAACACATAACCGGGGTTATGAAATAAATTCGGTTTTTCCGAGTTTTTCGATATTACTAAACGGCGGAACCACTAGCGGAAAATTAATTTGAGTTGGTCTAGACCTGTGTGAACGGAAAATCATTCACATTTTCCAAAAAGTAGGGCCTCTGGTAGTTAGGATTAAGGATATTTGAACACATAACCGGGGTTATGAAATAAATTCGGTTTTTCCGAGTTTTCCGATATTACTAAACGGTAGAACCACTAGCGGAAAATAAATTTGAGTTAATCTAGGGCTGTGTGAACGGAAAATCATTCACATTTTCCAAAAAGTAGGGCCTCTGGTAGTTAGGACTAAAGATATTTGAACACAAATTCGGAGTTATTAAATATATTTTCGGGTTTTTCTAATTTTCCGATATTACTAAACGGCGGAGCCACTAGCGGAAAATAAATTTGAGTTGGTCTAGGTCTGTGTGAACGGAAAATCATTCACATTTTCCAAAATGTAGGGCCTCTGGTAGTTAGGATTAAGGATATTTGAACACATAACCGGGGTTATGAAATAAATTCGGTTTTTCCGAGTTTTCCGATATTACTAAACGGCGGAACCACTAGCGGAAAATTAATTTGAGTTGGTCTAGGCCTGTGTGAACGGAAAATCATTCACATTTTCCAAAAAGTGGGGTTCTGGTAGTTAGGATTAAGGATATTTGAACACATAACCGGGGTTATGAAATAAATTCGGTTTTTCCGAGTTTTCCGATATTACTAAACGGCGGAACCACTAGCGGAAAATAAATTTAAATTAGTCTAGACCTGTGTGAACGGAAAATCATTCACATTTTGCAAAAAGTAGGGCTTCTGGTAATTAGGATTAAGAATATTTGAACACATAACTGGGGTTATGAAATAAATTCGGTTTTTCCGAGTTTTCCGATATTACTAAACGGCGGAACCACTAGCGGAAAATTAATTTGAGTTGGTCTAGGCCTGTGTGAACGGAAAATCATTCACATTTTCCAAAAAGTAGGGCCTCTGGTAGTTAGGATTAAGGATATTTGAACACATAACCGGGGTTATGAAATAAATTCGGGTTTTCCGAGTTTTCCGATATTACTAAACGGTGGAACCACTAGCAGAAAATTAATTTGAGTTGGTTTAGGCCTGTGTGAACGGAAAATCATTCACATTTTCCAAAAAGTGGGGCCTCTGGTAGTTAGGATTAAGGATATTTGAACACATAACCGGGATTATGAAATAAATTCGGTTTTTCCGAGTTTTCCGATATTACTAAACGGTGGAACCACTAGCGGAAAATTAATTTGAGTTGGTCTAGGCCTGTGTGAACGGAAAATCATTCACATTTTCCAAAAAGTAGGGCCTCTGGTAGTTAGGATTAAAGATATTTGAACACAAATTCGGAGTTATTAAATATATTTTCGGGTTTTTCTAATTTTCCGATATTACTAAACGGCGGAACCACTAGCAGAAAATAAATTTGAGTTGGTCTAGGTCTGTGTGAACGGAAAATCATTCACATTTTCCATAAAGTGGGGCCTCTGGTAGTTAGGATGAAGGATATTTGAACACATAACCGGGGTTATGAAATAAATTCGGGTTTTTTGAGTTTTCCGATATTACTAAACGGCGGAACCACTAGCGGAAAATTAATTTGAGTTGGTCTAGGCCTGTGTGAACGGAAAATCATTCACATTTTCCAAAAAGTAGGGCCTCTGGTAGTTAGGATTAAGGATATTTGAACACATAACCGGGATTATGAAATAAATTCGGTTTTTCCGAGTTTTTCGATATTACTAAACGGCGGAACCACTAGCGGAAAATAAATTTGAGTTGGTCTAGACCTGTGTAAACGGAAAATCATTCACATTTTCCAAATAGTAGGGCCTCTGGTAGTTAGGATTAAGGATATTTGAACACATAACCGGGGTTATGAAATAAATTCGGTTTTTCCGAGTTTTTCGATATTACTAAACGGCGGAACCACTAGCGGAAAATTAATTTGAGTTGGTCTAGACCTGTGTGAATGGAAAATCATTCACATTTTCCAAAAAGTAGGGCCTCTGGTAGTTAGGATTAAGGCTATTTGAACACATAACTGGGGTTATGAAATAAATTCGGTTTTTCCGAATTTTAGGATATTACTAAACGGCGGAACCACTAGTGGAAAATTAATTTGAGTTGGTCTAGACCTGTGTGAACGGGAAATCATTCACATTTTCCAAAAAGTAGGGGTTCTGGTAGTTAGGATTAAGAATATTTGAACACATAACCGGGATTATGAAATAAATTCGGTTTTTCCGAGTTTTCCGATATTACTAAACGGCGGAACCACTAGCGGAAAATAAATTTGAGTTGGTCTAGACCTGTGTGAACGGAAAATCATTCACATTTTCCAAAAAGTGGGGCCTCTGGTAGTTAGGATTAAGGATATTTGAACACATAACCGGGGTTATGAAATAAATTCGGTTTTTCCGAGTTTTCCGATATTACTAAACGGCGGAACCACTAGCAGAAAATAAATTTGAGTTGGTCTAGACCTGTGTAAACGGAAAATCATTCACATTTTCCAAAAAGTAGGGCCTCTGGTAGTTAGGATTAAGGATATTTGAACACATAACCGGGGTTATGAAATAAATTCGGTTTTTCTGAGTTTGTCGATATTACTAAACGGCAGAACCACTAGCGGAAAATTAATTTGAGTTGGTCTAGGCCTGTGTGAACGGAAAATCATTCACATTTTCCAAAAAGTAGGGCCTCTGGTAGTTAGGATTAAGGATATTTGAACACATAACCGGGGTTATGAAATAAATTCGGTTTTTCCGAGTTTTTCGATATTACTAAACGGTGGAACCACTAGCGGAAAATTAATTTGAGTTGGTCTAGGCCTGTGTGAACGGAAAATCATTCACATTTTCCAAAAAGTAGGGCCTCTGGTAGTTAGGATTAAAGATATTTGAACACAAATTCGGAGTTATTAAATATATTTTCGGGTTTTTCTAATTTTCCGATATTACTAAACGGCGGAGCCACTAGCGGAAAATAAATTTGAGTTGGTCTAGGTGTGTGTGAACGGAAAATCATTCACATTTTCCAAAAAGTGGGGCCTCTGGTAGTTAGGATTAAGGATATTTGAACACATAACCGAGGTTATGAAATAAATTCGGGTTTTCTGAGTTTTCCGATATTACTAAACGGCGGAACCACTAGCGGAAAATATATTTGAGTTGGTCTAGGGCTGTGTGAACGGAAAATCATTCACATTTTCCAAAAAGTAGGGCCTCTGGTAGTTAAGATTAAGGATATTTGAACACAAATTCGGAAATATTAAATATATTTTCGGGTTTTTCTAATTTTCCGATATTACTAAACGGCGGAACCACTAGCAGAAAATTAATTTGAGTTGGTCTAAGCCTGTGTGAACGGAAAATCACTCACATTTTCCAAAAAGTAGGGCCTCTGGTAGTTAGGATTAAGGATATTTGAACACATAACCGGGGTTATGAAATAAATTCGGTTTTTCCGAGTTTTCCGATATTACTAAACGGCGGAACCACTAGCGGAAAATTAATTTGAGTTGGTCTAGGCCTGTGTGAACGGAAAATCATTCACATTTTCCAAAAAGTAGGGCCTCTGGTAGTTAGGATTAAGGATATTTGAACACATAACCGGGATTATGAAATAAATTCGGTTTTTCCGAGTTTTCCGATATTACTAAACGGTGGAACCACTAGTGGAAAACTAATTTGAGTTGGTCTAGACCTGTGTAAACGGAAAATCACTCACATTTTCCAAAAAGTAGGGCCTCTGGTTGTTAGGATTAAGGATATTTGAACACAAATTCGGAGTTATTAAATATATTTTCGGGTTTTTCTAATTTTCCGATATTACTAAACGGCGGAGCCAGTAGCAGAAAATAAATTTGAGTTGGTCTAGGTCTGTGTGAACGGAAAATCATTCACATTTTCTAAAAAGTAGGGCCTCTGGTAGTTAGGATTAAGGATATTTGAACACATAACCGGGGTTATGAAATAAATTCGGTTTTTCCGAGTTTTCCGATATTACTAAATGGCGGAACCACTAGCGGAAAATTAATTTGAGTTGGTCTAGGCCTGTGTGAACGGATAATCATTCACATTTTCCAAAAAGTGGGGTTCTGGTAGTTAGGATTAAGGATATTTGAACACATAACTGGGATTATGAAATAAATTCGGTTTTTCCGAGTTTTCCGATATTACTAAACGGCGGAACCACTATCGGAAAATAAATTTGAGTTGGTCTAGACCTGTGTAAACAGAAAATCATTCACATTTTCCAAAAAGTAGAGCCTCTGGTAGTTTGGATTAAGGATATTTCAACACATAACCGGGGTTATGAAATAAATTCAGTTTTTCCGAGTTTTTCGATATTACTAAACGGCGGAACCACTAGCGGAAAATTAATTTGAGTTAGTCTAAGCCTGTGTAAACGGAAAATCACTCACATTTTCCAAAAAGTAGGGCCTCTGGTAGTTAGGATTAAGGATATTTGAACACATAACCGGGGTTGTGAAATAAATTCGGTTTTTCCGAGTTTTCCGATATTACTAAACGGCGGAACCACTAGCGGAAATTAAATTTGAGTTGGTCTAGACCTGTGTGAACGGAAAATCATTCACATTTTCCAAAAAGTAGGGCCTCTGGTAGTTAGGATTAAGAATATTTGAACACATAACCGGGGTTATGAAATAAATTCGGTTTTTCCGAGTTTTTCGATATTACTAAACGGCGGAACCACTAGCGGAAAATTAATTTGAGTTGGTCTAGGCTTGTGTGAACGGAAAATCATTCACATTTTCCAAAAAGTAGGGCCTCTGGTAGTTAGGATTAAGGATATTTGAACACCGGGGTTATGAAATAAATTCGGTTTTTCCGAGTTTTCCGATATTACTAAACGGTGGAACCACTAGCGGAAAATTAATTTGAGTTGGTCTAGGGCTGTGTGAACGGAAAATCATTCACATTTTCCAAAAAGTAGGGCCTCTGGTTGTTAGGATTAAGGATATTTGAACACAAATTCGGAGTTATTAAATATATTTTCGGGTTTTTCTAATTTTCCGATATTACTAAACGGCGGAGCCAGTAGCAGAAAATAAATTTGAGTTGGTCTAGGTCTGTGTGAACGGAAAATCATTCACATTTTCTAAAAAGTAGGGCCTCTGGTAGTTAGGATTAAGGATATTTGAACACATAACCGGGGTTATGAAATAAATTCGGTTTTTCCGAGTTTTCCGATATTACTAAATGGCGGAACCACTAGCGGAAAATTAATTTGAGTTGGTCTAGGCCTGTGTGAACGGATAATCATTCACATTTTCCAAAAAGTGGGGTTCTGGTAGTTAGGATTAAGGATATTTGAACACATAACTGGGATTATGAAATAAATTCGGTTTTTCCGAGTTTTCCGATATTACTAAACGGCGGAACCACTATCGGAAAATAAATTTGAGTTGGTCTAGACCTGTGTAAACAGAAAATCATTCACATTTTCCAAAAAAAAGAGCCTCTGGTAGTTAGGATTAAGGATATTTCAACACATAACCGGGGTTATGAAATAAATTCAGTTTTTCCGAGTTTTTCGATATTACTAAACGGCGGAACCACTAGCGGAAAATTAATTTGAGTTAGTCTAAGCCTGTGTAAACGGAAAATCACTCACATTTTCCAAAAAGTAGGGCCTCTGGTAGTTAGGATTAAGGATATTTGAACACATAACCGGGGTTGTGAAATAAATTCGGTTTTTCCGAGTTTTCCGATATTACTAAACGGCGGAACCACTAGCGGAAATTAAATTTGAGTTGGTCTAGACCTGTGTGAACGGAAAATCATTCACATTTTCCAAAAAGTAGGGCCTCTGGTAGTTAGGATTAAGAATATTTGAACACCGGGGTTATGAAATAAATTCGGTTTTTCCGAGTTTTCCGATATTACTAAACGGTGGAACCACTAGCGGAAAATTAATTTGAGTTGGTCTAGGGCTGTGTGAACGGAAAATCATTCACATTTTCCAAAAAGTAGGGCCTCTGGTAGTTAGGATTAAGGATATTTGAACACCGGGGTTATGAAATAAATTCGGTTTTTCCGAGTTTTCCGATATTACTAAACGGTGGAACCACTAGCGGAAAATTAATTTGAGTTGGTCTAGGGCTGTGTGAACGGAAAATCATTCACATTTTCCAAAAAGTGGGGCCTCTGGTAGTTAGGATTAAAGATATTTGAACACAAATTCTGAGTTAATAAATATATTTTCGGGTTTTTCTAATTCTCCGATATTACTAAACGGCGGAGCCACTAGCGGAAAATAAATTTGAGTTAGTCTAGACCTGTGTAAACGGAAAATCACTCACATTTTCCAAAAAGTAGGGCTTCTGGTAGCTAGGATTAAGAATATTTGAACACATAACCGGGATTGTGAAATAAATTCGGTTTTTCCGAGTTTTCCGATATTACTAAACGGCGGAACCACTATCGGAAAATAAATTTGAGTTGGTCTAGACCTGTGGGAACGGAAAACCATTCACATTTTCCAAAAAGTAGGGCCTCTGGTAGTTAGGATTAAAGATATTTGAACACAAATTCGGAAATATTAAATATAATTTTAATATAATAAACGGCGGAGCCACTAGCGGAAAATATATTTGAGTTGGTCTAGGCCTGTTTGAACGGAAAATCATTCACATTTTCCAAAAAATAGGGCCTCTGGTAGTTAGGATTAAGGATATTTGAACACATAACCGGGGTTGTGAAATAAATTCGGTTTTTCCGAGTTTTCCGATATTACTAAACGGCGGAACCACTAGCGGAAATTAAATTTGAGTTGGTCTAGACCTGTGTGAACGGAAAATCATTCACATTTTCCAAAAAGTAGGGCCTCTGGTAGTTAGGATTAAGAATATTTGAACACATAACCGGGATTATGAAATAAATTCGGTTTTTCCGAGTTTTCCGATATTACTAAACGGCGGAACCACTAGCGGAAAATTAATTTGAGTTGGTCTAAACCTGTGTGAACGGAAAATCATTCACATTTTCCAAAAAGCGGGGCCTCTGGTAGTTAGGATTAAGGATATTTGAACACATAACCGGGGTTATGAAATAAATTCGGGTTTTCCGAGTTTTCCGATAGTACTAAACGGCGGAACCACTAGCAGAAAATAAATTTGAGTTGGTCTAGACCTGTGTAAACGGAAAATCATTCACATTTTCCAAAAAGTAGGGCCTCTGGTAGTTAGGGTTAAGGATATTTGAACACATAACCGGGGTTATGAAATAAATTCGGTTTTTCCGAGTTTTCCGATATTACTAAACGGCGGAACCACTAGCGGAAATTAAATTTGAGTTGGTCTAGACCTGTGTAAACGGAAAATCATTCACATTTTCCAAAAAGTAGGGCCTCTGGTAGTTAGGATTAAGAATATTTGAACACATAACCGGGATTATGAAATAAATTCGGTTTTTCAGAGTTTTCCGATATTACTAAACGGTGGAACCACTAGCGGAAAATTAATTTGAGTTGGTCTAGGGCTGTGTGAACGGAAAATCATTCACATTTTCCAAAAAGTAGGGCCTCTGGTAGTTAGGTTTAAAGATATTTGAACACAAATTCGGAAATATTAAATATATTTTTAATATAATAAACGGCGGAGCCACTAGCGGAAAATATATTTGAGTTGGTCTAGGTCTGTGTGAACGGAAAATCATTCACATTTTCCAAAAAGTAGGGCCTCTGGTAGTTAGGATTAAGGATATTTGAACACATAACCGGGATTATGAAATAAATTCGGTTTTTCCGAGTTTTCCGATAGTACTAAACGGCGGAACCACTAGCGGAAAATTAATTTGAGTTGGTCTAGACCTGTGTGAACGGAAAATCATTCACATTTTCCAAAAAGTGGGGCCTCTGGTAGTTAGGATTAAGGATATTTGAACACATAACCGGGGTTATGAAATAAATTCGGGTTTTCCGAGTTTTTCGATATTACTAAACGGCGGAACCACTAGCGGAAAATTAATTTGAGTTGGTCTAGGCTTGTGTGAACGGAAAATCATTCACATTTTCCAAAAAGTAGGGCCTCTGGTAGTTAGGATTAAGGATATTTGAACACATAACCGGGGTTATGAAATAAATACGGTTTTTCCGAGTTTTCCGATATTACTAAACGGTGGAACCACTAGCGGAAAATTAATTTGAGTTGATCTAGGGCTGTGTGAACGGAAAATCATTCACATTTTCCAAAAAGTGGGGCCTCTGGTAGTTAGGATTAAGGATATTTGAACACATAACCGGGGTTGTGAAATAAATTCGGTCTTTCCGAGTTTTCCGATATTACTAAACGGCGGAACCACTAGCGGAAATTAAATTTGAGTTGGTCTAGACCTGTGTGAACGGAAAATCATTTACATTTTCCAAAAAGTAGGGCCTCTGGTAGTTAGGATTAAGAATATTTGAACACATAACAGAGATTATGAAATAAATTCGGTTTTTCCGAGTTTTCCGATATTACTAAACGGCGGAACCACTAGCGGAAAATAAATTTGAGTTGGTCTAGACCTGTGTGAACGGAAAATTATTCACATTTTCCAAAAAGTGGGGCCTCTGGTAGTTAGGATTATGGATATTTGAACACATAACCGGGGTTATGAAATAAATTCGGGTTTTCCGAGTTTTTCGATAGTACTAAACGGCGGAACCACTAGCAGAAAATAAATTTGAGTTGGTCTAGACCTGTGTAAACGGAAAATCATTCACATTTTCCAAAAAGTAGGGCCTCTGGTAGTTAGGATTAAGGATATTTGAACACATAACCGGGGTTATGAAATAAATTCGGGTTTTCCGAGTTTTTCGATATTACTAAACGGTGGAACCACTAGCGGAAAATTAATTTGAGTTGGTCTAGGGCTGTGTGAACGGAAAATCATTCACATTTTCCAAAAAGTAGGGCCTCTGGTTGTTAGGATTAAGGATATTTGAACACAAATTCGGAGTTATTAAATATATTTTCGGGTTTTTCTAATTTTCCGATATTACTAAACGGCGGAGCCAGTAGCAGAAAATAAATTTGAGTTGGTCTAGGTCTGTGTGAACGGAAAATCATTCACATTTTCTAAAAAGTAGGGCCTCTGGTAGTTAGGATTAAGGATATTTGAACACATAACCGGGGTTATGAAATAAATTCGGTTTTTCCGAGTTTTCCGATATTACTAAATGGCGGAACCACTAGCGGAAAATTAATTTGAGTTGGTCTAGGCCTGTGTGAACGGATAATCATTCACATTTTCCAAAAAGTGGGGTTCTGGTAGTTAGGATTAAGGATATTTGAACACATAACTGGGATTATGAAATAAATTCGGTTTTTCCGAGTTTTCCGATATTACTAAACGGCGGAACCACTATCGGAAAATAAATTTGAGTTGGTCTAGACCTGTGTAAACAGAAAATCATTCACATTTTCCAAAAAGTAGAGCCTCTGGTAGTTAGGATTAAGGATATTTCAACACATAACCGGGGTTATGAAATAAATTCAGTTTTTCCGAGTTTTTCGATATTACTAAACGGCGGAACCACTAGCGGAAAATTAATTTGAGTTAGTCTAAGCCTGTGTAAACGGAAAATCACTCACATTTTCCAAAAAGTAGGGCCTCTGGTAGTTAGGATTAAGGATATTTGAACACATAACCGGGGTTGTGAAATAAATTCGGTTTTTCCGAGTTT
This sequence comes from Nephrotoma guestfalica, assembly GCA_963691935.1. Classification (NCBI taxonomy): domain Eukaryota; kingdom Metazoa; phylum Arthropoda; class Insecta; order Diptera; family Tipulidae; genus Nephrotoma; species Nephrotoma guestfalica. The sequence goes on along the minus strand of OY829913.1, from coordinate 165,292,819 downwards.
TCCGATATTACTAAACGGCGGAACCACTAGCGGAAATTAAATTTGAGTTGGTCTAGACCTGTGTGAACGGAAAATCATTCACATTTTCCAAAAAGTAGGGCCTCTGGTAGTTAGGATTAAGAATATTTGAACACCGGGGTTATGAAATAAATTCGGTTTTTCCGAGTTTTCCGATATTACTAAACGGTGGAACCACTAGCGGAAAATTAATTTGAGTTGGTCTAGGGCTGTGTGAACGGAAAATCATTCACATTTTCCAAAAAGTAGGGCCTCTGGTAGTTAGGATTAAGGATATTTGAACACCGGGGTTATGAAATAAATTCGGTTTTTCCGAGTTTTCCGATATTACTAAACGGTGGAACCACTAGCGGAAAATTAATTTGAGTTGGTCTAGGGCTGTGTGAACGGAAAATCATTCACATTTTCCAAAAAGTGGGGCCTCTGGTAGTTAGGATTAAAGATATTTGAACACAAATTCTGAGTTAATAAATATATTTTCGGGTTTTTCTAATTCTCCGATATTACTAAACGGCGGAGCCACTAGCGGAAAATAAATTTGAGTTAGTCTAGACCTGTGTAAACGGAAAATCATTCACATTTTCCAAAAAGTAGGGCTTCTGGTAGCTAGGATTAAGAATATTTGAACACATAACCGGGATTGTGAAATAAATTCGGTTTTTCCGAGTTTTCCGATATTACTAAACGGCGGAACCACTATCGGAAAATAAATTTGAGTTGGTCTAGGGCTGTGGGAACGGAAAACCATTCACATTTTCCAAAAAGTAGGGCCTCTGGTAGTTAGGATTAAAGATATTTGAACACAAATTCGGAAATATTAAATATAATTTTAATATAATAAACGGCGGAGCCACTAGCGGAAAATATATTTGAGTTGGTCTAGGCCTGTTTGAACGGAAAATCATTCACATTTTCCAAAAAATAGGGCCTCTGGTAGTTAGGATTAAGGATATTTGAACACATAACCGGGGTTGTGAAATAAATTCGGTTTTTCCGAGTTTTCCGATATTACTAAACGGCGGAACCACTAGCGGAAATTAAATTTGAGTTGGTCTAGACCTGTGTGAACGGAAAATCATTCACATTTTCCAAAAAGTAGGGCCTCTGGTAGTTAGGATTAAGAATATTTGAACACATAACCGGGATTATGAAATAAATTCGGTTTTTCCGAGTTTTCCGATATTACTAAACGGCGGAACCACTAGCGGAAAATTAATTTGAGTTGGTCTAAACCTGTGTGAACGGAAAATCATTCACATTTTCCAAAAAGCGGGGCCTCTGGTAGTTAGGATTAAGGATATTTGAACACATAACCGGGGTTATGAAATAAATTCGGGTTTTCCGAGTTTTCCGATAGTACTAAACGGCGGAACCACTAGCAGAAAATTAATTTGAGTTGGTCTAGACCTGTGTAAACGGAAAATCATTCACATTTTCCAAAAAGTAGGGCCTCTGGTAGTTAGGGTTAAGGATATTTGAACACATAACCGGGGTTATGAAATAAATTCGGTTTTTCCGAGTTTTCCGATATTACTAAACGGCGGAACCACTAGCGGAAATTAAATTTGAGTTGGTCTAGACCTGTGTAAACGGAAAATCATTCACATTTTCCAAAAAGTAGGGCCTCTGGTAGTTAGGATTAAGAATATTTGAACACATAACCGGGATTATGAAATAAATTCGGTTTTTCAGAGTTTTCCGATATTACTAAACGGTGGAACCACTAGCGGAAAATTAATTTGAGTTGGTCTAGGGCTGTGTGAACGGAAAATCATTCACATTTTCCAAAAAGTAGGGCCTCTGGTAGTTAGGTTTAAAGATATTTGAACACAAATTCGGAAATATTAAATATATTTTTAATATAATAAACGGCGGAGCCACTAGCGGAAAATATATTTGAGTTGGTCTAGGTCTGTGTGAACGGAAAATCATTCACATTTTCCAAAAAGTAGGGCCTCTGGTAGTTAGGATTAAGAATATTTGAACACATAACCGGGATTATGAAATAAATTCGGTTTTTCCGAGTTTTCCGATAGTACTAAACGGCGGAACCACTAGCGGAAAATTAATTTGAGTTGGTCTAGACCTGTGTGAACGGAAAATCATTCACATTTTCCAAAAAGTGGGGCCTCTGGTAGTTAGGATTAAGGATATTTGAACACATAACCGGGGTTATGAAATAAATTCGGGTTTTCCGAGTTTTTCGATATTACTAAACGGCGGAACCACTAGCGGAAAATTAATTTGAGTTGGTCTAGGCTTGTGTGAACGGAAAATCATTCACATTTTCCAAAAAGTAGGGCCTCTGGTAGTTAGGATTAAGGATATTTGAACACATAACCGGGGTTATGAAATAAATACGGTTTTTCCGAGTTTTCCGATATTACTAAACGGTGGAACCACTAGCGGAAAATTAATTTGAGTTGGTCTAGGGCTGTGTGAACGGAAAATCATTCACATTTTCCAAAAAGTGGGGCCTCTGGTAGTTAGGATTAAGGATATTTGAACACATAACCGGGGTTATGAAATAAATTCGGGTTTTCCGAGTTTTCCGATATTACTAAACGGCGGAACCACCAGCGGAAAATAAATTTGAGTTGGTCTAGGCCTGTGTGAACGGAAAATCATTCACATTTTCCAAAAAGTGGGGCCTCTGGTAGTTAGGATTAAGGATATTTGAACACATAACCGGGATTATGAAATAAATTCGGTTTTTCCGAGTTTTCCGATATTACTAAACGGTGGAACCACTAGCGGAGAATTAATTTGAGTTGGTCTAGGGCTGTGTGAACGGAAAATCATTCACATTTTCCAAAAAGTAGGGCCTCTGGTAGTCAGGATTAAAGATATTTGAACACAAATTCGGAAATATTAAATATATTTTTAATATAATAAACGGCGGAGCCACTAGCGGAAAATATATTTGAGTTGGTCTAGGCCTGTGTGAACGGAAAATCATTCACATTTTCCAAAAAGTAGGGGCTCTTGTAGTTAGGATTAAGGATATTTGAACACATAACCGGGGTTGTGAAATAAATTCGGTCTTTCCGAGTTTTCCGATATTACTAAACGGCGGAACCACTAGCGGAAATTAAATTTGAGTTGGTCTAGACCTGTGTGAACGGAAAATCATTTACATTTTCCAAAAAGTAGGGCCTCTGGTAGTTAGGATTAAGAATATTTGAACACATAACAGGGATTATGAAATAAATTCGGTTTTTCCGAGTTTTCCGATATTACTAAACGGCGGAACCACTAGCGGAAAATAAATTTGAGTTGGTCTAGACCTGTGTGAACGGAAAATTATTCACATTTTCCAAAAAGTGGGGCCTCTGGTAGTTAGGATTATGGATATTTGAACACATAACCGGGGTTATGAAATAAATTCGGGTTTTCCGAGTTTTTCGATAGTACTAAACGGCGGAACCACTAGCAGAAAATAAATTTGAGTTGGTCTAGACCTGTGTAAACGGAAAATCATTCACATTTTCCAAAAAGTAGGGCCTCTGGTAGTTAGGATTAAGGATATTTGAACACATAACCGGGGTTATGAAATAAATTCGGTTTTTCCGAGTTTTTCGATATTACTAAACGGCGGAACCACTAGCGGAAAATTAATTTGAGTTGGTCTAGGCCTGTGTGAACGGAAAATCATTCACATTTTCCAAAAAGTAGGGCCTCTGGTAGTTAGGATTAAGGATATTTGAACACATAACCGGGGTTATGAAATAAATTCGGTTTTTCCAAGTTTTCCGATATTACTAAACGGTGGAACCACTAGCGGAAAATAGATTTGAGTTGGTCTAGGGCTGTGTGAACGGAAAACCATTCACATTTTCCAAAAAGTAGGGCCTCTGGTAGTTAGGATTAAGGATATTTGAACACATAACCGGGGTTATGAAATAAATTCGGTTTTTCCGAGTTTTCCGATATTACTAAACGGTGGAACCACTAGCGGAAAATTAATTTGAGTTGGTCTAGGGCTGTGTGAACGGAAAATCATTCACATTTTCTAAAAAGTAGGGCCTCTGGTAGTTAGGATTAAGAATATTTGAACAAATAACCGGGGTTATGAAATAAATTCGGTTTTTCCGAGTTTTTCGATATTACTAAACGGCGGAACCACTAGCGGAAAATTAATTTGAGTTGGTCTAGGCCTGTGTGAACGGAAAATCATTCACATTTTCCAAAAAGTGGGGCCTCTGGTAGTTAGGATTAAGGATATTTGAACACATAACCGGGGTTATGAAATAAATTCGGGTTTTCCGAGTTTTCCGATATTACTAAACGGCGGAACCACCAGCGGAAAATTAATTTGAGTTGGTCTAGGCCTGTGTGAACGGAAAATCATTCACATTTTCCAAAAAGTAGGGCCTCTGGTAGTTAGGATTAAGGATATTTGAACACATAACCGGGGTTATGAAATAAATTCGGTTTTTCCGGGTTTTTCGATATTACTAAACGGCGGAACCACTAGCGGAAAATTAATTTGAGTTGGTCTAGGCCTGTGTGAACGGAAAATCATTCACATTTTCCAAAAAGTAGGGCCTCTGGTAGTTAGGATTAAGGATATTTGAACACATAACCGGGGTTATGAAATAAATTCGGGTTTTCCGAGTTTTCCGATAGTAATAAACGGCGGAACCACTAGCGGAAAATTAATTTGAGTTGGTCTAGACCTGTGTAAACGGAAAATCATTCACATTTTCCAAAAAGTAGGGCCTCTGGTAGTTAGGATTAAGAATATTTGAACAAATAACCGGGGTTATGAAATAAATTCGGTTTTTCCGAGTTTTTCGATATTACTAAACGGCGGAACCACTAGCGGAAAATTAATTTGAGTTGGTCTAGGCCTGTGTGAACGGAAAATCATTCACATTTTCCAAAAAGTAGGGCCTCTGGTAGTTAGGATTAAGGATATTTGAACACATAACCGGGGTTATGAAATAAATTCGGGTTTTCCGAGTTTTCCGATAGTAATAAACGGCGGAACCACTAGCGGAAAATAAATTTTAGTTGGTCTAAACCTGTATGAACGGAAAATCATTCACATTTTCCAAAAAGTAGGGAATCTGGTAGTTAGGATTAAGAATATTTGAACACATAACCGGGATTATGAAATAAATTCGGTTTTTCCGAGTTTTCCGATATTACTAAACGGTGGAACCACTAGCGGAAAATAAATTTGAGTTGGTCTAGGGCTGTGTGAACGGAAAATCATTCACATTTTCCAAAAAGTAGGGCCTCTGGTAGTTAGGATTAAAGATATTTGAACACAAATTCGGAAATATTAAATATATTTTTAATATAATAAACGGCGGAGCCACTAGCGGAAAATATATTTGAGTTGGTCTAGGCCTGTGTGAACGGAAAATCATTCACATTTTCCAAAAAGTAGGGCCTCTGGTAGTTAGGATTAAGGATATTTGAACACATAACCGGGGTTGTGAAATAAATTCGGTCTTTCCGAGTTTTCCGATATTACTAAACGGCGGAACCACTAGCGGAAAATAAATTTGAGTTGGTCTAGACCTGTGTGAACGGAAAATCATTCACATTTTCCAAAAAGTAGGGCCTCTGGTAGTTAGGATTAAGAATATTTGAACACATAATCGGGATTATGAAATAAATTCGGTTTTTCCGAGTTTTCCGATATTACTAAACGGCGGAACCACTAGCGGAAAATAAATTTGAGTTGGTCTAGACCTGTGTGAACGGAAAATTATTCACATTTTCCAAAAAGTGGGGCCTCTGGTAGTTAGGATTATGGATATTTGAACACATAACCGGGGTTATGAAATAAATTCGGGTTTTCCGAGTTTTCCGATAGTACTAAACGGCGGAACCACTAGCAGAAAATTAATTTGAGTTGGTCTAGGCCTGTGTGAACGGAAAGTCATTCACATTTTCCAAAAAGTAGGGCCTCTGGTAGTTAGGATTAAGGATATTTGAACACATAACCAGGGTTATGAAATAAATTCGGTTTTTCCGAGTTTTCCGATATTACTAAACGGTGGAACCACTAGCGGAAAATTAATTTGAGTTGGTCTAGGGCTGTGTGAACGGAAAATCATTCACATTTTCCAAAAAGTAGGGCCTCTGGTAGTTAGGATTAAGGATATTTGAACACATAACCGGGGTTATGAAATAAATTCGGGTTTTCCGAGTTTTCCGATAGTAATAAACGGCGGAACCACTAGCGGAAAATTAATTTGAGTTGGTCTAGACCTGTGTAAACGGAAAATCATTCACATTTTCCAAAAAGTAGGGCCTCTGGTAGTTAGGATTAAGAATATTTGAACAAATAACCGGGGTTATGAAATAAATTCGGGTTTTCCGAGTTTTTCGATATTACTAAACGGCGGAACCACTAGCGGAAAATTAATTTGAGTTGGTCTAGGCCTGTGTGAACGGAAAATCATTCACATTTTCCAAAAAGTGGGGCCTCTGGTAGTTAGGATTAAGGATATTTGAACACATAACCGGGATTATGAAATAAATTCGGGTTTTCCGAGTTTTCCGATATTACTAAACGGCGGAACCACCAGCGGAAAATTAATTTGAGTTGGTCTAAGCCTGTGTGAACGGAAAATCGTTCACATTTTCCAAAAAGTAGGGCCTCTGGTAGTTAGGATTAAGGATATTTGAACACATAGCCGGGGTTATGAAATAAATTCGGTTTTTCCGAGTTTTTCGATATTACTAAACGGCGGAACCACTAGCGGAAAATTAATTTGAGTTGGTCTAGGCCTGTGTGAACGGAAAATCATTCACATTTTCCAAAAAGTAGGGCCTCTGGTAGTTAGGATTAAGGATATTTGAACACATAACCGGGGTTATGAAATAAATTCGGGTTTTCCGAGTTTTCCGATAGTAATAAACGGCGGAACCACTAGCGGAAAATAAATTTTAGTTGGTCTAGACCTGTATGAACGGAAAATCATTCTCATTTTCCAAAAAGTAGGGAATCTGGTAGTTAGGATTAAGAATATTTGAACACATAACCGGGATTATGAAATAAATTCGGTTTTTCCGAGTTTTCCGATATTACTAAACGGTGGAACCACTAGCGGAAAATTAATTTGAGTTGGTCTAGGGCTGTGTGAACGGAAAATCATTCACATTTTCCAAAAAGTAGGGCCTCTGGTAGTTAGGATTAAAGATATTTGAACACAAATTCGGAAATATTAAATATATTTTTAATATAATAAACGGCGGAGCCACTAGCGGAAAATATATTTGAGTTGGTCTAGGCCTGTGTGAACGGAAAATCATTCACATTTTCCAAAAAGTAGGGCCTCTGGTAGTTAGGATTAAGGATATTTGAACACATAACCGGGGTTATGAAATAAATTCGGGTTTTCCGAGTTTTCCGATAGTAATAAACGGCGGAACCACTAGCGGAAAATTAATTTGAGTTGGTCTAGACCTGTGTAAACGAAAAATCATTCACATTTTCCAAAAAGTAGGGCCTCTGGTAGTTAGGATTAAGAATATTTGAACAAATAACCGGGGTTATGAAATAAATTCGGTTTTTCCGAGTTTTTCGATATTACTAAACGGCGGAACCACTAGCGGAAAATTAATTTGAGTTGGTCTAGGCCTGTGTGAACGGAAAATCATTCACATTTTCCAAAAAGTAGGGCCTCTGGTAGTTAGGATTAAGGATATTTGAACACATAACCGGGGTTATGAAATAAATTCGGGTTTTCCGAGTTTTCCGATAGTAATAAACGGCGGAACCACTAGCGGAAAATAAATTTTAGTTGGTCTAGACCTGTATGAACGGAAAATCATTCACATTTTCCAAAAAGTAGGGAATCTGGTAGTTAGGATTAAGAATATTTGAACACATAACCGGGATTATGAAATAAATTCGGTTTTTCCGAGTTTTCCGATATTACTAAACGGTGGAACCACTAGCGGAAAATAAATTTGAGTTGGTCTAGGGCTGTGTGAACGGAAAATCATTCACATTTTCCAAAAAGTAGGGCCTCTGGTAGTTAGGATTAAAGATATTTGAACACAAATTCGGAAATATTAAATATATTTTTAATATAATAAACGGCGGAGCCACTAGCGGAAAATATATTTGAGTTGGTCTAGGCCTGTGTGAACGGAAAATCATTCACATTTTCCAAAAAGTAGGGCCTCTGGTAGTTAGGATTAAGGATATTTGAACACATAACCGGGGTTGTGAAATAAATTCGGTCTTTCCGAGTTTTCCGATATTACTAAACGGCGGAACCACTAGCGGAAAATAAATTTGAGTTGGTCTAGACCTGTGTGAACGGAAAATCATTCACATTTTCCAAAAAGTAGGGCCTCTGGTAGTTAGGATTAAGAATATTTGAACACATAATCGGGATTATGAAATAAATTCGGTTTTTCCGAGTTTTCCGATATTACTAAACGGCGGAACCACTAGCGGAAAATAAATTTGAGTTGGTCTAGACCTGTGTGAACGGAAAATTATTCACATTTTCCAAAAAGTGGGGCCTCTGGTAGTTAGGATTATGGATATTTGAACACATAACCGGGGTTATGAAATAAATTCGGGTTTTCCGAGTTTTCCGATAGTACTAAACGGCGGAACCACTAGCAGAAAATTAATTTGAGTTGGTCTAGGCCTGTGTGAACGGAAAGTCATTCACATTTTCCAAAAAGTAGGGCCTCTGGTAGTTAGGATTAAGGATATTTGAACACATAACCAGGGTTATGAAATAAATTCGGTTTTTCCGAGTTTTCCGATATTACTAAACGGTGGAACCACTAGCGGAAAATTAATTTGAGTTGGTCTAGGGCTGTGTGAACGGAAAATCATTCACATTTTCCAAAAAGTAGGGCCTCTGGTAGTTAGGATTAAGGATATTTGAACACATAACCGGGGTTATGAAATAAATTCGGGTTTTCCGAGTTTTCCGATAGTAATAAACGGCGGAACCACTAGCGGAAAATTAATTTGAGTTGGTCTAGACCTGTGTAAACGGAAAATCATTCACATTTTCCAAAAAGTAGGGCCTCTGGTAGTTAGGATTAAGAATATTTGAACAAATAACCGGGGTTATGAAATAAATTCGGGTTTTCCGAGTTTTTCGATATTACTAAACGGCGGAACCACTAGCGGAAAATTAATTTGAGTTGGTCTAGGCCTGTGTGAACGGAAAATCATTCACATTTTCCAAAAAGTGGGGCCTCTGGTAGTTAGGATTAAGGATATTTGAACACATAACCGGGATTATGAAATAAATTCGGGTTTTCCGAGTTTTCCGATATTACTAAACGGCGGAACCACCAGCGGAAAATTAATTTGAGTTGGTCTAAGCCTGTGTGAACGGAAAATCGTTCACATTTTCCAAAAAGTAGGGCCTCTGGTAGTTAGGATTAAGGATATTTGAACACATAGCCGGGGTTATGAAATAAATTCGGTTTTTCCGAGTTTTTCGATATTACTAAACGGCGGAACCACTAGCGGAAAATTAATTTGAGTTGGTCTAGGCCTGTGTGAACGGAAAATCATTCACATTTTCCAAAAAGTAGGGCCTCTGGTAGTTAGGATTAAGGATATTTGAACACATAACCGGGGTTATGAAATAAATTCGGGTTTTCCGAGTTTTCCGATAGTAATAAACGGCGGAACCACTAGCGGAAAATAAATTTTAGTTGGTCTAGACCTGTATGAACGGAAAATCATTCTCATTTTCCAAAAAGTAGGGAATCTGGTAGTTAGGATTAAGAATATTTGAACACATAACCGGGATTATGAAATAAATTCGGTTTTTCCGAGTTTTCCGATATTACTAAACGGTGGAACCACTAGCGGAAAATTAATTTGAGTTGGTCTAGGGCTGTGTGAACGGAAAATCATTCACATTTTCCAAAAAGTAGGGCCTCTGGTAGTTAGGATTAAAGATATTTGAACACAAATTCGGAAATATTAAATATATTTTTAATATAATAAACGGCGGAGCCACTAGCGGAAAATATATTTGAGTTGGTCTAGGCCTGTGTGAACGGAAAATCATTCACATTTTCCAAAAAGTAGGGCCTCTGGTAGTTAGGATTAAGGATATTTGAACACATAACCGGGGTTGTGAAATAAATTCGGTCTTTCCGAGTTTTCCGATATTACTAAACGGCGGAACCACTAGCGGAAAATAAATTTGAGTTGGTCTAGACCTGTGTGAACGGAAAATCATTCACATTTTCCAAAAAGTAGGGCCTCTGGTAGTTAGGATTAAGAATATTTGAACACATAATCGGGATTATGAAATAAATTCGGTTTTTCCGAGTTTTCCGATATTACTAAACGGCGGAACCACTAGCGGAAAATAAATTTGAGTTGGTCTAGACCTGTATGAACGGAAAATTATTCACATTTTCCAAAAAGTGGGGCCTCTGGTAGTTAGGATTATGGATATTTGAACACATAACCGGGGTTATGAAATAAATTCGGGTTTTCCGAGTTTTCCGATAGTACTAAACGGCGGAACCACTAGCAGAAAATTAATTTGAGTTGGTCTAGGCCTGTGTGAACGGAAAGTCATTCACATTTTCCAAAAAGTAGGGCCTCTGGTAGTTAGGATTAAGGATATTTGAACACATAACCAGGGTTATGAAATAAATTCGGTTTTTCCGAGTTTTCCGATATTACTAAACGGTGGAACCACTAGCGGAAAATTAATTTGAGTTAATCTAGGGCTGTGTGAACGGAAAATCATTCACATTTTCCAAAAAGTAGGGCCTCTGGTAGTTAGGATTAAAGATATTTGAACACAAATTCGGAGTTATTAAATATATTTTCGGGTTTTTCTAATTTTCCGATATTACTAAACGGCGGAGCCACTAGCGGAAAATAAATTTGAGTTGGTCTAAGTCTGTGTGAACGGAAAATCATTCACATTTTCCAAAAAGTAGGGCCTCTGGTAGTTAGGATTAAGGATATTTGAACACATAACCGGGGTTATGAAATAAATTCGGGTTTTCCGAGTTTTCCGATATTACTAAACGGCGGAACCACTAGCGGAAAATTAATTTGAGTTGGTCTAGGCCAGTGTGAACGGAAAATCATTCACATTTTCCAAAAAGTGGGGTTCTGGTAGTTAGGATTAAGGATATTTGAACACATAACCGGGATTATGAAATAAATTCGGTTTTTCCGAGTTTTCCGATATTACTAAACGGCGGAACCACTAGCGGAAAACAAATTTAAATTAGTCTAGACCTGTGTAAACGGAAAATCACTCACATTTTCCAAAAAGTAGGGCCTCTGGTAGTTAGGATTAAGGATATTTGAACACATAACTGGAGTTATGAAATAAATTCGGTTTTTCCGAGTTTTCCGATATTACTAAACGGCGGAACCACTAGCAAAAAATTAATTTGAGTTGGTCTAGGCCTGTGTGAACGGAAAATCATTCACATTTTCCAAAAAGTGGGGTTCTGGTAGTTAGGATTAAGGATATTTGAACACATAACCGGGATTATGAAATAAATTCGGTTTTTCCGAATTTTCCGATATTACTAAACGGCGGAACCACTAGCGGAAAATAAATTTGAGTTGGTCTAGACCTGTGTAAACGGAAAATCATTCACATTTTCCAAAAAGTAGGGCCTCTGGTAGTTAGGATTAAGGATATTTGAACACATAATCGGGGTTATGAAATAAATTCGGTTTTTCCGATTTTTTCGATATTACTAAACGGCGGAACCACTAGCGGAAAATTAATTTGAGTTGGTCTAGACCTGTGTGAACGGGAAATCATTCACATTTTCCAAAAAGTAGGGGCTCTTGTAGTTAGGATTAAGAATATTTGAACACATAACCGGGATTATGAAATAAATTCGGTTTTTCCGAGTTTTCCGATATTACTAAACGGCGGAACCACTAGCGGAAAATAAATTTGAGTTGGTCTAGACCTGTGTGAACGGAAAATTATTCACTTTTTCCAAAATGTAGGGCCTCTGGTAGTTAGGATTAAGGATATTTGAACACATAACCGGGGTTATGAAATAAATTCGGGTTTTCCGAGTTTTCCGATATTACTAAACGGCAGAACCACTAGCAGAAAATAAATTTGAGTTGGTCTAGACCTGTGTAAACGGAAAATCATTCACATTTTCCAAAAAGTAGGGCCTCTGGTAGTTAGGATTAAGGATATTTGAACACATAACCGGGGTTATGAAATAAATTCGGTTTTTCTGAGTTTGTCGATATTACTAAACGGTGGAACCGCTAGCGGAAAATTAATTTGAGTTGGTCTAGGCCTGTGTGAACGGAAAATCATTCCCATTTTCCAAAACGTAGGGCCTCTGGTAGTTAGGATTAAAGATATTTGAACACAAATTCGGAGTTATTAAATATATTTTCGGGTTTTTCTGATTTTCCGATATTACTAAACGGCGGAGCCACTAGCGGAAAATATATTTGAGTTGGTCTAGGCCTGTGTGAACGGAAAATCATTCACATTTTCCAAAAAGTAGGGCCTCTGGTAGTTAGGATTAAGGATATTTGAACACATAACCGGGGTTATGAAATAAATTCGGGTTTTCCGAGTTTTCCGATATTACTAATCGGCGGAACCACTAGCGGAAAATTAATTTGAGTTGGTCTAGGCCTGTGTGAACGAAAAATCATTCACATTTTCCAAAAAGTGGGGTTCTGGTAGTTAAGATTAAGGATATTTGAACACATAACCGGGATTATTGATTGATTGATTGATTGATTTTGAATGTACGACCAAGTTCTTAGGCTTGAGTTCCCGGATGACGCCGGGTCCACCGTACACCCTTTTTTACACATAACAAACCCGAAGGATTGGATAGGTTAGTTAAGTGGGACAGAATCGGCCCGGTTACAGACACCTAGGTATAGCCGATAGTTAGTAACACAAAGACAACACAATTCTAATCTACTAGATGAAGGATAAAGGCTTAATAGGTTAATGGATAACGATGGTATTGGTCTTCAACAATTGCTTCTTTAAAACGGCAACCTAAGAAAAAATACTATTATTTCACATGCATCTGGAATTTTCCTGAAATTTAATTCTATTAATACTTTTCGGCTTCCTAACCAAAATTGGTTGACTCGACCCGTTACAGACACCTATGTAAAGTCGTTAGTAATAAAATGACAACACAATTCTAAACTACACAATCAGCAATTACAATGAAGCATTAATTCACAAGCATCTGTAAATTTCCTGAAATTTAATTCTAAATTCATATTTTCCGGCTTCCTGAATAATTGAAACATTTATTAATTTAATCATTCTGCAACTCCGCAACTTACAGTCGAATTTCCTGAAACCAAAGTTATTTGAACTATATTCAAAATAATTCTAAAATTCATTAGTATATTTAGGACAATATATATACAATATAATAAAATTATACTTGAATAAAATAAATGTAAAATAACGATTAGTATTAACTAAATTAATTTGGTTCTCATAAAACAAATAAAATAAATCGAATCCAGGAAAGGCACGCACGGCCTTCCTAACTTCTAAGTCTGTTGATTTGATGGATTTATTTATAAAAAAATATTTATGAAAGTCACTTGTCCTTGTCATCCCTAATCTAATACAAATATGTTTATTTATAAAAATAGAAAATGAAAAAACGAAAACTGGTTCCAAAAACAGCTAATCTGGAATCTGTAAGGTAATGTATTAATAATGAATGTTTTTCACAGCTTTAGAATCCCCAATACCTAAACAAATTCAACCAAAATTAAATAAAACTATTAAAGTAATCAGGAATCTGTAAGATAACAGAATTAATAATAAGTAGCTAGCACATCTGTAGGGTCCATGATAATCAAATAACCCAATTATATGGTTCAATGCTTTAATTATAAAATAAATAAATCAGAAAAAAATTACATACATACATATATATATATATACATACACACACACACATACACACACACATATACATACACACACACATATATATATCTACAACAGCATTAAATAAATTATAAATTATATAATCGACATACGTCGATAATTATTTGTCCAACCTAGAACAAGTTAACCAAAACCTTTACCAATTTACAGTCTTCCAAATAATCTAGAAAAAAATTTAATTAAAAAGTGCATGATCCCGAAAAACTATCTACATATAGCAAATTTGACTGCATTTCAAATGTACTCCGTAGCTTCCATGTAATTCCAAATATTCAAATATTCGCAGAAATAGCAAAGTTATAAAGTTAAGCCAACAATTCCAATTCGATCACAGCCGCCTACCTCTACATGTCCTAAACTAGAGTTCCAAAATTCGTTAAATTATTATTTTCACGTTCAAAACAAGAATAATAAGAAATTTAAGAAATTTAATTTAATTTTACACTAAAACCTAAAATTCAAATTAATAAATTATTAATTTATACTTCTACAAGGATCTGTATATATGAATGCGAAAATACGTTTTCCGCGGAACCAATCTACCGTGTAAATCGGAGGATGGGTGTATATGAATGAATGAATTCATCTGTCAAGGAGAAAACGAAAAGTACAGAATAACCACGATCATGCTTGTTTAGTTTCTATCCAATTTCGTCATATATTTATCCCCTCAAAATTTTGTTTTATGTATTTTATTTGTCTATTTCCTGTTTATTCTTTTTAGTTGAAACTTGGAAGGGATAAATTATAAAACACTAAGCATGATCATAATAATCTATTCTCAGTTCTCACTCACGCAACAAGCGCAAAAACAAAAAATAGAAATGTATGTATATATTTAATATACTAAACCAAAACATATAAATGAAATGGTATTTTATTTTACGCTCCTCTCTTAACACGTTTACGCAAATAGAAACAGTTAAATACATATTTTATATAATTAAAATTTATTTCAGAAAAATATGAATTAAAATAATGAAAAACACTTATCTTAGGCATCCATTGGAATCAAAAAAATCATACATATTGAAGATTTACATACACTGCGTACGTTGCGTTCAAGCAACGGTATCAAAATACATATAAACGAAAATTGTTATGTACATATTCTATACCATCACAAGCGCACCGTACACAGATTAAAATAAATATACAATACGTACAACTATTCACTTCACTTATTAAATTCACGCAAATTATTATTGAAATTATTATTTATTAAAATTATCAACTACATCAATATTATACTTTTTATTAGTTAATTAAAATACATTTAAAATAAATTATTTATTTATTTAAAGGAGAGACAAAAACACGTCCTTCCTCTACGACGATCAATCGCCGACCCATTTGAACACATAACCGGGATTATGAAATAAATTCGGTTTTTCCGATATTACTAAACGGCGGAACCACTAGCGGAAAATAAATTTAAATTAGTCTAGACCTGTGTAAACGGAAAATCATTCAAATTTTCCAAAAAGTAAGGCCTCTGGTAGTTAGGATTAAGGATATTTGAACACATAACTGGGGTTATGAAATAAATTCGGTTTTTCCGAGTTTTCCGATATTACTAAACGGCGGAACCACTAGCGGAAAATTAATTTGAGTTGGTCTAGGCCTGTGTAAACGGAAAATCATTCACATTTTCCAAAAAGTAGGGCCTCTGGTAGTTAGGATTAAGGATATTTGAACACATAACCGGGGTTAAGAAATAAATTCGGGTTTTCCGAGTTTTCCGATATTACTAAACGGTGGAACCACTAACGGAAAATTAATTTGAGTTGGTCTAGGCCTGTGTGAACGGGAAATCATTCACATTTTCCAAAAAGTAGGGCCTCTGGTAGTTAGGATTAAGGATATTTGAACACATAACCGGGGTTATGAAATAAATTCGGGTTTTCCGAGTTTTCCGATAGTAATAAACGGCGGAACCACTAGCGGAAAATAAATTTTAGTTGGTCTAGACCTGTATGAACGGAAAATCATTCACATTTTCCAAAAAGTAGGGAATCTGGTAGTTAGGATTAAGAATATTTGAACACATAACCGGGATTATGAAATAAATTCGGGTTTTCCGAGTTTTCCGATATTACTAAACGGTGGAACCACTAGCGGAAAATTAATTTGAGTTGGTCTAGGGCTGTGTGAACGGAAAATCATTCACATTTTCCAAAAAGTAGGGCCTCTGGTAGTTAGGATTAAAGATATTTGAACACAAATTCGGAAATATTAAATATATTTTTAATATAATAAACGGCGGAGCCACTAGCGGAAAATATATTTGAGTTGGTCTAGGATTGTGTGAACGGAAAATCATTCACATTTTCCAAAAAGTAGGGCCTCTGGTAGTTAGGATTAAGGATATTTGAACACATAACCGGGGTTATGAAATAAATTCGGTCTTTACGAGTTTTCCGATATTACTAAACGGCGGAACCACTAGCGGAAAATAAATTTGAGTTGGTCTAGACCTGTGTGAACGGAAAATCATTCACATTTTCCAAAAAGTAGGGCCTCTGGTAGTTAGGATTAAGAATATTTGAACACATAATCGGGATTATGAAATAAATTCGGTTTTTCCGAGTTTTCCGATATTACTAAACGGCGGAACCGCTAGCGGAAAATAAATTTGAGTTGGTCTAGACCTGTGTGAACGAAAAATTATTCACATTTTCCAAAAAGTGGGGCCTCTGGTAGTTAGGATTATGGATATTTGAACACATAACCGGGGTTATGAAATAAATTCGGGTTTTCCGAGTTTTCCGATAGTACTAAACGGCGGAACCACTAGCAGAAAATTAATTTGAGTTGGTCTAGGCCTGTGTGAACGGAAAGTCATTCACATTTTCCAAAAAGTAGGGCCTCTGGTAGTTAGGATTAAGGATATTTGAACACATAACCAGGGTTATGAAATAAATTCGGTTTTTCCGAGTTTTCCGATATTACTAAACGGTGGAACCACTAGCGGAAAATTAATTTGAGTTGATCTAGGCCTGTGTGAACGGAAAATCATTCACATTTTCCAAAAAGTAGGGCCTCTGGTAGTTAGGATTAAAGATATTTGAACACAAATTCGGAGTTATTAAATATATTTTCGGGTTTTTCTAATTTTCCGATATTACTAAACGGCGGAGCCACTAGCGGAAAATAAATTTGAGTTGGTCTAAGTCTGTGTGAACGGAAAATCATTCACATTTTCCAAAAAGTAGGGCCTCTGGTAGTTAGGATTAAGGATATTTGAACACATGACCGGGTTTATGAAATAAATTCGGGTTTTCCGAGTTTTCCGATATTACTAAACGGCGGAACCACTAGCGGAAAATTAATTTGAGTTGGTCTAGGCCAGTGTGAACGGAAAATCATTCACATTTTCCAAAAAGTGGGGTTCTGGTAGTTAGGATTAAGGATATTTGAACACATAACCGGGATTATGAAATAAATTCGGTTTTTCCGAGTTTTCCGATATTACTATACGGCGGAACCACTAGCGGAAAACAAATTTAAATTAGTCTAGACCTGTGTAAACGGAAAATCACTCACATTTTCCAAAAAGTAGGGCCTCTGGTAGTTAGGATTAAGGATATTTGAACACATAACTGGGGTTATGAAATAAATTCGGTTTTTCCGAGTTTTCCGATATTACTAAACGGCGGAACCACTAGCAAAAAATTAATTTGAGTTGGTCTAGGCCTGTGTGAACGGAAAATCATTCACATTTTCCAAAAAGTGGGGTTCTGGTAGTTAGGATTAGGGATATTTGAACACATAACCGGGATTATGAAATAAATTCGGTTTTTCCGAATTTTCCGATATTACTAAACGGCGGAACCACTAGCGGAAAATAAATTTGAGTTGGTCTAGACCTGTGTAAACGGAAAATCACTCACATTTTCCAAAAAGTAGGGCCTCTGGTAGTTAGGATTAAGGATATTTGAACACATAATCGGGGTTATGAAATAAATTCGGTTTTTCCGATTTTTTCGATATTACTAAACGGCGGAACCACTAGCGGAAAATTAATTTGAGTTGGTCTAGACCTGTGTAAATGGAAAATCATTCACATTTTCCAAAAAGTAGGGCCTCTGGTAGTTAGGATTAAGGATATTTCAACACATAATCGGGGTTATGAAATAAATTCGGTTTTTCCGAGTTTTCCGATATTACTAAACGGCGGAACCACTAGCAAAAATTAATTTGAGTTGGTCTAGGCCTGTGTGAACGGAAAATCATTCACATTTTCCAAAAAGTAGGGCCTCTGGTAGTTAGGATTAAGGATGTTTGAACACATAACTGGGGTTATGAAATAAATTCGGTTTTTCCGAATTTTCCGATATTATTAAACGGCGGAACCACTAGCGGAAAATAAATTTGAGTTGGTCTAGACCTGTGTGAACGGGAAATCATTCACATTTTCCAAAAAGTAGGGGCTCTTGTAGTTAGGATTAAGAATATTTGAACACATAACCGGGATTATGAAATAAATTCGGTTTTTCCGAGTTTTCCGATATTACTAAACGGCGGAACGACTAGCGGAAAATAAATTTGAGTTGGTCTAGACCTGTGTGAACGGAAAATTATTCACATTTTCCAAAAAGTAGGGCCTCTGGTAGTTAGGATTAAGGATATTTGAACACATAACCGGGGTTATGAAATAAATTCGGGTTTTCCGAGTTTTCCGATATTACTAAACGGCAGAACCACTAGCAGAAAATAAATTTGAGTTGGTCTAGACCTGTGTAAACGGAAAATCATTCACATTTTCCAAAAAGTAGGGCCTCTGGTAGTTAGGATTAAGGATATTTGAACACATAACCGGGGTTATGAAATAAATTCGGTTTTTCTGAGTTTGTCGATATTACTAAACGGTGGAACCACTAGCGGAAAATTAATTTGAGTTGGTCTAGGCCTGTGTGAACGGAAAATCATTCCCATTTTCCAAAAGGTAGAGCCTCTGGTAGTTAGGATTAAAGATATTTGAACACAAATTCGGAGTTATTAAATATATTTTCGGGTTTTTCTGATTTTCCGATATTACTAAACGGCGGAACCACTAGCGGAAAATATATTTGAGTTGGTCTAAGTCTGTGTGAACGGAAAATCATTCACATTTTCCAAAAAGTAGGGCCTCTGGTAGTTAGGATTAAGGATATTTGAACACATAACCGGGGTTATGAAATAAATTCGGGTTTTCCGAGTTTTCCGATATTACTAATCGGCGGAACCACTAGCGGAAAATTAATTTGAGTTGGTCTAGGCCTGTGTGAACGAAAAATCATTCACATTTTCCAAAAAGTGGGGTTCTGGTAGTTAAGATTAAGGATATTTGAACACATAACCGGGATTATGAAATAAATTCGGTTTTTCCGATATTACTAAACGGCGGAACCACTAGCGGAAAATAAATTTAAATTAGTCTAGACCTGTGTAAACGGAAAATCATTCACATTTTCCAAAAAGTAGGGCCTCTGGTAGTTAGGATTAAGGATATTTGAACACATAACCGGGGTTATGAAATAAATTCGGTTTTTCTGAGTTTGTCGATATTACTAAACGGTGGAACCACTAGCGGAAAATTAATTTGAGTTGGTCTAGGCCTGTGTGAACGGAAAATCATTCCCATTTTCCAAAACGTAGGGCCTCTGGTAGTTAGGATTAAAGATATTTGAACACAAATTCGGAGTTATTAAATATATTTTCGTGTTTTTCTGATTTTCCGATATTACTAAACGGCGGAGCCACTAGCGGAAAATATATTTGAGTTGGTCTAAGTCTGTGTGAACGGAAAATCATTCACATTTTCCAAAAAGTAGGGCCTCTGGTAGTTAGGATTAAGGATATTTGAACACATAACCGGGGTTATGAAATAAATTCGGGTTTTCCGAGTTTTCCGATATTACTAAACGGTGGAACCACTAACGGAAAATTAATTTGAGTTGGTCTAGGCCTGTGTGAACGGAAAATCATTCACATTTTCCAAAAAGTAGGGCCTCTGGTAGTTAGGATTAAGGATATTTGAACACATAACCGGGGTTATGAAATAAATTCGGTTTTTCTGAGTTTGTCGATATTACTAAACGGTGGAACCACTAGCGGAAAATTAATTTGAGTTGGTCTAGGCCTGTGTGAACGGAAAATCATTCCCATTTTCCAAAACGTAGGGCCTCTGGTAGTTAGGATTAAAGACATTTGAACACAAATTCGGAGTTATTAAATATATTTTCGGGTTTTTCTGATTTTCCGATATTACTAAACGGCGGAGCCACTAGCGGAAAATATATTTGAGTTGGTCTAAGTCTGTGTGAACGGAAAATCATTCACATTTTCCAAAAAGTAGGGCCTCTGGTAGTTAGGATTAAGGATATTTGAACACATAACCGGGGTTATGAAATAAATTCGGGTTTTCCGAGTTTTCCGATATTACTAATCGGCGGAACCACTAGCGGAAAATTAATTTGAGTTGGTCTAGGCCTGTGTGAACGAAAAATCATTCACATTTTCCAAAAAGTGGGGTTCTGGTAGTTAAGATTAAGGATATTTGAACACATAACCGGGATTATGAAATAAATTCGGTTTTTCCGATATTACTAAACGGCGGAACCACTAGCGGAAAATAAATTTAAATTAGTCTAGACCTGTGTAAACGGAAAATCATTCAAATTTTCCAAAAAGTAGGGCCTCTGGTAGTTAGGATTAAGGATATTTGAACACATAACTGGGGTTATGAAATAAATTCGGTTTTTCCGAGTTTTCCGATATTACTAAACGGCGGAACCACTAGCGGAAAATTAATTTGAGTTGGTCTAGGCCTGTGTAAACGGAAAATCATTCACATTTTCCAAAAAGTAGGGCCTCTGGTAGTTAGGATTAAGGATATTTGAACACATAACCGGGGTTAAGAAATAAATTCGGGTTTTCCGAGTTTTCCGATATTACTAAACGGTGGAACCACTAACGGAAAATTAATTTGAGTTGGTCTAGACCTGTGTGAACGGGAAATCATTCACATTTTCCAAAAAGTAGGGCCTCTGGTAGTTAGGATTAAGGATATTTGAACACATAACCGGGGTTATGAAATAAATTCGGGTTTTCCGAGTTTTCCGATAGTAATAAACGGCGGAACCACTAGCGGAAAATAAATTTTAGTTGGTCTAGACCTGTATGAACGGAAAATCATTCACATTTTCCAAAAAGTAGGGAATCTGGTAGTTAGGATTAAGAATATTTGAACACATAACCGGGATTATGAAATAAATTCGGTTTTTCCGAGTTTTCCGATATTACTAAACGGTGGAACCACTAGCGGAAAATTAATTTGAGTTGGTCTAGGGCTGTGTGAACGGAAAATCATTCACATTTTCCAAAAAGTAGGGCCTCTGGTAGTTAGGATTAAAGATATTTGAACACAAATTCGGAAATATTAAATATATTTTTAATATAATAAACGGCGGAGCCACTAGCGGAAAATATATTTGAGTTGGTCTAGGCCTGTGTGAACGGAAAATCATTCACATTTTCCAAAAAGTAGGGCCTCTGGTAGTTAGGATTAAGGATATTTGAACACATAACCGGGGTTGTGAAATAAATTCGGTCTTTCCGAGTTTTCCGATATTACTAAACGGCGGAACCACTAGCGGAAAATAAATTTAAGTTGGTCTAGACCTGTGTGAACGGAAAATCATTCACATTTTCCAAAAAGTAGGGCCTCTGGTAGTTAGGATTAAGAATATTTGAACACATAATCGGGATTATGAAATAAATTCGGTTTTTCCGAGTTTTCCGATATTACTAAACGGCGGAACCGCTAGCGGAAAATTAATTTGAGTTGGTCTAGACCTGTGTGAACGGAAAATTATTCACATTTTCCAAAAAGTGGGGCCTCTGGTAGTTAGGATTATGGATATTTGAACACATAACCGGGGTTATGAAATAAATTCGGGTTTTCCGAGTTTTCCGATAGTACTAAACGGCGGAACCACTAGCAGAAAATTAATTTGAGTTGGTCTAGGCCTGTGTGAACGGAAAGTCATTCACATTTTCCAAAAAGTAGGGCCTCTGGTAGTTAGGATTAAGGATATTTGAACACATAACCAGGGTTATGAAATAAATTCGGTTTTTCCGAGTTTTCCGATATTACTAAACGGTGGAACCACTAGCGGAAAATTAATTTGAGTTGATCTAGGCCTGTGTGAACGGAAAATCATTCACATTTTCCAAAAAGTAGGGCCTCTGGTAGTTAGGATTAAAGATATTTGAACACAAATTCGGAGTTATTAAATATATTTTCGGGTTTTTCTAATTTTCCGATATTACTAAACGGCGGAGCCACTAGCGGAAAATAAATTTGAGTTGGTCTAAGTCTGTGTGAACGGAAAATCATTCACATTTTCCAAAAAGTAGGGCCTCTGGTAGTTAGGATTAAGGATATTTGAACACATGACCGGGGTTATGAAATAAATTCGGGTTTTCCGAGTTTTCCGATATTACTAAACGGCGGAACCACTAGCGGAAAATTAGTTTGAGTTGGTCTAGGCCAGTGTGAACGGAAAATCATTCACATTTTCCAAAAAGTGGGGTTCTGGTAGTTAGGATTAAGGATATTTGAACACATAACCGGGATTATGAAATAAATTCGGTTTTTCCGAGTTTTCCGATATTACTAAACGGCGGAACCACTAGCGGAAAACAAATTTAAATTAGTCTAGACCTGTGTAAACGGAAAATCACTCACATTTTCCAAAAAGTAGGGCCTCTGGTAGTTAGGATTAAGGATATTTGAACACATAACTGGGGTTATGAAATAAATTCGGTTTTTCCGAGTTTTCCGATATTACTAAACGGCGGAACCACTAGCAAAAAATTAATTTGAGTTGGTCTAGGCCTGTGTGAACGGAAAATCATTCACATTTTCCAAAAAGTGGGGTTCTGGTAGTTAGGATTAAGGATATTTGAACACATAACCGGGATTATGAAATAAATTCGGTTTTTCCGAATTTTCCGATATTACTAAACGGCGGAACCACTAGCGGAAAATAAATTTGAGTTGGTCTAGACCTGTGTAAACGGAAAATCATTCACATTTTCCAAAAAGTAGGGCCTCTGGTAGTTAGGATTAAGGATATTTGAACACATAATCGGGGTTATGAAATAAATTCGGTTTTTCCGATTTTTTCGATATTACTAAACGGCGGAACCACTAGCGGAAAATTAATTTGAGTTGGTCTAGACCTGTGTAAACGGAAAATCATTCACATTTTCCAAAAAGTAGGGCCTCTGGTAGTTAGGATTAAGGATATTTCAACACATAATCGGGGTTATGAAATAAATTCGGTTTTTCCGAGTTTTCCGATATTACTAAACGGCGGAACCACTAGCAAAAATTAATTTGAGTTGGTCTAGGCCTGTGTGAACGGAAAATCATTCACATTTTCCAAAAAGTAGGGCCTCTGGTAGTTAGGATTAAGGATGTTTGAACACATAACTGGGGTTATGAAATAAATTCGGGTTTTCCGAATTTTCCGATATTATTAAACGGCGGAACCACTAGCGGAAAATAAATTTGAGTTGGTCTAGACCTGTGTGAACGGGAAATCATTCACATTTTCCAAAAAGTAGGGGCTCTTGTAGTTAGGATTAAGAATATTTGAACACATAACCGGGATTATGAAATAAATTCGGTTTTTCCGAGTTTTCCGATATTACTAAACGGCGGAACCACTAGCGGAAAATAAATTTGAGTTGGTCTAAACCTGTGTGAACGGAAAATTATTCACATTTTCCAAAAAGTAGGGCCTCTGGTAGTTAGGATTAAGGATATTTGAACACATAACCGGGGTTATGAAATAAATTCGGGTTTTCCGAGTTTTCCGATATTACTAACCGGCAGAACCACTAGCAGAAAATAAATTTGAGTTGGTCTAGACCTGTGTAAACGGAAAATCATTCACATTTTCCAAAAAGTAGGGCCTCTGGTAGTTAGGATTAAGGATATTTGAACACATAACCGGGGTTATGAAATAAATTCGGTTTTTCTGAGTTTGTCGATATTACTAAACGGTGGAACCACTAGCGGAAAATTAATTTGAGTTGGTCTAGGCCTGTGTGAACGGAAAATCATTCCCATTTTCCAAAACGTAGGGCCTCTGGTAGTTAGGATTAAAGATATTTGAACACAAATTCGGAGTTATTAAATATATTTTCGGGTTTTTCTGATTTTCCGATATTACTAAACGGCGGAGCCACTAGCGGAAAATATATTTGAGTTGGTCTAAGTCTGTGTGAACGGAAAATCATTCACATTTTCCAAAAAGTAGGGCCTCTGGTAGTTAGGATTAAGGATATTTGAACACATAACCGGGGTTATGAAATAAATTCGGGTTTTCCGAGTTTTCCGATATTACTAATCGGCGGAACCACTAGCGGAAAATTAATTTGAGTTGGTCTAGGCCTGTGTGAACGGAAAATCATTCACATTTTCCAAAAAGTGGGGTTCTGGTAGTTAAGATTAAGGATATTTGAACACATAACCGGGATTATGAAATAAATTCGGTTTTTCCGATATTACTAAACGGCGGAACCACTAGCGGAAAATAAATTTAAATTAGTCTAGACCTGTGTAAACGGAAAATCATTCAAATTTTCCAAAAAGTAGGGCCTCTGGTAGTTAGGATTAAGGATATTTGAACACATAACTGGGGTTATGAAATAAATTCGGTTTTTCCGAGTTTTCCGATATTACTAAACGGCGGAACCACTAGCGGAAAATTAATTTGAGTTGGTCTAGGCCTGTGTAAACGGAAAATCATTCACATTTTCCAAAAAGTAGGGCCTCTGGTAGTTAGGATTAAGGATATTTGAACACATAACCGGGGTTATGAAATAAATTCGGGTTTTCCGAGTTTTCCGATATTACTAAACGGTGGAACCACTAACGGAAAATTAATTTGAGTTGGTCTAGGCCTGTGTGAACGGGAAATCATTCACATTTTCCAAAAAGTAGGGCCTCTGGTAGTTAGGATTAAGGATATTTGAACACATAACCGGGGTTATGAAATAAATTCGGTTTTTCTGAGTTTGTCGATATTACTAAACGGTGGAACCACTAGCGGAAAATTAATTTGAGTTGGTCTAGGCCTGTGTGAACGGAAAATCATTCACATTTCCCAAAAAGTAGGGCCTCTGGTAGTTAGGATTAAAGATATTTGAACACAAATTCGGAGTTATTAAATATATTTTCGGGTTTTTCTAATTTTCCGATATTACTAAACGGCGGAGCCACTAGCGGAAAATTAATTTGAGTTGGTCTAGGTCTGTGTGAACGGAAAATCATTCACATTTTCCAAAAAGTAGGGCCTCTGGTAGTTAGGATTAAGGATATTTGAACACATAACCGGGGTTATGAAATAAATTCGGGTTTTCCGAGTTTTCCGATATTACTAAACGGCGGAACCACTAGCGGAAAATTAATTTGAGTTGGTCTAGGCCTGTGTGAACGGAAAATCATTCACATTTTCCAGAAAGTGGGGTTCTGGTAGTTAGGATTAAGGATATTTGAACACATAACCGGGATTATGAAATAAATTCGGTTTTTCCGAGTTTTCCGATATTACTAAACGGCGGAACCACTAGCGGAAAATTAATTTGAGTTGGTCTAGGCCTGTGTGAACGGAAAATCATTCACATTTTCCAAAAAGTGGGGTTCTGGTAGTTAAGATTAAGGATATTTGAACACATAACTGGGATTATGAAATAAATTCGGTTTTTCCGATATTACTAAACGGCGGAACCACTAGCGGAAAATAAATTTAAATTAGTCTAGACCTGTGTAAACGGAAAATCATTCAAATTTTCCAAAAAAAAAGGCCTCTGGTAGTTAGGATTAAGGATATTTGAACACATAACTGGGGTTATGAAATAAATTCGGTTTTTCCGAGTTTTCCGATATTACTAAACGGCGGAATCACTAGCGGAAAATTAATTTGAGTTGGTCTAGGCCTGTGTAAACGGAAAATCATTCACATTTTCCAAAAAGTAGGGCCTCTGGTAGTTAGGATTAAGGATATTTGAACACATAACCGGGGTTATGAAATAAATTCGGGTTTTCCGAGTTTTCCGATATTACTAAACGGTGGAACCACTAACGGAAAATTAATTTGAGTTGGTCTAGGCCTGTGTGAACGGGAAATCATTCACATTTTCCAAAAAGTAGGGCCTCTGGTAGTTAGGATTAAGGATATTTGAACACATAACCGGGGTTATGAAATAAATTCGGTTTTTCTGAGTTTGTCGATATTACTAAACGGTGGAACCACTAGCGGAAAATTAATTTGAGTTGGTCTAGGCCTGTGTGAACGGAAAATCATTCACATTTTCCAAAAAGTAGGGCCTCTGGTAGTTAGGATTAAAGATATTTGAACACAAATTCGGAGTTATTAAATATATTTTCGGGTTTTTCTAATTTTCCGATATTACTAAACGGCGGAGCCACTAGCGGAAAATTAATTTGAGTTGGTCTAGGTCTGTGTGAACGGAAAATCATTCACATTTTCCAAAAAATAGGGCCTCTGGTAGTTAGGATTAAGGATATTTGAACACATAACCGGGGTTATGAAATAAATTCGGTTTTTCCGAGTTTTCCGATATTACTAAACGGCGGAACCACTAGCGGAAAATTAATTTGAGTTGGTCTAGGCCTGTGTGAACGGAAAATCATTCACATTTTCCAAAAAGTAGGGCCTCTGGTAGTTAGGATTAAGGATATTTGAACACATAACCGGGGTTATGAAATAAATTCGGTTTTTCCGAGTTTTCCGATATTACTAAACGGCGGAACCACTAGCGGAAAATAAATTTGAGTTGATATAGACCTGTGTGAACGGAAAATCATTCACATTTTCCAAAAAGTAGGGCCTCTGGTAGTTAGGATTAAGAATATTTGAACACATAACCGGGATTATCAAATAAATTCGGGTTTTCCGAGTTTTCCGATATTACTAAACGGCGGAACCACTAGCGGAAAATAAATTTGAGTTGGTCTAGGTCTGTGTGAACGGAAAATCATTCACATTTTCCAAAAAGTGGGGCCTCTGGTAGTTAGGATTAAGGATATTTGAACACAAACCTGGTTTCTAGTTAAATTTGTCATGGAATACTAAAAATCGAACGTACAATTTTGTGGGTTTTACCGGGAATCTTCTATAAACCAGCATGCGAAGTGACGTGTAATTGAGATACCTTGATACCTTATAATGTTTTAAAGTTGCTTTTTTTAAAAAGGGGTTAGAAGGAGGGTCTGGATGGGGAGAAATGGGTATTGCTTCGGTGATTTGTATTTTGTTTTTTCTTGTATTTTGATATTTTCTTTTAAAGCAGCTGAACACAGTTGTGGAATCTCCCATTACTCACTCCCACGCCGACTATAGCTAGCGGGTTAATGGCTGCTAAGGGATCAAGATTTCACAACCTCTGTTAACGGCACTATTTCCTGATGGTTCCGTTACAATTTGACAGAAAGTTAGTTTTGTCCTTCCGCTGAACGAAAATGGTTGTGTATTCGCTTGAACAACGCTGGGAAATATTGAAACATTAATTCGAACATTTTGGAAAAAAAATCATCTTTTCGGATGAGGCGCATTTCCATCAGCCACTTGAAGAGGAGGACATAGGCAATATTTGGTTTCAACTTTCAACAAGACGGCGCACCGTGCCACACAACACACGTTTCAATTCATCTTTCGCGCACTGTCTTCGAAGATCGAATTATCAGCCGAAACGCTGATGTGATTTGGCCGTCTCGGGGCTGTGATTTGACGCCGTTGGACTATTATCTTTGAGACAATATTCGCATTGCCATTGAAGACATAATGCCTCATACCATCGAAAATGTGCTCAAAAATAGGACCGACCGTATGGTATACGTCAAGGCTAGCCGAGGCAGTCATACGAATGAAATAGTATTCTATAATTAATCGGAAGGATTGTTCTTTACAATGAAAAAATAAATCTTAAAAAATATTGAGAACAGTGCATTTAAAAAAAAAAGTATTTAGCCCACCCTATATAGGCGTTTTAGTTACACCTTTTTAGATATTCCAATACAAAAAAAAAATATGCAGATGTGTAGTGTCAAAATCCTTCTGCGTTTTTTTTTCATCAACCATAAAGCATCAAAATAAAATGAACAGAAAAAATGAACGAACGAAAGAAAGAACACACGAAAAGAACACCAACCATAAAACCGCCTAAGACCATTTTTTTGATAATGCTCTCGTATATAATCAATAGGGATGTAAGTAGGTCATTTCTTCGCCGATTTTGTTAAAATTCGACATATGCTATTTAGGGTTTCCAGTTCGAATATCCGAATATTGAATTATTCAAATAGTTCGAGCGATTTCGATTATTTTAATAATTATTAAAAAATTTATTTTTGTTTGATTTTAAATAATTTATTGAAATATTTTAATAATAATTTAACGTTAAACTTGAATTCATTCGTATTTAAATTAATTGGCCATCCCCAGGTAAATTTTACTCAATGTTGAACGGCCATTATCGGCCATCCCCAGAGATGGTGATTCAGGTTTTGTTGATGCTGGGCATAGATCATTACAATACCTTTTAGGAAAACTAAACAAATTGATAGGTATCTCGGACAGTTTTTTAGCTACAAGCCGTTTTCCTTATATTTGAAGAGGTAAATTTTACTCAATGTTGAACGGCCATTATCGGCCATCCCCAGAGATGGTGATTCAGGTTTTGTTGATGCTGGACATAGATCATTACATTACGTTTTAGGAAAACTAAACAAATTGATAGGTATCTCGGACAGTTTTTTAGCTACAAGCCGTTTTCCTTATATTTGAAGTGGTAAATTTTACTCAATGTTGAACGGCCATTATCGGCCATCCCCAGAGATGGTGATTCAGGTTTTGTTGATGCTGGGCATAGATCATCATAATACCTTTTAGGAAAACTAAACAAATTGATAGGTATCTCGGACAGTTTTTTAGCTACACGCCATTGTCCTTATATTTGAAGAGGTAAATTTTACTCAATGTTGAATGGCCATTATCGGCCATCTCCAGATATGGTGATTCAGGTTTTGTTGACGCTGGACATAGATCATTACATTACCTTTTAGGAAAACTAAACAAATTGATAGGTATCTCGGACAGTTTTTTAGCTACAAGCCGTTTTCCTTATATTTGAAGAGGTAAATTTTACTCAATGTTGAACGGCCATTATCGGCCATCCCCAGAGATGGTGATTCAGGTTTTGTTGATGCTGGGCATAGATCATCACAATACCTTTTAGGAAAACTAAACAAATTGATAGGTATCTCGGACAGTTTTTTAGCTACAACCCATTGTCCTTATATTTGAAGAGGTAAATTTTACTCAATGTTGAATGGCCATTATCGGCCATCCCCAGAGATGGTGATTCAGGTTTTGTTGACGCTGGACATAGATCCTTACATTACCTTTTAGGAAAACTAAACAAATTGATAGGTATCTCGGACATTTTTTTAGCTACAAGCCGTTTTCCTTATATTTGAAGAGGTAAATGTTAATCAATATTGAACGGCCATTATCGGCCATCCCCAGAGATGGTGATTCAGGTTTTGTTGATGCTGGGCATAGATCATTACAATACCTTTTCGGAAAACTAAACCAATTGATAGGTATCTCGGACAGTTTTTTAGCTACAAGCCATTGTCCTTATATTTGAAGAGGTTAATTTTACTCAATGTTGAACGGCCATTATCAGCCATCGCCAGAGATGGTGATTCAGGTTTTGTTGATGCTGGACATAGATCATTACATTACGTTTTAGGAAAACTAAACAAATTGATAGGTATCTCGGACAGTTTTTAGCTACAAGCCGTTTTCCTTATATTTGAAGAGGTAAATTTTACTCAATGTTGAACGGCCATTATCGGCCATCCCCAGAGATGGTGATTCAGGTTTTGTTGATGCTGGGCATAGATCATTACAATACCTTTTAGGAAAACTAAACAAATTGATAGGTATCTCGGACAGTTTTTTAGCTACAAGCCATTGTCCTTATATTTGAAGAGGTTAATTTTACTCAATGTTGAACGGCCATTATCGGCCATCCCCAGAGATGGTGATTCAGGTTTTGTTGATGCTGGGCATAGATTATTACATTACCTTTAAGGAAAACTAAACAAATTGATAGGTATCTCGGACAGTTTTTTAGCTACAAGCCATTTTCCTTATATTTGAAGAGGTTAATTTTACTCAATGTTGAACGGCCATTATCAGCCATCGCCAGAGATGGTGATTCAGGTTTTGTTGATGCTGGACATAGATCATTACATTACGTTTTAGGAAAACTAAACAAATTGATAGGTATCTCGGACAGTTTTTAGCTACAAGCCGTTTTCCTTATATTTGAAGAGGTAAATTTTACTCAATGTTGAACGGCCATTATCGGCCATCCCCAGAGATGGTGATTCAGGTTTTGTTGATGCTGGGCATAGATCATTACAATACCTTTTAGGAAAACTAAACAAATTGATAGGTATCTCGGACAGTTTTTTAGCTACAAGCCATTGTCCTTATATTTGAAGAGGTTAATTTTACTCAATGTTGAACGGCCATTATCGGCCATCCCCAGAGATGGTGATTCTGGTTTTGTTGATGCTGGGCATAGATTATTACATTGCCTTTAAGGAAAACTAAACAAATTGATAGGTATCTCGGACAGTTTTTTAGCTACAAGCCATTTTCCTTATATTTGAAGAGGTAAATTTTACTCAATGTTGAACGGCCATTATCGGCCATCCCCAGAGATGGTGATTCAGGTTTTATTGATGCTAGGCATAGATCATTACATTACCTTTTAGGAAAACTAAACAAATTGATAGGTATCTCGGACAGTTTTTTAGCTACAAGCCATTTTCCTTATATTTGAAGAGGTAAATTTTACTCAATGTTGAATGGCCATTATCGGCCATCCCCAGAGATGGTGATTCAGGTTTTGTTGATTCTAGGTATAGATCGTTACATTACCTTTTAGGAAACCTAAACAAATTGATAGGTATCTCGAGCAGTTTTTTAGCTACAAGCCGTTTTCCCTATATTTGAAGAGGTAAATTTTACTTAATGCTGAATTCGGTTAATTTTTGTGAATTATTATTTTTTTGTATAATTTAGAAAATTTAATTTTTGATAATTTTTTATTTTAATTACCTGAAATTTAAAATATATTTAATTTTTTTATTAACATAAATTTGAATAAAAAAATTAAATACTCAAAGTGCGAAATTATCACTCAAACTTTCTATTAGAATCCCTATTTTTCTTATTAGATTTTGGTTTAGCAGTGTAACACACATACATACACACAGCCGTGGAATCCGTGGAATACTTCACACCCGTCATTATCTGCCATCCCCAGAGATGGTGATTCAGGTTTTATTGATGCTGGGCATAGATTATTACATTACGTTTTAGGAAAACTAAACAAATTGATAGGTATCTCGGACAGTTTTTTAGCTACAAGCCATTTTCCTTATATTTGAAGAGGTACATTTTAATCAATGTTGAACGGCCATTATCGGCCATCCCCAGAGATGGTGATTCAGGTTTTGTTGATGCTGAGCATAGATCATCACAATACCTTTTAGGAAAACTAAACAAAATGATAGGTATCTCGGACAGTTTTTTAGCTACAAGCCGTTTTCCTTATATTTGAAGAGGTACATTTTAATCAATGTTGAACGGCCATTATCGGCCATCCCCAGAGATGGTGATTCAGGTTTTGTTGATGCTGGGCATAGATCATTACAATACCTTTTAGGAAAACTAAACAAATTGATAGGTATCTCGGACAGTTTTTTAGGTTCAGGTTTTGTTGATGCTGGACATAGATCATTACATTACCTTTTAGGAAAACTAAACAAATTGATAGGTATCTTGGACAGTTTTTTAGCTACAAGCCATTTTCCTTATATTTGAAGAGGTAAATTTTACTCAATGTTGAATGGCCATTATCGGCCATCCTCAGAGAAGGTGATTCAGGTTTTGTTGATGCTGGGCATAGATCATTACATTACCTTTCAGGAAAACTAAACAAATTGATAGGTATGTCGGACAGTTTTTTAGCTACAAGCCGTTTTCCTTATATTTGAAGAGGTAAATTTTAATCAATGTTGAACGGCCATTATCGGCCATCGCCAGAGATGGTGATTCAGGTTTTGTTGATACTGGGCATAGACCATTACATTACCTTTTAGGAAAACTAAACAAATTGATAGGTATCTCGGGCAGTTTTTTAGCTACAAGCCGTTTTCCCTATATTTGAAGAGGTAAATTTTACTTAATGCTGAATTCGGTTAATTTTTGTGAATTATAATTTTTTTGTATAATTTAGAAAGTTTAATTTTTGATAATTTTTTATTTTAATTACCTGAAATTTAAAATATAATTAATTTTTTTATTAACATAAATTTGAATAAAAAAATTAAATACTCAAAGTGCGAAATTATCACTCAAACTTTCTATTAGGATCTTAATTTTTCTTATTAGATTTTGGTTTAGCAGTGTAACACACATACATACACACAGCCGTGGAATCCGTGGAATACTTCACACCCGTCATGTACATTAGTAAAGTGCATTTTTTCCTAAAACTGATAATATGTCTAAGTATTTATTAGTGAATATGTTATACGAAAAAAGATGAACTGCACGATCAAATAATTGATTCAATGTTGATCAACAATGTTGATCAATAAAACATTATCAACGCGATTTTTCTCTTTATAATCTATCTTATTAATTTAATTTATATCTAAGATATTAATATGAACAACAAATACAATTACTGTTTTTATGTTTTGTATACTCAACGAAAACCACTCGAACGATTTTCTGCCAAAAAATTGGTCAAAGTGGGTCATCGAGCAACAGGAATCGATTGCGATTGTACAGGGTGTCCCAGAATGAATGGATAAGCCGGAAACACCAAAAATATATCCCAAGTAGTACCTAAGATTTTAAAAAAAGTCCATTTATTCACATTAATTTACGTTTCCAATCACCACGGCTACAAATAAATTAAATTCATTGGTTTTTTGGTGTTCTAATATTTTTAATAACCTATACCACTGCCTATGTATGTGTATACGGCCGTCTTGCAACATAATGGTTTTCTATGTATGCAGGCCCATATAACGTAAACAAGAAAAAACACTTTCATACGATTGCTATGGGAATTTTATTTTCAATTTTTTTTTTGACTTTATTTATCTATACCTCGTAATTGCGGCAGAAAATTAAATTTTCATTCTCCTGAGCATGAACATTGCTTATTTATCATAAAATTGCTTTTTATTTTTAAGGTAGTTTTCATTTAGAATTTTACCATTTTCCGGTATGATGCATTTTGTTTGTTGAACGTCGTATGCAGACGAAGCAAAGTTTGTACAAAGTAGTTCAGTGACCAAAAAAAATTGTATGTCAAAGTAGTGTAATTTAATGACAATCTTGTAATATTTATGTGAAATGTGTAAAATTAAAAATATAGTTTGTTTAAATTAATTAATACACAGGTAAGAAATTATCGACTTAATCAATATTTGTTATTGATAAATTTTATATGGATGTGGTATATTATGTACCGCTGCCAAAATTCATGTTTTGCATTAAATAAGTTTAATTTTTTTAATTCATTACAGTTGATTTCAATCAACCAACCAAGGAAGGCAAAATCCAAAATAATAAACGTATTGTGGCTGCATTGGGAACCATTAAATACGCGATGGATAAAGGTGCAACATCAATTGCACGTGTCCAATAATATTACCACAGTGTTTCCGAAAAATAATTCGATGTTTAATTAGTTTTGTGTATTTCAGATTTTGATGTCTCATTTCGGTCATAAAATTTTTTGAATACACTATGGAACCAGTAGCCCATGAATTAACACATTTACTCGGCTGTGATGTGCAATTTTTGCACGATTGCGTTGGTAATGAAGATGAGCTTGTCGCGATCCAGCACAGATATCACTAAGCACCTGCAGAGGCCTCCACGGTGATTTTTTCCGGCTACGTTCTCAGGGAGAAGTGTTAAGGTCGTGGGGTTTGAGGCATACAGGGCTCCTGGCTTACACCGTGATGATACAGAAATTTAGGGGATCGCAAATAATAATAAAATGTACGCAGAGTTCCGCCGA
Organism: Nephrotoma guestfalica; assembly: GCA_963691935.1. Classification (NCBI taxonomy): domain Eukaryota; kingdom Metazoa; phylum Arthropoda; class Insecta; order Diptera; family Tipulidae; genus Nephrotoma; species Nephrotoma guestfalica. The sequence continues at coordinate 165,258,674 of OY829913.1, read as the reverse complement.
AACTCGTCGGCCGGAACCTGAGGAACGAACACAAACCAATTATAAACCGAGAGCGGTGCCTTGGTGCGCGCATCCATCCGAATTCAAACGGGGACAAGCCCTGGTTACGGCATCGGATGCGGGCATCAAGGGACCGCAAACACTACGCCGACACAGAGGGAGTTTCCACTCCCATCACATCACACCGAAAAAAATTTAATAATTCATTTTATTTTCAGGAAAGAAAAAAACACAAGAAAAATAACTTCCCCCTCCACCCGCACCAAGAGAAAACGAGAGAGAGAGAAACGATGCGCACCGAGCGTGCACCCGCCGTGCGGCGCTCGATTACAAAAATATTATATTGAATTTCAATACAATAAAAAAATATAAAAAAAAATAAAATCAAAAAAAAAAAAAAATTAAAAATATAAATAAAAAAAATTGTACCTTAATATATATATAAAATAATACTGGTGCGGCCTTGCGCGGCCGTCATGCCACAGGTGATGTGCCACACTCGGACCGTTGCGGTGCCTTTCACCGTTACCAAAAAAAACACGAGAACACGAGGGGCCGGTTGGCCACCCGTATGTAGCGACCTTGTGCGGTCGGACGTTGCGGGGCCTTTCCTCGATAAAATATACGCCTCGATAGGCCGCCTTGTATGTTGGGTGTCTTCCCACCGTCAATAGATTTGGCCTCGATAGGCCGCCAAAATGTTGGGCGTCTTTGCGCCGTTAACCCAAAATTGCGGATAGCCTTGTGGTTGGCCTCCCATAACCGTACAATGTTGGGCGTCTTTGCGCCGTTATCCAAACAAAAAAAATAATGTAATGTACGAAAATGGATGAATTTTTTATCCAACAAAATTTATGTGTTAACCCAAGAACTACACTAAAAAAATTTTTCACACATAAAAAACGTTTTTCCGTGAAATTTGTATTCCTTTTCGTTTTGGGATTTTCACTTTTCTTTCGTATTTTTTATAAATATATATATGTATATATAGATTTCTAGCACTCACTGATCTTTGTATTTTTGGAAACTTATTTTTCATGTAGTTTCCAATAAAAAAAATTACAAATTAAAATTCAAACGTTTAATATTTTGTTTTATTTTTCCGAAAATTTTAATTTATCACAAAAAGCAAATTATAATATAATATATATAGACAAAATTCCAAACTCGACTGTTTTAAAAAATCTAAACTTGACTTTATTTTTACAATCATAAAAAAAACTCAACTGATTTTAATGAAATCCAAAACTCGACTACCATTACCAAAAAAAATTCTCACGCCGCACAAACGACGCGCAAAACATTCCATAAGATTTGTCTTTCTTCTCTGTCTTCAAAAAAACATTCTTATGAAATGTTTTGCTTTAAGGCGCAATTCCATTACTGCGGCTTTTTTTTATGCAGAAAACCAGAAAGAGATAAAATCAAAAATCCGTATGTGTGTGAGCGGTGAAACAGTAAAATTTTGTACACTTAAATTTGTTGTTGTTGTTGCGTTTTGGTTGCCATAAATATAAATAAAAAATACAAAATGAAGTATTTTTTATGGCAACCAAAATGAAAAATACTCCCCACTCTCAGCAAATTTTAGTTTAGTAATATTTTTATGGTGAGCACTTGGCTCAGACGTTTTATATGTTTGGTGGAGTGTGATATAAATCGCGTTTTCATGATAAATTTATATTAATGTTCACATTAAAATATTTTATAATTTTTAATTTTTATTATTTACTCTGTATTACATAGTTTTAATGCATGTGATATTATTTAGGTTATGTTATAAATGCGGTGCAAATATTCCCCTAACTTTTTTTTATAGTAAAGCGTTTTTATAGTTTTTAATTATTGAAAGGAAATAATTAAAAAACATAATAAAATGATGCCTACAAATAATATTTAGAATTTTTAGTAATTTGGAGATAGATGTAAAATTAATTGAACAATAATGATCACCTTTTAACTAATTTATTGGTTATAATTTAGTAGTTGTCAAATATTCCCCTTAAAATTTCGCTATAAAATAAAAATTATCTGTCTTTGTCGGATTTTTGATTTTATCTCTTTCTGTTTTTCTGCAAAAAAAAAAGCCGCAGTAATGGAATTCCGCCTTTACACACCACTCGATGTACATCGCTCTCCCTCTCTCCCATTTTCGTACAATCACTACCAACCAAACAAAAAAGAAACACACAGGAATCCATCCACCATTAACCGCGTTTAGATATAAATAAAAACGGGGTAAAGAAACGTAATCAATTAGGGCAAAGAACCCAGTTGCGACAGTACAGTCGTAACACACTAGGCTCCATTACTTTATTGGAAATCCTTCGTTTTTATCGTTTTAGAAATCATTTTTGAATGGCGTGGTTGCAGCAACAAGCTGCGAGAGCTATTTCCATTATTGGAGACGGGGACACAGCTTCATTTTGTGCCAAGTGGGGCACTGAATCGAAAGTATAATGTAATGCTGCAGAACGTACATCACCATCAAATAAAGCGTTAAGATTTACACATTTTAAATTATTTTAGATTCCTTACTTCATGGAACCTAAATTTACTGTACTCGTTAAATAAATGTTAAACCAAAAAAACTTGAAATTTTTAGAATTTTTTTAAAGCACAAATATGGTGGTTTGTTTCGATTGTTTCTTGTTTCCATGTCAATCTAGATTTTAAATTGATGTTATTTAGCTAACCGAAAGACAGGTTTGGTTACGGAGGATGACTTGAAATATTTGCTGATTTCTGCTCATTTGCTTTAATTTTATATTGGGAAATTATTATTGGTATTTCCATAATTTAAATATCTTATATGTGGACGACATAGGGAAGGAAATATTTACTTTCAAAGCATAAATTTAGTTTTATGAAAGTTGACTTTTTCTTAATTTATATGTACAATGTCTTCCAACTAAAAAGGATGAGACTTTCTATTGCGAGTTTGTTCACTCCGTAAACAAACCTGTCTTTCGATTAAGCTAAATAACATCAATTTAGAATCTAGATAGAAGATTGACATGGAAACAAGAAACAATCGAAACAAACCACCAAATTTTTGCTTTGAAAAAATTCTAAAAATTTCAAGTTTTTTTGGTTTAACATTTATTTATCGAGTACAATAAATTAAGGCTCCGTGCTGGAACTAAGGAATCTAAGGAAAATAAATTAAAATGTGTAAATCTTAACGCTTTATTTGATGGTGATGTACGTTCTGCAGCATTACATTATACTTTCGATTCAGTCCCCCACTTGGCACAAAATGAAGCTGTGTCCCCGCCTCCAATAATGGAAATAGCACTCGCAGCTTGTTGCTGCAACCAGGCCATTCAAAAATGAATGTGTACCTTTTAAGAAATTTGCAAATTCGAAAAGGCTCTTGGGACTCCATTCTAAACAATAATTTTAGCGCGTACAATTGGTAGAGCGAAAGCTTCTTGTGATTTTGGTCCAATATCTAGACCTAGGCTCATTAGGTGCTGGAATTTTTGTGTATCAAAATGCCACATAATCAGTATACCTCACAAGAATACGCAAACATGCATTAAATTTATGGTAAATGCAGAACCAACGCAAATGCAGCTGCAACCCTTTATAGGGAAATATACCCAAATGCGCGTCACCCGGATTATCGCGTATTCATCATTGACCACGGTTGTTACTCGGAAGGAAGATTACCTGGCAGCGGTGTTGGTGGTACTAGCACTGGAAGAGTCGCTAATATGGACACTGAAGAAACGGTGCTTGAGGAAATTGAGCGGGATCCGTCTACCTCTACAAGAGCAATAGCAAGACGCACTGGAATCGCAAAATCGAACGTGAACCGTGTATTGAAAAAATTAAGTTCCATCCCTACCATAATAGACGCGTGCAAACTCTGGAACCAAGAGACTACTACGCAAGATTGTGTTTTTGCCGACAGATGCTTGAGAAAATGGTATCTTCACAGCTGGCAACTTTCGAATCCTCATCTAATGCGAGAAAACAGATCCCAGTACAAATTCAAAATAAATTATTGGACCGGCATATTCAACGGAAAGATAATTGGCCTATTTGAACTGCCCGGGAACTTATCTGGGCAAAGCTATTTGGACTTTCTTCAAAATAATCTGCCAAATTTATTGGAAGAGGTGTCCGAGGAGGTGAGAGAATCCCATTGGCTCCAGAATTGTGTCCAGGAAGCCGCTTCAAAAATTACTGAACGGCGTTACGCGCGACTTCTCAAAAGAGTTTTTATTCGGAGATGGCGGGCGTGTATCAGAGTCGGTGGCAGACAGTTCGAGCATTTACTGTAAATGTTATGTACATAAAGTACTATCAATGTGTAACGCTGATTTTATGAAGCCCTAAACATCAGGTACAGTTTAAGACAAGACATAATTCAATTTTTAAAATTTTGTTATTTAATCGAACTTATTCCTTCTGCATACTAATAGCAATAACCTCGTATTTACATTAGATAAATGGATGTATTATACCATTTTAGAATCTGCATGCGTGTTTAGCATATTTTTAAAATAGTTGGCCACTTAGGTTCCCATATTTTAATTTCACCAAAGATGCTCAAACTTTTATAAAAAAAAATATTTACCACATTTCATGCTTAAAATTGAAGTTTAGATTTTTCAAAAAAGTGCAACAGCTACTCATACTATTTACTGCATATCTATTAGTCAATGCGTATATGTATACGGCCAAGTTAAAGAAAATATAAAAAATCCGGTTTATATGTATGCAGGCCCAAATAACGTAAACAAGAAAAAACACTTTCATACGATTGCTATGGACATTTTCTTTTCAATTTTTTTTTGACTTTATTTATCTATACCTCGTAATTGCGGCAGAAAATTAAATTTTTATTCTCCTGAGCATGAACTTTGTTTATTTATCATTCATTTCGGTAAATTGTTTTTTATTTTTAAGGTAGTTTTCATTTAGAATTTTACCATTTTCCGGTATGATGCATTTTGTTTGTTGAACGTCGTATGCAGACGAAGCAAAGTTCGTGTGTATGCGAGAATAGTAATCAACATCAAAATTGAACAAAGTAGTTCAGTGATCAAAAAAAAATTTATGTCAAAGTATGTAGTGTAATTTAATGACAATCATAGAATTATAAACTATAGAATGAATATAAAGATTTTCCCATATAAAATTTGCTATTTCATGTGTCACAAGCCAGAGCAGGATGGTTATATAAAAAATGCATATGGCGGTCTCATAACTCAAAATAAAAACCAGTCAAACAAGTTTTGGTTTTTGTTTAAAATGACGCATTTAATTTTATGCTCTTAAAAAATCTTGAAAATATTAATTAAAATAATCAAAAAATAATTAAAATATTATAAAATAGTTAATGGATAGTGTGTATTGCATCATTTGATAATAAAAATTACAATCTTTTAATAAAATGAAGTGTTTTGTTAAAAACTACAAAAATACGCTTAACAAATATCAGGAAGGAATTTCGTGCCATCAGTAAGTGTTTATATAAAATAAAATGCAAATTATGTTAAGAAAAAAGTGATTTGTGGTAAAATTATCCTTAATTTAAGTTATAAATAAAAAAAATAAGAAAACAATTTTGTTCGTTGGCGTTGGTTTTTATCATTTTGTAAACAAATGTTTTTACCAGTGCCACATTTTTCGTATTACTATGCTTCGAAAAGATGGCGTTGATTGTTTGATGTGGTATGTGATTTTCTTTTCATAATTTACTTTTATTTTGTAATATGTACTATAAATACAAGTTTTTACAGAAATTATAATGTAAACATTTGTTTTTAGTTTACCAAAATATGGAGAATTGATAAAGCAATGGTTGAAGCCTCATCAGATGATATTTCAAGTAGCCAAGAAATTTCTAAAGTAGACGAATCTAATATGTATGACGAAGTTTTTTTTGGATACCCAATTATACTAAGTGAATTTTCAATTAATGTTATTGAATACATATGGGATTTATAGTCCGATATTTATTTAGAAAATTGAATTGTGAGGACTGTTACAAATTAATACAATAATGTAATTCTTATAAATCGCTAATCGATTTACAAAATAGGGGTGGTCTATTAACTCCTTCGCCGTCAGTATAAACATTTGTAAATATTCCGAAGCAGTATTAAAACGGGAATTGGCTATTGCGGACTACAAAAACATAACGCAACTACAATCTAGTTCTAAATTGTTTAAAAAAAATTGTTGTAACGTTCTTCACAACCTAATAGGTGTTAAATATTTTCAATGATGAAGATCAATATAGTCATTCTCAAGAACACGTTAATTTGTTAGAGCATTCTTTCATAGAAAAATATTATGACATCCGGTTGAATTGTTTTTGTAACCAAAGGTCATATAAATTAACAAAAAGAAACAAGTTTGTTTCTTTATTACATTTTAAAGGAATGTGAAATAAATAAGCGTAGTGGTTTTATAATTACTAATTTTTATATACATAATATTATATTTAAATAAAAATAATTAATAGATTGATTGATTGATTGATTATAAATGTACGACCAAGTTCTTACACTTGAATTCCCGGATGACGCCGGGTCCACCGTACACTCTTTTTACACATAACAAAACCGAAGGATTGGATAGGTTAATTAAGTGGGACAGAATCGGCCCGGTTACAGACACCTAGGTATAGCCGATAGTTAGTAACACAAAGACAACACAATACTAATCTACAAGAAGGATAATGGTTTATTAGGTTAAAAGGATAACGATGGTATTGGACATCAACAATTGCTTCATACAAATCAGCAACCTAAGAAAAATGTTATTAATTCACATGTATTTGCAAATTCCCTGAAATTTAAAACAATATTAATATTTTCTGACTACCTAATAAAATTGATTAATTCAATCGACCCAGTTGCATACACCTAGGTAAAATCTGTAGTTAGTAACACAATGTCAATACAATTCAAATCTAAACAATCCGCAATACACATTACCTAGAAAAATAATTTCTCCAGCATTTGAAAGATACCTGGAATTTTATACTAAATAAAAATTTTATACTAAATAAATAAATACACATTTATTAATTTAATTTTCACCTCCTGCAACTCCGCAACTTGCAGAAGAATTTCCTGAAGTAGAGTATAGATAACTAAACTGTCATCAAAAATAAAATAAAAATAAAAATGTAATTCTAAATAACTTAACTAATTATTATTGATGCCATCTATCGACATTTATGTAACTAAAAATTACAAATTTTCACTGATACAGGTTACTTCCTTAAGTTATAATCATTTAACAATGGCAACTCTAAATAATTTATTACTCATATTTTGAATTTATTACTCATCCTAATTATCATTTTAAATAACAAGCCAAGCTTAATAGTGAAGTATTGTTTGCATGTGATAGTACAAAAAAGAAAAAGAAAAATCTTAGAGATTACACAAAATAATAAATTAGCATATAGTGATTTAAATAAAATAATTAATCGTTCATCAAGAGTTATAATTTATAACATCACAACACTGTAAGTAAGATAAAAATTAATTTACATTTAGTGTTCATCTTCTCAGTATATTTCATTTGTTGCTTATTTGATAATATTTTAAGCTATGGACGTTTATAAGATTCCAGGAGATGGCAATTGCTTTTTTAATGCTATTCTTCATCAGATACAAATGAAAGAACCCCAGAAACCATCCTGCAGTGTTAATCAGCTATGGACTACCGTAACTGAGTACCTCAGAAATAATCTTAACGATTATGTTCCAACATTACTGGATTCATGCCGTTCTATATATGCATCTAACCTTAAAATGTCTGAGAATGATTTAATAACAAAATATTTAACCAATTTACAACAAGATGGTTTCTGGGGTGGTGCTGAATGTTTATCAGTAATTTCCAAACTAAAAAAACATAAAAATTAATGTGCATTACCCTAATTCCCAACACCAAATCAATTTTATTCCTGAAACTCCAACATACAAGTTTGAAATTAATTTATTATACACCGCAAACCATTATGACAGTTTAATTCCACAATCTAATTCATCTTCATTACAGCATTCAGCTTCCCAATTTTCACATCACCCAAGTAATACTCATAATACAGAACGAATCATTCATGCCGCTGATTGATTTATCGAAAGCCTTTGATACAGTAGATCTAACTGTGGTTTCCGATTGTTTACTGCAATATGTACCACACTATTTGGTTAATCGTATCACCAAGGCTTGTTTTTGGGAACGTACCTCAATTAAATGGTACAATATTTGTACTAATAAAATCAAGAAAAATAAAGGGGTTAAGCAGGGGGGTATCAGATTTATATTCTGAATTAAGATTGGAACAACAAGATGAATTACAATTGCCTCTAATTCTTTCTTATGCCGATGATATTATTCTAATTAGCCGGAACATTACCACAATTCAACCTATTCTTAAAGAATTACTTAACTCACTAAATGTAGTTGGCTTACAGATAAATCCGATGAAGTGTACTACACTCATCCGAGATCCCGATTCCAGCTTTGATCCTCCTCCTAATCTTACCTTAGCTGGAATAAACTTCACGCGTGTTGATATAATGCGTTATTTAGGTACATATTTGAGCTCAAATTTAGGTCGACCACACACTATTCGAACTCGATACCACCAAGCATTGGGAATCACAAGACAAATGCAAAAGTTCATAAAAAAAGAATAAAGTTCCATTTAATACAGCAATAAGAATGTATAATACTGTAATATCTCCTATAATAACATATGAACTAAAGACAGCAGCTCTCACGTTTGCCAATCGTCGTCGTTTAAGAAAATATGAGTTCTACATTTTGAAAAAGTTAACTGAATTTAGTACCAATAAACCCGCAGCTCGAAAGATAAAAATTATATTAAGCGGCAAAACTATAACTAAAAAAATTAAGTCACAACGAATTAATTATTGGGGACATATTCATCAAAGGGGTCCCACTCATATTTTAAAAGTTGCTATGACCTATAATGCAGGTCCAGAAAAACATAGGACGGCCTTGTTACACATGGAAAGAATCACTTCACCAAGATTTAAGTTATTATGATAAATCTACTACCGAATGGGAAGCTCTTTTACCAAATCGTACCGAACTGCGAAAAACTGTTTTTTTTTTTTTTTTTTTTTTTTTTTTTTTTTATTGGTAACTATGCGATCTGTTTTGGGGCTCAAGGTTCACCCTGCTCTTCCGCGGTTATGCTTTTAACGTCGTTACTTTACGCCTTGCGGCCAACTCGAGGACGTACGGCTATAGGACCGATTTTAAGACCATCTGCACATTGCAAGCTCCATGCCAGCCTATACCAGCATGGAAGATGGGTCGGCCCATGAGTTTTGCACACCGACAGGGGGTCATAGATGTGTTACATTTCACCACAGATCGAAATCTGTTGATGAAATTTCACTTTGCATCCTGCCCCTATCGGGATTCGAACCCGGTACCTCCCGATCCAAACGCCAAAGCTTTAACCACTGTGCCATTTGGAAAAACTGTTAATGAAATTTACTCAAATGACGAGTCTGATTCCAGTGAATTACTGGAAGAAGACGACCGAGAAGTAAACATTCAGTTATAACTTGATCCACCATAATGAATCATGTTTCATCTATAAATTCAAAATTGAGGATTAGGCCTAACATATTTGGGGAAACCTCTGAAATAAAAATGCATTGAAGCCTACTTCTTGGGTAATGGTGGAAACGACTTGCTCATCTGATAACATCAAATCAATACTAACCAACAAAAACCATTCGCCCCCATACATTAAAAGAACAATCCATCCGAAATAAATTGATCACACAACACATACCATAACTAAACAAATCAAAATCTTGAAATTTCGGTTCCCTACCAATGCAACCACAAAACTCTGAATACACCATCGCAAACAAAGACAAAACACAACTTGCATCACATACTAATGGTCGCACAGTATGTGGCACTTCTTACTATTACTAAATGCCACTTACTAACCTTTTCGATAACCATGCTCCATACAGAAAAACTAAAATCAAAAAAAAGAAAGAAAAAAAACCACACTTACTTACTACCACTTCCATTTCCACAAAAACAAAATTCCATCAAAATTTCAAACCAAACAACAACTACACGAGCACCAATAACTCAGAAACACATCTATATTTCACACAAAACATCACAACAATTTGAGTCATGTACAGGAGCCACATATCCCAATGCATTACGAATCATAATGCTCTTACGAGCATACAACACAAAACACTACATTCACCTACCAACAACACAAGCTACTCTCAACAACAAACCCCAATCTCAATACAAAACCCCCATAGTCATTCATATAGCACAAGTAAAATAAACAAGCACAACCTCTACAATTAAACACAACACACACAAACATATTTACAGGTCAAACCCCCAAAATACGGCAACCACCACTAGGCCCATCTAGATCTGCACCTCTTCACATAAAACATACTTGAACACAGCAAAACAAAGTAGCTATTTCAACCAAACATTATGCCTATATCACAAACAAAATACAAACCCTTCATTTAGATTAACAGATTCAACATATCCGCATTATACTACACTACTGTGAACAAAGTACGTCCTAACATAAAAAATGGCACAAAATTTACACAAAATTATCACTTTTAATAAAACAAATTAATAAATAAATAATATTATAATTATAATGAAGATATACAACCTGATTGCCTTACGTATATAATATTCCGCCTGCGATAAATTTCATCGCGGTTAACATCCTAATTCATCACGCCTTGGATAATTCATTTTATTAAAATCTCTCCACCATAACACAAATTCAAACAAAATAATTTAAGAAAATTAAAAAAAAACATTAAAAAAAAATAAAACCACACAATTATACATCTATCAGAATCACCATTAAAATATAAACTCATAATAAATATTAACTAATCCAAAAAAAAAAATCAAATAGCTTACAGCTGATTCCAATTGGACCGCTAGCTATTTGACCCACATTTATAAATATTGATTTTTTATATGTTATACTCAAAGCTAGATGGCACGGAAATAAACAAAGATGAACATTATTTCTATATAAATTCATTATGTTCATCTTTGCCGAAACCAACATAACAAAATAAATGACATTCACATCAAACATTCAATATTTAACACTAACACGCAATAAAGATTAACTACATTTATTTACAAATTCACACACTAATTACAATTTTGCATTTAATAATATAAATGCAGAATTATTGCTCAAGCATTATTATTCAATAATGCTTGAACAAATCAATAATTTATTATTATTCAAGCATTATAAAACTCATACAAGTATTCCATTTAAATTACATCTATATGAATCACACACAGGTGGAGGCTCAATATAATTGTGATGAATTAGTACATCAGTCCCGATAAACACAACACATTTTTATTTTAAATGATCATGATATTTGTTATTAAGTTGTTCATTTTATATATCACAAACTACCACGATCAACGCACAAAACTTTTTCACACAAGAATTCCTACAACTATGCACAAATTTTATTTTTATAAATATAGAATAATATAATATAATTAAAAAAAAATATATTACGAGTATATTACATTAATTATTTATTTATTATTTATTAAACACATATACACAATTAAAAAAAATTTAAATTTATTTATTTAAGGAGAATGACAAAAACACGTCTTTCTCCTTCGACTCGTTGTTTCCACCTCATATTTAAATAAAAATAATTAATGCACTTTTATTAAAGAAATAAAAATTTTATTAAATTTAAATAATTTTTTAATTTTAACTTCCTAACTTCATTCCGCTCGGTCGAAAAAAATTCTAAATACGGTCCTGTTAATTTATATGATTTCTCTTTTCGCTTTCGCTTTTTTTTGCTTAACCACCGAATTTGACTCACTTGACAGCTCATTACATTCATTCTATATCATAGAAATAGAGTATATAGAATGAATGTAAAGAACTGTCAAGCGTCACAAATTCGGAGGGTAAAAGAGAAAGCATATAAATTAACAGGGCCGTATTTAGAATTTTTTTCGATGGAATGCAGTGAATTTAGGAAGTTTAAATTAAAAAATTATTTATATTTAATTACATTTTTATTTCTTTAATAAAGTACATTAATTATTTTTATTTAAATATAATATTAATATAACAAAAATTTTAAAATATAAAAAATATAAAATATAAAAAATAATAATTATAAAACCACTACGCTTATTTATTTCACATTCCTTTGAAATGTTTTCGTTAATTTATATGACCTTTGGTTACAAAAATAATTCAATCGGATGTCATTATTATATTTTTCTATGATAGAATGAGCTAACAAATTAACGTGTTCTTGAGAATGACTATATTGATCTTCATCATTGAAAATATTTACACTTATTAGGTTGTGAAGAACGTTATAACTTATTTTTTTTAAACAATTTAGAACTAGATTTTAGTTGCGTTATGTTTTTGTAGTCCGCAATAGCCAATTCCCGTTTTAATACAGCTTCTGAATATTTACAAATTTTTAATACTGACGACGAAGGAGTTAACAGACCACCCTTATTTTTTAAATTGATTAGCGAGGTATAAGAGGTACATTGTTATATTAATGTGCAACAGTCCTCACAATTCAATTTTCTAAATTAATATCGGACTATAAATCCTCCTATGTATTCAATAACATTAATTGAAAATTCACTTAGTATAATTGGGTATCCAAGAAAATCTTCATCATACATATTCGATTCGTCTACTTTTGAAATTTCTTGGTCAATAGAAATATCATCTGATGAGGCTTCAACCATTGCTTTTGCAATTCTCCATATTTTGGTAAACTAAAAACAAATGTTTTCATTATAATTTCTGTAAAAAATTGTATTTACAGTACATATTCCAAAATAAAAATAAATTATGAAAAGCAAAGCACTTAGCACATGAAAAAAATAAGAAAAATGCGGCACTGGTAAAAAACATATGTTTATTAAGAGATGCTACCCACGTCAACAACCAAAATTGTTTTCTTATTTTTATCTGATTTATAAATTAAATTAAGGATAATTTTACCACAAATCACATTCTTTTCAACATAATTTACATTTTATTTTTTTATAAACACTTACCGATGGTACGAAATTCCTTCTTGAAATTTTTTAGGCGTATTTAAACAGTTTTTCACGAGACACTTCATTTTATTAAATGTTTGTAATTTTTATTACTAAAATGATACACTACACACAATCCACTAACTATTTTAATAATATTTTAATTATTTTTTAATTATTTTAATTAATATTTTCACGATTTTTTAAGAGCACAAAATTAAACGCGTAATTTAAAACAAAAACTGGTTTGAGGGGGTAGCATCTCTGACATATGAGACCGCCATATGCATTTTTTATATAACCATCCTGCTCTGGCTTGTGACACGTGAAACAGCAAATCTTATATGGGAAAAATCAATACATTCATTCTATAGTATTTAATTCTATGTTCTATATACTCTATTTCTATGATGACAATCGCCTTGTAATATTTAATTTATTATGTGAAATGTGGAAAATTAGAAATATAGATTATTTAAATTAATTAATACACAGGTAAGAAATTATCGATTTAATCAATATTTGTTATTGATAAATTTTATATGGATGTGGTATATTATGTACCGCTGCCAAAATTCATATTTTGCATTAAATAAGTTTAATTTTTTTAATTCATTACAGTTGATTTCAATCAACCAACCAAGGAAGGAAAAATCCAAAGTAATAAACGTATTGTGGCTGCATTGGGAACTATTAAAAACGCGTTGGATAAAGGTGCAACATCAATTGCACGTGTATAATAATATTACCACAGTGTTTCCGAAAAATAATTCGATGTTTAATTAGTTTTGTGTATTTCAGATTTTGATGTCTCATTTCGATCATAAAAATTTTTGAATACACTATGGAACCAGTAGCCCATGAATTAACACATTTACTCGGCTGTGATGTGCCAGTTTTGCACGATTGCGTTGGTAATGAAGTTTAGCTTGTCGCGATCGCGTGGTTGCAGCAACAAGCTGCTAGTGCTATTTCCATTATTGGAGGCGGAGGCGCAGCTTCATTTTGTGCCAAGTGGGGCACTGAATCGAAAGTATAATGTAATGCTGCAGAACGTACATCACCATCAAATAAAGCGTTAAGATTTACACATTTTAAATTATTTTAGATTCTTTAGTTCCAGCATGGAACCTAAATTTACTGTACTCGTTAACCAAAAAAACTTGAAATTTTTAGAATTTTTTTAAAGCAAAAATATGGTGGTTTGTTCGATTGTTTCTTGTTTCCATGTCAATCTACTATCTAGATTCTAAATTGATGTTATTTAGCTAACCGAAAGACAGGTTTGTTTACGGAGGATGACATGAAATATTTGCTGATTTCTGCTCATTTGCCTTAATTTTACATTGGGAAATTATTATTGGTATTTCCATAATTTAAATATCTTATATGTGGATGACATAGGAAAGGAAATTACTTTCAAAGCTTAAATTTAGTTTTATGAAAGTTGACCTTTTCTTAATTTGTATGTACTGTACTAAACTAGCAGGAGTCCAACTAAAAAGGATGAGACTTTCTATTGCGAGTTTGCGATATACAAACTCGTATAGGTATATTAAAAATTTTATGGATTATAAATTTCAATTTATTCAATCTATTTAATTTTAATTCATCGAATGAAATTTAGTCATTCTTATTTTAAAATGATTTTCGTCATTATCACCGTCGACCGTTGTAGTGTGCTTTGATATTTAGTGATTAATAAAATCAAACTGTTTCTATTCATGCCATGCTACGCTCTCGTAAACCAATAAGTACGCATTTAAATTCAAATGAGAAACACGTGTATTTCTGAACGTTACAGAACCATGCTGGAAATGTTTTCTTTCGTGAAATGTGTGCAATTGATGTTTTTGATGTTTATTTTCAATAGGCGCAAGATAGTGCAATTCCGTACAAACAAATTCAAAACACACTGAAACGAAACAACGAAATAAAACACATTAAACACAAATGTACATAACCATACTGAAATTTTTATTTTAAACATATATTTGTTTGATAGCCCGTAGAACAAAGTACATAATTCGTTATTAATCAGGAATAACCCCAAAAGTGTGCGTTTTTTCGATTTAGATATTTCAAATTAAAATAAAAAATAACAACGATGACATTTAAACAATAACTGTCTTTTCTAATCGACGAAATTTAAAATTTAAATATATTTTTTTATTTATAGCGTGACATCTCCATAATCTTGCGACCATTTTTCATAGGCTTGAAGACTTTGCGGTGCGACCGAACGTCGAATTCGTTTTAATGAGTTAATAAAATCTTGTTCGGTAATACAACGAACTTGTGTAGGATCCATATTTTTCACCTGCTCAACATTCAATTCTGTAGAGATCAGTATAAAAAGGAATTATTAGTTTTCAAAACGTTAAAAGTGTATCAGAAACACAAACCTCGAATTGGCTCCAGTGCTGCATCTTTAGCTAGAGCCGTTAAATCTGATCCTGAATATCCTTCAGTTAATAATGCTAATCGTTTAAGAGCATCCTTTAGTAACGGACTCCCTTGTTTCTCCAGAAGTCGTTTTAATAACAAGTCTCTAGTATCTAAATCGGGTAACGATACATATACTCGTTTTGAAAATCTACGAAGGGCGGCTTCATCTAATTCTTGTGGGCGATTTGTTGCGGCTAATACAACAATGCGGTCGCCGTCTGGGTTTCCAGGTAATCCATCAAATTCAACTAAAAATTCAGTTTTCAATCGCCGTGATGCCTCATGTTCGCCCACACTTCGCTCCGAGAGCAACGAATCAACTTCATCGATAAATATAATCGAAGGCTGGAGTTCTCGTGCCACAGCAAACAAAGCACGAACTAATTTTTCACCGTCGCCAACATATTTACTGGTGAGGCTCGCAGCAGAGATGTTAAAAAACGTGGCTGAACATTCTGTCGCAACTGCTCGAGCTAGCAATGTTTTACCTAAAACACAAAAATATAATAACAAATTAATTACGAATAATAAAATATAATAACAAAATCAAAGGACAACCCAAAAACTCTTCAAATTTGGACTCGTTGCTATGAACCATCACATATTGATAGCATGATTATGTACAATTTAAAATATAGTGTTTGAACTAAAAATTAGCTTAATTTTTGTTAAACTGTGAGACGTTTTAAAATCAATTTACAATACTTTATTGAAGTTTCAGAAGATTCTATGAACACTCACTTAAATCGGTTTCTATCAAATTTCAATCCTCTAATTTATGGAAAAAGCATTGAGGAGGATACCTGTCCTCCTCAATGGAAAAAGCTTAATCATCAAATTTCATTCTGATTTCAACCTAGCTGTTGAGAGTCCAAATTTTGGTAGAAAACCAGTTTTTGTCAAAAATCATCAATCCCGCTAAAATTTTGGAAAATAATCTGAGTAAATTTTATTGCAAATTTCACAATTATTTTGTTCATAATCGTGTTTTTTATATAATTTTTGATTAAATTTAGTATTGAACTAATAAATCGAGTTTTCATAAATAATCTACTTTTAAAATATTTGGAGAAGGCAAAAAAACTCCTTTGGATCGTTCCCTTCCGTATTGAAACACCAATTTCCACCAAATTTGACTAGCATCTCCCATTTTATGTAAAAAGCTTTAGTATAAAATTTGCAAGATCAGTTGTCTACAGTGTAGGCTGTAAATAAGTTAAATTCTAACACAAAAAGGTTTTGAAAAACATTATCACCTCCGCTTAAATTTTAGAACAATTATGTTTTCTAATTTTGCTGTAAATCTAAAAAAAATATGTAGAAAGCGAGAAGCTACGATGAATGCCATCCGCATTCCGGTCAGCCGATTTCCAACAAATTTCACTGGGACCTCCCATTTTATGGAAAAACGTTTAAGTATCAAGTTTCATTAAAATCAGTAAATACATCTAGGTTGGAGCCCATATTGCCGCATTCATTTGAAAGTTGTAGTTATAGGATTTTTGTTAGCATTTTCAGTGAATATTACTATGGAGAATACTTTAGAAATGATTCATTTTTCTTATAAATCCAGTTTTAATTTTTAAACAACTATCAATAATAACAACACAACAGCCCCAGGCCACCCAATAGCAACATGTTGAGTAAAAGAACGGCTACGGGCCAATGTAATGAAAATTTTAAACTATAGGTAAATTTCAAATCAAAATGGCGATTATTTCTCTAATCATGCACACATAACAACAGTTGGCGGATCTCAGCGAATATCGAAAGCAAAACGTTTGAGCAAATTTCCTTTGTTCATTTTTTATTTTGCCTCTTTCGGTAATATTCCGTATTGGTTAACGAAATCAAAGTTTTCGTTCTTGCACATAACAAAATAATAAATAAATGACTAAAAAAATAATTATTTAAAATTAAACACGCAGTTTAAGAAGAATTAGAATAATAACAAATTATGTTAATTTTGACCTTTTCAAAACAAATTCAATTCGCAAATTTAAATAGCGAGAATCGGCCGAACTTGATTCTTTTGGATTCCATTTAAATTGTTTTTATTTTCGCAATTTCAACTCTAAAACTATATTGCATTGTTTAAAGTTAAGTAAATTTAGATAAGGCAAACTTCTAGGGTAAAATTATAATTAGTCATTTAACCCAAATATTTAAGTAATAAAATGGTTTTCATTTAATTAATATTGCTAAATAAATGTTTATTAATGAAACTACCATGAGTGGCATTGATTTGACTTTCGCATGGTATATTGCTGCAACGTAAAAAGTGGCACTTTTCTTTATGAATTATTTAATACAATTTTGGAACTAAGGGTAATAAAATGATCGCTGACCAATGAGGTAATTGATTGTACTGTACTACAGCTTGTTTAGTTCATATTGTAGAATTATAGATGTAAATGCACTTTATTGTTTATCACTATACTTTAATTTTTTCAATAATTCTCATTCGAAAAAGAAAAGATATGCAAATAGCCCTTCCCGCTAAACAACGTGAATCGTTTACGAACCATAAACGAAGACTACACTTCATACAATAGTTCGCAAACGAATCGATTTTGCAGCTCAGAAACGAACCATTTACGGTGATCCTATACCAAGAAAATTATACTTTTTAATGAAGTATTCGTTCGCATATTGTTCACTTTTAATGATACGCAAACGTAACACACTTTTGCGATTCAGTAACGCAACACTTTTCCAAATGATTTTCAATAATTTTATCGATGTTTAAAATAATGTTGAAAATAGAAATTCAAAATTAAATTTATAAATTATATTATTTTATTTTCATACTGACTATTTATTTTTCATACTTATTTTATAATAAAAATAAAATTCCATAAATCATGGTGCTACGTCGTTCTCACTTTAAAATCTGATGATGTTTCGATATTCCTTTGTTGACTAGTCGACTTGGATTATCGTTGATTTTCGGCACATATTTTATTAAATTTTCTATTTATTTTATAATTTGGTCGCTTTTTATCTTTAACAAGAGAAATAGAAATTAAATTAATAATAATAATAAAATATAAAATACTTACCTAAATTAACTATACAGTTAATACACAATATGGTGTCTTCGCTCGAGTCACGAACATTAAATGATTTAGTTTATGGAATCTTTGTTTTATCCCTTTAAAATTGAAGAAAGCCAAAAAAATAAAAATGTTTCGTTAATAGTTCGTATATGTACCATATTTTGCGAATTCGATTTTTTGTTTAGAGGGTTGTTTCAGTTTCCTGTCAAAATTGTTGTACTAGTCGTGCTTATCTACAGGCCGTTTATTACAATTAATTAGTTAAATTTTTACTGTTTTTAAAAATCCCAAGCGGAAGTTACGTAAACCATAAATCAAACTAATAAAAAATCAATAATTCTGCATAATTTGAAAAAATAGAAACTAAAAATAAAATTTAATTATTGAAAATATGAATAACTTAAAAATAAAATGACTCTTTAGACGAACATTGGCCCAGTAGCAAATACATATTTACTTGTCGTTTGTTGTCGCACTCGTTAACTTAGTAAGTAGAGTGCTTGCTCTGTTATTTCGGGCTCCCGGGTTCGATTCCTGGTGGTGACGTTCATTTTCTAATTTTCATCTATAGTAGTTACGATCTTTGTCCTTAGTATTTTAATATTTTTTATAATTTCCACTTTTTTTACTTGGATCTAAACAGTTTGCATCAGAAATTGAATTTATTGAATTAAATGGAATTAATTTCATCTCTTAAATGAAATGTAATTTTACAATTTATGTTTTATTGATTGATTATACGGTCTTTAACATTATGTCGATAAAGCGGCCGTCTTTGGCCATGGCGTAAAGGCAAGCTCTTTTAAGCACATTTTCCATAACAATTTCGCAGATTTCTGGTCTTATTTCAGCAATTTTGCTTCTAATGTTATCCTTAAGCATCAAGGTTGTGGTTGGTTTATTAGTGTAGACCTTTCGCTTTAAGTACTCTCATAGGAAGAAATCGGGAGAGGTCAAATCAGAGGACCATGGGGCCAGTTTATATCACCACATTTTGATATTATTCGGCCTGGAAAAATTTCACGCAAAATTTGCATCGTAGGACGACCTGTGTGTGATGGAACATCGTATTGTTAGAACTACATGTTCTGTATTTGGGTGCAAGAAAATTTTCCAGCATGTCCCGATAACGGTAACTATTACAACATTGCTTCTACAATCCTCAAAGAAATATGGCCCAATGATGCCGCCAGCCCAAATCGCGAACCATACAATTACTCTACGAGGATGTAGTGGTCTTTGGTCCTAATTGAGGGTTTTCAGTGTCACAAGAGCGGCTATTCTGTTTATTAACAAAGCCATGTGCCAATGTGCTTTGTCATTCATAACGGTTTTTTATCAAAAATGGTGGTTGTCTGTGTTTTTCAATGGTGGCTATACCGCCCCCTAGGGAGCGTACCATATATCTGAAAGTCATATGCTAAATTCATACATTAGGGGATCTTGGATTTAAACAGACCATGAAAATTGCCATACCAAGTTGTAGCGTTTAGCATGGTGGGAAGGGTATTTAAATAGAAAAAAAATGTAATTGAACCAACAAGAAAAGTAAAAATGGGAACTGATATAATAAAAAAGGATAAAAAAATACCGTTCACAAAATGCTAGCTATAGATTTGACCTACTCAGGGACTTAAGCAGTTGTTGCGCGGCTATGCGTCAGGGACTGGGATGGGGTACAAAGTATGAGTAGGCCAGGTTTAACCGCTATATATTAGGACATGCCAATTACCTATATACCTATATAATTTAACACTTACCCTAATTCATCCTCAATTCAATGCTTTGTTTTTATCTCATTTTGTTAAAAATGATAACGCCATAAAAAATTTTAATTTTTAACAATATCATGAATCAATTTTATTACACCCAAAAAAAGAAATCAAAATAATAGAAAAAAAATATTGGGAAAAATTCAAAATAAATTCTTAAAACTACCTACCTAAACCCTACTTAACTTACCTAAATCTTAATTACCCGACACCAAATTGATTAAAAAAATTATTCACTTATGTATATAAACAAAAAATCTTTGTCTTGTGAATATATATGTACTTAATAACAAAAAAACAAAAAAATTTAAATAAGTCTTACTATATGTTGATCTTGCTGTTGATTGTAGTGAGCATCCAATATTGATGACGTGTTGATAGCTGCAGTTGTATTGAGACTCGAATGCGTATATTTATGTACAGGATTTTAAATTTTTTGTTTCTTATTGCTAATGCCTATGATTATTCTTGTAATGATTATGATTATTGTTATAATGATTATGATTATTATTATAATAATTATTATTATTATTAGTATTATAATTGCGGATTAAATTAGGTCTGCTAATATAATTATTAACTGGTGCGATATTTTTTTTAAAGTTATATTGTTTTATAGTTATAATTTTAATGATATTCTCTTGTCATATTCTCATAGGTAAATGGTTGTTATCAATAAATCGAATTATATGACTATACGATTTACGGTGGTTTAGTTCTTTCTTTGCTAACCGCATTGAGCACACCACTTTTTTTTTCTCAACTATGAAATATGCACATGAATATAAATATATTTGAGGTAATATTTTTTTGTTTTTACATTAAGTTTGGCTGAGACGCACATTAATTAAAATTAATTTGCAAATATTTTTTTTTATAACACATCACTATCAAAGGAATGAAATTACACCAAAAAAAACATAGTCTGTTCACTTAAAAAAATATGCCTATTTGTAAAAATTAACTGAACGGTTTATGGCCAAATCACTTAAACACAAAAGACAGTCTTATTTATCGTAATTTCACGTTATTCACATTCACTGAAGTCAGACTTATCTTTATTTAATTATATATATAATATACTTTTTATTAGATAAACTCATGATACAAATTAATTTTCGGATTAATCTCCTGAACTTCGCACTATATTTTCAATACGAAATCAAAACCTAAACTTAACTGCCTCCCAAAAAATTCTGTTTTTCATCATCCCCGCGAAAACAAAAAATCGCAAAAAAACCCCAAAAAAACATCAATTTTTGTTAAGTCACCGGTATCTGCCGTACCGTGCGGTATCTACCACTCAATATTTTCTTTTCATAAAAAAAAATTGATCGACCTGAATGATCGATCAATCGATATTTTTGCTTTCACAATCACTCTCGATTTATTATTCGAACTACACCATAGTCAACATTTAGGGCTTTATTAGAGAAGTGAAATTAAAATTTAAATCGAGTTCCAAAAACGCAAATTGCTGACAAGTAATTCTGGCGTTAGTTCATGCACACAAAAAAATTGAAAAACATTAATTCAAAAAAAAAACTTAGCTATTTGGAATCGTTACAAAGTAAAAAAAACCTGTAAAACTCGAGTACCCCAATTTCGCCGCCGTTCATGGTCATTTTCCTTCAGCTCTTGTGTTAATTGAATTATATACGGGTAAAAATACAATTCAGTCAATTGAATTTTTCCTCCACCTCACTTCCTCAATATTTTCTGGTGTACATTGATTCAATTGTCGCCCAGTCTTTACTTTATCGCCCAGTACATGCACATTTGCAATATTCATTACACGCTGAATGGTTGACTTGCTCGAACACCAATAAGTTACGTAATTTTCTCCGCGTATTCACAATTGAACAATTATTTAAATAAAACGTTTTAATAATTTCAACACGTTGTTGCGGCGTCGAGTGCTGCATAATAAATTGTTAGTGCCCACTCTTTACGACTGTCAAATGCGAACTGACAAATGTCATCCAAAACAAAATGGCGGTCAAACAAAATCGACCCGGAACATAAAAAGTGCCCTGTGTTGTAAATTTCTTCATTATACTTTTGAGAATCGAATTTTTTCACTATACTTTTGAAGTTCATGAATCTAAGTGTGAATAATCCCGCCAGAAATTCTTCTGATATAATTACCTTAAAATATTTTTCCTAATTTTCAAATTGAAACATTATGATGGGTGTGGAGCGGAGCTGCAATTTAAACTGTATTTTGATGAGAAATAAGATATTAGAGACCAGTTTTGAAATTAGCTAAGGTTGTTCCTGTATTTATTATAGTAGTCAAAAATTGTTCATAATAGTGCTTATCAGTAGCAATTAAATGGAAATACAAAAGTAATTGAAGTCTTTTATAAATTGAATTCAAGTGACAATTATCACTTTCTCCATTTCATAAACAAGCCAACTATGGTGAACAATTATGTTTTGCTAGTTAAATTTAGAAAAAAAACACTGCTAATTTCAATACTGCCCTCTAATATTTTCTTTCTTAACAAAATACAGCTTAAGTTACACAACAAATGATAGTTTTTTCATTCTGATTTA
This sequence comes from Nephrotoma guestfalica, assembly GCA_963691935.1. NCBI lineage: Eukaryota > Metazoa > Arthropoda > Insecta > Diptera > Tipulidae > Nephrotoma > Nephrotoma guestfalica. Next base: position 165,235,723 of record OY829913.1, on the reverse strand, counting down.
TTTAAGAAAAGCTTGTTTGTCAAATTAAAAACTAGTTTGACCTGTAATTACGTGGATTGGAAGTAAAATATTGAAAATCTTGGCAATTAAAAAGCGGTTATAGTTTAGTAAAATAAAATATATTAAAAATATATAAATATATAAAATATATAAGATAATTTTGAATGATATTCGTAAATAGGAATTGGGGCCTTAGAAATTTCTATACGAACAATGAAATTAACGTATGAGTAGCGTAAAATCAGCTCCTTTTATTAAATCGAGAATATCACCCAGATAAACCCAAAGCCCAAAACTCTAAATTTAAAATTCTGATGTAATACAATTTTCGACGATGTTGTGATTGATATTGGTTGCGTACCAATAGTCGGATAAATCGATTACTACGGTAAAAATCGGTTTTAGTACAGATATTTCAATCAGTTTACCAAAGAGTGTTTGAAAAAATTGGGTTTACCGAAAAATTTACAAAATTGGCAGCCTACCTATAGCTTTTAGTATCTTCTTAAACATAAATATCCACGTGGGTCATTTTGAAAAGCTGGCAACCCTGGTATGCATGATAGCGTCTTCTCGTTCCAATCATTTATTTTAGTTGTAACAGTACTAAGCTTTTGGTGGTCAGAACCTATACTAAAATAGTTCAACTTAAATACATCTTAAAATCTTACAAATGTTCAGCGTTAATAATGAGTTAACAGTATTATAACATTGTATGTACAGGGTGGGTCATCTAACTTTTTTTTTAACTACCGGTTATTTTGAGTACGGTAAGGGTTATGTCACTTTTGATTTGACAGAAAGTTAGTTTTATCCTTCCGCTGAACGAAAATGGTTGTGTATTCGCTTGAACAACGCTGGGAAATATTGAAACATTATTTCGAAAATCATGGTAATGTTGCAGAATGTGTGCGAAAATTGCCCCATATGTGCGTTATTTTGTGAATAAAGTTAAAGAAACAGGCTTGCTAATTAATAAACCAACACGAACCAAGCAACCAACCAAGCGTACACCCGAAAATGTTGATGCTGTAGCCGAGAACCGGGAACGTCAACTCGTCATCGTGCTCAAGAATTGAACATTTCACGCACAACATTGCGACGAATTCTGCATAAAGACCTTGGTATGACACCGTATAAAGTTCAATTGGTTCAGGAATTGAAGAAAAGAGACCACCCATTGCGTTTTCGGTTCGCTGAGTGGGTTTGCGATCGACTTGAAAAAGATGCCGATTTTGGCAAATAATCATCTTTTCGGATGAGGCGCGTTTCCATCTTGGCGGCTATGTAAACAAGTAGAATTGTCGCATTTGGGGCACGGAGAACCCGCACGTGGCACTTGAAGAGGAGGACATAGGCAATATTTGGTTTCAACAAGACGGCGCTCCGTGCCACACAGCACACGTTTCAATTGATCTTTTGCGCACTGTCTTCGAAGACCGAATTATCAGCCGAAATGCTGATGTGATTTGGCCGCCTCGGAGCTGTGATTTGACGCCGTTGGACTATTATCTTTGGGGTGCCGTCAAATATAAGTTTTACGTCGATAAACAAGCAATGATTGACGCTCTCAAGAACAATATTCACGTTGCCATTGAAGACATAATGCCGCATACCATCGAAAATGTGCTCAAAAATTAGACCGACCGTATGGAGTACGTCAAGGCCAGCCGAGGCAGTCATTTGAATGAAATAGTATTCCATAACTAATCGGAAGTATTGTACTTTACAATGAAACAATAAATTTGAAAAGATATTGACAACTTTTTGTTTTATTGCATTTAAAAAAAAATTATTTGGCCCACCCTATATATTGTCGATACGCCGCATTAAATTATTATATGTACTCGCATGTACATATATCATTTAATCGAGCCACTGTTTCTGTTCTTTATTTACTTATATACATTTTCATGTTACTTATGTACTTAAATTTTGTAATGCATTTATATACGAATGCAATTAATGACTCTCACTTAGGTACTTATTCTTTGTAATGCATTTATATAAAAAAATGCAATGATTCTCTTGCTCTCGGTACCAAATTATTATGTACTTAAAAAATACAAAATTTAGTTAATTAGTTGTGTAAAACGAGTGGCTGAGTAACCTACATCTAAATACTCAAATAATAAATTCTAACGTTTTGTGAAGTGATTTTTCTTTGCAATTATAATAAGAGTTTTAATATCCAAAAACCAACGTGCTGCTTAAATCCGAACCTACTCCAACCAAAACCAGCGTGCCGCTTAAATCCAACCTACTCCTAAAAAAACCTAGCGTGCTGTTTAAACCTAGCCTGCATCTAAACCAAACATGGTCCTCGAGCCGGATAGAGCTAGATATTTGGAAACGTGTCATCATTCAACTCTCAATAAAAACCGATAAGTATCACTTATATACAGTGCTGGCAAAAAAAAATGGGGAAACATATTTTATTACAAATTGGAGACTTTTTTGCTAAAATTACAAAACTTTTGAAAGCAATTGGCTTATTGTTTCATTTTAAAGACATGTATGACGTAATTTTTTGAAAAAAAAAAAATTTACCTGCAATTTAGGGGAAAAAACCCGAAAAATGCCAAAATATTCAAAATACGTTGATTGGAGTTAAAGTAATAGAATAAATTAAGCACCTATTTTTTAATTTTTGTTTTGTTTTTCATTGACTTATAGAAGTTCTATCTTTAATATTAATATTTTGTTGGACCGCCATTTGTTTTTATTACACCGGTACAACCCCGCAACTGATGTGCAAAACAATTGGTCAAGCAATTTTTTTATTTTATGCCTACCGTTCTTGGCCGTCACTAGGGTGCAGATGTTTTATTGCCTGTAATTTTTTTTGTTGAGTATTATTAGTGCATATTTTGTAAGATTAAGTTATTCTGTAAGTGAGCCTAGTCAAATAAAAAATAAAATGCAATTTTGGTTTAAAAAAATGGGAAAAGTTAGTGAGCAGCGTGAAAGCAATATGTTGATCTTGGCGCGAGAAAATTTAACCACGCGTGAATTAGCAGAAAGATTAAACATTCCTAAAAGTACTGCTGCGTGGAATATTAAAAACACGCGAGAGATGGGCAATACACAAAGAAAAAAAGGCTCTAGAAGGCCCAGAAAGACAACGCCAGTGGAAGATCGTTTCATAATATTACAATGTCGTCGGAACCGTTTTAAAACTTCATCGGACATAAGACGGGATGTTGAGCGAGCAACGGGAAAACAAATTTCAGCTAGCTTAGTGAGAAAAAGACTTGTTAAAGCTGGTTTGAAAGCACTTAAACCAGTCCAGAAGCCTGAGTTCACATTACTAGTGGAAAAAAAACATTTGCTATGGGCCCAGGAGCATGTTTCTTGGACTCCAAAGATGTGGAATGATGTGGAATGATGTGATTTTCTGCGATGGAAGAATTCTCGTAAGAAGAAAACCGGGCGAGAGGCTTAGCAAAGAACGTCTTTTAAGACTTCCACCGAAAAATGAAGGAATTATGGTCTGGGGATGCTTTTTTGGAAATGAAACCGGTCGATTGTGCTTCCTTAGTGCCAGCATTACAGCAGCTGTTTATCTGCAGGTCCTACACAACGAATTTGAGCCTTCTGTGTTAATGCATTTTGGCGAAACTTGCAAATTGATTTTTCAACAGGACAACGCTCCGTGCCATACCGCCAAAGTTGTGAGTTATTAATTTTGAATTGTAGATAGAAAAATTGCCTTTCAGATAAACATAAAAAAATTGTTAAAAACTTGTTTTTTTTCTTATCTCTTCATTTAAAGATAAAGGTACTTCGAAGAAAGAAGTATCGATGTGTTGAGCTGGCCCTCGTATAGTCCATACTTAAATCCAATTGAAAATATTTGGCCTATAATGAAGGTAGAAGTAGCAAGAAAGCGCCCAGAATCGATTCAAGCTTTAAAAAGTTTGTTCATGACCATTTGGGAATCCATACTTCCTACGACTTTGAAAAATTTATTAAATTCAATGAATCGGAGGTGTATCGCTATAATAAAAGCAAATGGCGGTCCAACAAAATATTAATATTAAAGATAGAACTTCTATAAATCAATAAAAAACAAAACAAAAATTAAAAAATAGGTGCTTAATTTATTCCATTGCTTTAACTCCAATCAATGTATTTGGCATTTTTCGGGGTTTTTCCCCTAAATTGCAGGTAATTTTTTTTTTCAAAAAATTACGTCATACATGAATTTAAAATAAAACAATAAGCCAATTGCTTTCAAAAGTTTTGTAATTTTAGCAAAAAAAGACTCCAATTTGCAATAAAATATGTTTCACCATTTTTTTTTCCCAGCACTGTATGTATATATATAATTATATTAATTTTCGGGACTAAAAAACCATTTCAAACCTCATAAACATGAACTGATTTGTTTACTTAAGAAAACCTAGAGCCCGTGAAGTTTTCCACGGATTTTTCCACGGCTATACGTATACAATTCTAATTGGAATTTCGTTCAATCCAATTAAATTCTTATTGCATGTTAAGTATTGGTGTATTGTACACTGTTATGATTTTTAATTTACAAGATTTTTAATAAAAATGTAAATTAATCGAATGGATTTTAATTCAAACATGTTAATATTGGAGTAAAGAACATGTTTTAATATAAACTAGATCATTAATCGAGCAATTTTATTCAAAAATATGTAAACTTGTAAAATGGAAACAGCAATAAGAGACAGATATAGCTATCATGAAACTTGTATTGAATAAGAAATATACGCAACATTAAAATATTTTTTCCAATTTTCTACATTTTTATTTAATTAATGTGAAAGATTTAAGTCAAATTAAAATAAAATTAATAGCTGAATATTAATGTAACTATAGTTTAAGCAAAATAATTAAATCTTTGTTATAAAACTGCGAAAAACTAAATTGGTTTTTATTTTTTGTCTCATTCCTGTAAAGAAAATAGTACTAAAAAAGTAAAGACGGCAATCAGTTGACCAAAGTTACAAACCAATTAGTACACATTAAAAAAAATTCCAATATGAATGTTAAAATCTAATTCAAAAACGACTCAAAAATATTTATAATTATATATCATTCAACATTGAAAGCAAAATGTTTCGAAATAATTCACGGAAATATCAGAAGAATTTGTATTTTCAGAAATTGTTTTATTTTAGAAAACGCCAGTGCCTGAACTTCCTCCTTAAAAGAGATTTCGTGATCATGCACTAACTGAATCACTAATTTTGGAAATGCCCGATAATAGCAACAATGTAAATCTAATATTTTTTAGACTTATGTCTTTTGAACAATCCTATTTTAAAAAGTGCCATAACGAACTTTATAATTTTTAAACTTTACACCATTTTGAAAAATTGTTGTTTAGCTCCAAAATTTGGAGTGAAAATTATTAATTTGTGAATTTTTTGTCCCTGTTTTAAACGTGTTCATTTGTGATTTATAAAATAAATTTAAATTTATAAAGAAGATTATATTTATCTCTTTATTCTAAACCTAGTAAATTGCGTGGTTAATAGATTGACACACTTTGAAATGCAAAATCTCAAGTTTGGATCCAACAACTAGCGAAATTATGATTTTCCTTGTACATTTCATATATTTTTCATTATATTTTTAGTTTTAAAATCGGTAAAATGTCATTTTGCAATATTATTTCAATATATCTGTATGCTACTGAGCAAGTAGGATTTGTATTATGCTTTGGTAACCGATTTAAGTGGTTGGTATAAAATGATTGTCGTAAGGTGTTAATTCACACGCATCGAAAATAATTTTAATATGGGACAGGGCAGATTAAACAATTTGTTACAAAATTCTTTATTATTGTTAAAAATGCAAGAGCAATCCAAAGAAAACGTTGTGAAGTTCGATTCTCGTGATAGAGCGATTAATAAAAGTTTTTTAATAGTAAAACATTATTCTCTATAATCCCCTTGGGACCCGACCTTTCAACATTGACTAAAATTTACCTATTTAAATATAAGCAAAATGGCTTGTAGCTACAAAAACTGTCCGAGATACCTATAAATTTGTTTAGTTTTCCAAAAAGGTAATGTAATGGTCTATGCCCAGCATCAACAAAACCTGAATCACCATCTCTGGGGATGGCCGATAACGGCCATATCGGCCATTCAACATTGAGTAAAATTTACCTCTTCAAATATAAGGAAAATGGCTTTTAGCTAAAAAACTGTCCGAGATACCTATCAATTTGTTTAGTTTTCCTAAAAGGTATTGTGATGATCTATGCCCAGCATCAACAAAACCTGAATCACCATCACTGGGGATGGCCGATAATGGCCATTCAACATTGAGTAAAATTTACCTCTTCAAATAGAGGGAAAACGGCTTGTAGCTAAAAAACTGTCCAAAATACCTATCAATTTGTTTAGTTTTCCTAAAAGGTATTGTAATGATCTATGCCCAGCACCAACAAAACCTGAATCACCATCTTTGGGGATGGCCGATAATGGCCATTCAACATTGAGTAAAATTTACCTCTTCAAATAGAGGGAAAACGGCTTGTAGCTAAAAAACTGTCCGAGATACCTATCAATTTGTTTAATTTTCCTAAAAGGTAATGTAATGATCTATGTGTAGCATCAATAAAACCTGAATCACCTTCTCTGGGGATGGCCGATGATGGCCATTCAACATTGAGTAAAATTTACCTCTTCAGAATTAATCTTAATGCATGACAATGCCAGGCCACACACAGCAATAATCACTACAGACTGGTTTGAGGCACAGAAAATCCATGTTTTCCCATGGCCAGCACAATCTCTGAATCTAAATCCGATTGAACACGCAGGGGAACAACTTCAACGAAGTGTTCTGCCACATTTAGTGCACTCTTCTTAAGATCACAGGATGCAAATTTCACAATACAGCTTCGATACATTGATTAGCTTTATGCTAATCTGTCATAAATGCAAGAGGAGGCAACACCACTTACTAGGAAACAAAAATAACTGTACCAATTAAATGAACTAAAAAGAAACAAAAGAAATTATGAATTGGGCAAAATTTGTAAATTTGTGTTTTTCTTTCCGTTTTTACCGTTATCCCTGAAATTGTTTTGATGCAATCGATGAATCTTCTAGAAACAAACAACAAAACAAAAATCAAGGTAATGGCAACCTAAAAACCATGTATTCCATTTTGAATTTTGATATGTGTAGATAATTAAAATGTTAAAATTCTCTTTCATTTAAAATTGATTAAATAAATGAAGAAATCCGCCCAGGCATCCCTTTGAAACAATAAAGATTATTTTGAATGACAACGACAAGTTTTTGTAAAAGATAGTAAATACGTAGCTCGCCGGTTTTGAAAAAAAATATACAGGTATAAAAAAGGGAAATATCGACAAAAACATATAATAAAACCTATTCAATTTTATTATATTTTTTTTATTACACACATATATTTACTAATAAGCGCTAAATATAAAAAAATGTAATGATGAGCTGTTACTGTCGGTCTAACTAATCCTATACACTTTTTGTTTATAATATTCTTGTATGTTTTAAAATTCGAATGTAGTTTATCAATCCCATTCGAAAATAAATAAATACATATTTGAATAATATTCAGAGTTCTAGAACAAATTATATTTCGATTGGCCAAATTTCGACCGATTTCAAGAACAAGGCCAATGGTTCTAGAGAGGTAAACATAATTACTTTGTAAATATGTACTAATAGCTAAGTTGTAAATAAAACCTCAATAAATCAAAATATAAGATTTTGTTTGGTGTAACGATTTTTTTTCAGAATTGGTGATTGGTGTTACTGTTTACAGTAACCATAGGCAAAGCCTAAGCTAAGATGCTTTACCATATTTGCACATCACACTCCACCTTACACTGCAGCTGCTTATTTATAAAAAAAAACGCCTCGAGTTCGCAAGAACTGCAATCGAATTAAGTCAATTTAATTTAATGTTTAAAATTAATTAAAAAATTATGATTTTTAAATCATAAACTAATTATTTAAAACATTACAGTTGTTTTTGTATATATCGAACACTAGTAGTGTCCCATTATTCTCCTAAGTTATTGGGCTAAAGCGCTGCAGAAGTTTTAACTATAGAATTTTTAACTTGAAAATATTCAGTATAAACAATTTTTTCATAAAACGACAAATATTTTATAATATAAAATTCGTCGTCATTTGACCACTTGGTCGTTACTGCCTAATTACTTTTACTATAGATTCTAGCAACAACAACCTAAAAACACCCGTTTTTGTTTTAATCATCTACTTTTCTACCTAATACAAAATTTCAATGAAATTGTTATTGTCTCTCTACAATAAAAATTCGTACTTATCATCGAAAAAATTGTTTTGTGAAAATTTTGATATTCTAAAAATTTATAAATCGATTTGCAAAAACAAAGATATATTTAATAATCTATTCCGACTCTATGGAAAGTAATTGAAATTTATTTTTGGAATATTTCTTTTGCTAAAAATTATTATTCATTGAAAAGTATTACGCTCAAGCGATAAATAATTTTCTGTATTTTATCTCGCTCATTATGGGCCTGCATACATACATACCGTAAACTTTTATTTGCCTTCGAATTGGCGGTGTACATATACGCAGTGGTGCAACACATTCACAAAATATAACCAAAAAGTGACATCTAACTTGAACAGCTGGAACTATTTTTAGTACAAATCTTATTAGAAACCTTTATTATGATTAGAATTTGTTTGATTATTCAATTCAATGTTTGGCATAACGTTCAGTTCAACATTGAACAATAGATGATTTCGGTTTCACTTTATTAATAACATGATTAAATTTACTCTTGTTTTCGAGTTAAATGAAATAGCTCATTAAATTCCTTTCAGAAACACTAAATTAAATTATATTTTCCGGAATAAATTTTTTATAAGTTATATACATATTTGTTTATATATGAAGCATTTTTTGTTCAAAATAGAACAGATAAGCAGTAAAAAATGGAAATTCAGGTTGGGATAGAGCATGATATAGATAATTAAATCGCCGATCAGAAACACTAGAGTTAAGAAGTTCTCATACATTTTTATATACATAAGCCATTTTACGTATAGTTACAATATTAAATATCTGTATAGCAACAATTTTTGACCTAACATCACTGGCCATTATCGGCCATCCCCAGAGATGGTGATTCAGGTTTTGTTGATGCTGGGCATAGATCATTACAATACCTTTTCGGAAAACTAAACAAATTGATAGGTATCTCGGACAGTTTTTTAGCTACAAGCCGTTTTCCTAATATTTGAAGAGGTAAATTTTACTCAATGTTGAACGGCCATTATCGGCCATCCCCAGAGATGGTGATTCAGGTTTTGTTGATGCTGGGCATAGATCATTACAATACCTTTTAGGAAAACTAAACAAATTGATAGGTATCTCGGACAGTTTTTTAGCTACAAGCCATTGTCCTTATATTTGAAGAGGTAAATTTTACTCAATGTTGAACGGCCATTATCGGCCATCCCCAGAGATGGTGATTCAGGTTTTGTTGATGCTGGGCATAGATCATTACAATACCTTTTAGGAAAACTAAACAAATTGATAGGTATCTCGGACAGTTTTTTAGCTACAAGCCGTTTTCCTTATATTTGAAGAGGTTAATTTTACTCAATGTTGAACGGCCATTATCGGCCATCCCCAGAGATGGTGATTCAGGTTTTGTTGATGCTGGGCATAGATCATTACAATACCTTTTAGGAAAACTAAACAAATTGATAGGTATCTCGGACAGTTTTTTAGCTACAAGCCGTTTTCCTTATATTTGAAGAGGTAAATTTTACTCAATGTTGAACGGCCATTATCGGCCATCCCCAGAGATGGTGATTCAGGTTTTGTTGATGCTGGACATAGATCATTACATTACGTTTTAGGAAAACTAAACAAATTGATAGGTATCTCGGACAGTTTTTTAGCTACAAGCCGTTTTCCTTATATTTGAAGTGGTAAATTTTACTCAATGTTGAACGGCCATTATCGGCCATCCCCAGAGATGGTGATTCAGGTTTTGTTGATGCTGGGCATAGATCATCATAATACCTTTTAGGAAAACTAAACAAATTGATAGGTATCTCGGACAGTTTTTTAGCTACAAGCCATTGTCCTTATATTTGAAGAGGTAAATTTTACTCAATGTTGAATGGCCATTATCGGCCATCTCCAGATATGGTGATTCAGGTTTTGTTGACGCTGGACATAGATCATTACATTACCTTTTAGGAAAACTAAACAAATTGATAGGTATCTCGGACAGTTTTTTAGCTACAAGCCGTTTTCCTTATATTTGAAGAGGTAAATTTTACTCAATGTTGAACGGCCATTATCGGCCATCCCCAGAGATGGTGATTCAGGTTTTGTTGATGCTGGGCATAGATCATCACAATACCTTTTAGGAAAACTAAACAAATTGATAGGTATCTCGGACAGTTTTTTAGCTACAACCCATTGTCCTTATATTTGAAGAGGTAAATTTTACTCAATGTTGAATGGCCATTATCGGCCATCCCCAGAGATGGTGATTCAGGTTTTGTTGACGCTGGACATAGATCATTACATTACCTTTTAGGAAAACTAAACAAATTGATAGGTATCTCGGACATTTTTTTAGCTACAAGCCGTTTTCCTTATATTTGAAGAGGTAAATGTTAATCAATATTGAACGGCCATTATCGGCCATCCCCAGAGATGGTGATTCAGGTTTTGTTGATGCTGGGCATAGATCATTACAATACCTTTTCGGAAAACTAAACAAATTGATAGGTATCTCGGACAGTTTTTTAGCTACAAGCCGTTTTCCTTATATTTGAAGAGGTAAATTTTACTCAATGTTGAACGGCCATTATCGGCCATCCCCAGAGATGGTGGTTCAGGTTTTGTTGATGCTGGGCATAGATCATCACAATACCTTTTAGGAAAACTAAACAAATTGATAGGTATCTCGGACAGTTTTTTAGCTACAAGCTATTGTCCTTATATTTGAAGAGGTAAATTTTACTCAATGTTGAATGGCCATTATCGGCCATCTCCAGAGATGGTGATTCAGGTTTTGTTGACGCTGGGCATAGATCATTACATTACCTTTTAGGAAAACTAAACAAATTGATAGGTATCTCGGACAGTTTTTTAGCTACAAGCCGTTTTCCCTATATTTGAAGAGGTAAGTTTTACTTACTGCTGAATTTCGGTTAATTTTTGTGAATTATTATTTTTTTGTATAATTTAGAAAATTTAATTTTTGATAATTTTTTATTTTAATTACCTGAAATTTAAAATATATTTAATTTTTTTATTAACATAAATTTGAATAAAAAAATTAAATACTCAAAGTGCGAAATTATCACTCAAACTTTCTATTAGAATCCCTATTTTTCTTATTAGATTTTGGTTTAGCAGTGTAACACACATACATACACACAGCCGTGGAATCCCTGGAATACTTCACACCCGTGAAAACCTTATCGTAAAATAATATGATGTTCATTTATTATGCTTCCATATGTGCTTTTCCTCTACTAAAATTGTTATGTCAATCTATCAATAAATAAATAAATAAAATTAAATAGTTTGGTTGTTATGTAGTCCAACTAAGAGTAATAATTGAGTGTAAGTGATTGTGATAAGACATTTCAGTGAAATATAACTAGATTATTTTCTCAATAATCTAGAAAGTTCTTCGTTGCGCATTTTAAGGGTCGTTCAAAATAACGCGAAATCCGTCATAACAGGTTATTGTTAAAATAATTGAAGCATATTTTTTATTATTTAACTATTTCATTTTATTGTTCATTCATAATTTCAAGTCAATATCAAAATCATAAATTATTTAACGTAACATTCTTTATTTAAATTGGCCTATAATAAAGGTGTGATTGTGTTCTTAAAAATTATCAAATCAACTTAAAATGAATACACTAATAAAACGTAGAGGATGATACCTCTAACAGGGATAATTAACAAAGCTTGTATCATATGCCGAAGCTCTAACAGTCGGGGACAGTTATGATAAGGTTAAAGTACGACTTGCAAAAGCAACAGAGTTGTTAAATTTGTTTATAGAAACGGAGAATAAAATATTTGCTATCTCTATTGAAGAAGAATCCAAACAATTAAATTTTGATGAAAATTATTATCGCGCAACATCAATGTTAAGCGAATGGCTTAGACACCATAATATACATAATGTCACTCCAAAGAATGCATCATTGGATATGAACACATCCGTAGCCTTAGGGAATTCCAACAGTTTTAAATTACCTCGAGTCAATATACCTACCTTCACGAGGGATTACAGAGAATGGCAATCATTCTTTGATTTATACAATGCCATGGTTCATGAAAATGCTGCGCTTTCAGCTGCACAAAAGTTTCAGTATCTGAAAGGGCTTCTCAAAGGTGAAGCTGCAGCGTTGGTAAGGTATTATGCAGTTACTGAGCGAAATTATTTGGAAGCTCTTAAAAGGCTCTGTAAACGATATGACAGGAAAAAACATATAGTGAATTCCTTCATTCAAACCTTTATGGAACAGGGAGCCATACGTCAATGTAACGCCGCAAATATTCGCAAATTGACTGATTCATGTGATGAAGTTAAGAGTGCTCTAAGCACTTGGTACAAGTGCTGAAGCCCGTGATACCTGGCTAATGTACATAATGGTCAACAAGCTCGACGAAGAAAGCTGTCAATTATGGTTACGAGAATCAGCTGAAAATGACTTCCCTACACTCAGCCAGCTGATAGATTTTCTAGAGGTACGAGCAGATTCTTTAGAAGGAAATCATTTATCGAGTAGAAAGAGAGTGCCTGTAAAACGGTTAGAAGTCCCAAAAAGTTTTGTAGCAGAAACAACCGATTCAGTTTGTCCAGTTTGCCAAAATACAGATCACCAGTTGATTCTTGAATGTTCCAAGTTTAAAGGTATGGACGTCGACGCACGTAGAGAATTTATTAAAACATCTATTCGCTGTTTTAACTGTTTCGGAAGGAGTCATTCCGTTTATGATTGCCGATCAAAGAAGAGATGGCATGAATGTCATTCTAAGCACCACACTCTAGTCCACAAGGCCCCAACAATCAACATGCCACCTACTAGCACTGCAACCACCGATTATAATAAAGAAACCACATTAACATACACCACTTCAATCAACGTATCTTCATTAGTATCACACTATCCATAGACACTAAAAATCACTTAAGCACAAACATTGTAAATACACAGCTCCGCACTCAGCACTCAAATATCAGCCAAAGTCCAGATCATTTAAGTGATCCACAAGTAAAGGCATTACAAACTTTAAATGTATATTCACAAACACTATTACCAACAGCTCTCGTTTATGTGAAAGATAAATATGGTTGTTTACAAACATGTCGTGCATTGCTGGACTCTGGATCCCAAAGCTCCTTTGTTACCGATTCTCTACTGCAAAAATTGCAAATTCCAAGGCAGAACGCCCGCATTTCCGTTATCGGCCTTAACTCAGCTGAAGCTTGTAACTCTTTGGCTTGGGTACATGACCTTGCACGTGGTTGCACACTTTTTAATTGGGTAGCGTCTAGCCGTTTGGGCGGGTTCCGTCACACACGCAAGTGCAGCCATAGTTACAAAACTATCTGTCATATAAGTGTGCTCAAAATATATTATGTTTATTCTATGGAAGGCCAAGCTTAAAAACACATGAGACAATAATCATTCTTTACCCCATAGGAATATACCTTTTAATTCAACATGGCGATCAAATGTATACGCGAATCAAAAAAAAATTTAGAAGAAAATAACGAAAAAACGAAGGATTCAAAACAAGACTATGGTGAAAAAACTTACTTAGCCGACTGTACATGCCCATATAATGAATGAAATTAATGTTTGAATTGTAAAAACGCACAGCAAGAACGTAACAAAATATCCATTCACAAATCGGAATACATACATAAATAAAAAAATTAGAATACTCTAGCACTATTGTAAATTATGGATCCAGTGTAACAAGGGTGTATGTGTATGAAATTTACGACTTATGTATGAATGATAAATAAAAAAAAACATGGGAATTTACTAATCCTAATACATGCACTAAATTATAAAAGTTAATTTAAAGAAAATACTTTCAAATATAAATAAAAAAATAAATTAATAATTTACGTCACCGATTCAACCTGATGGTAATGATGGTGTCCTTTACGTCTGTGATTCCACGGTTGTTTAATTAAAGCTGCTTACATGAATCCAAATATCCGCACACATTTCCAATGGCGTTATCAAATCTATGGATTTGTACAATCAGGAACTATATCGACGACACGTATAATTGGTGTGGTTAGTAGAACTAATATCGCTGGATTTAATTTTGGCTTTGATCGGACATTCCAATATCACCAACGACGAATAAATTTACTGAATCATCACTTCACTGGATTTGGACGGTTTAAGTTTTATGCCGAAGAAAGCGAACCAACTGTATTAATATATATAGAGTCAGCTTCCAGCCACCGGGTTAAATGTCTAAATCTGCTTTTTGAAGTGGGGCTTTTTGTTGCGCACTATACATTTTAAATTATACACCGTACACCAGTATTTTTTCTTTTGTTTATGTTTAAATTTATTTACAATATTATTACACAGTCTTATTTTAGAGAATCAAACATTTATATTTTTGGGTTTTTTTTTTTTCACAAAATTAATAGAACTTACAATAATAATTTATAATTCTTCTATCTGAATATACACTTGGTGGGATCCATAAAAACACTCCTTTCAAATTCTTTTTATTATATTTTTTTATATGGATATTTTTCTTGATATTACGCTTTTGCTAAAGTACCGCGTGTACGTCTCGTGATATCTTCCCCAAAAAAAAACCAATAATAATCCGTCTCGAAACAATCGTTTCTCCCTCTATTTATACTTTTCCAATATCCCGTATTTTTTTATGATTCATTTTGTTTCGATCAATGTATTATGAAAGTGTAGGTAAATATATATTCACCTCTTTCAAATTAACCCAGTTTGCGAAATACGGTTTATTATCTATAAAGGGTAGTACAACCTGATACTCTCCGGATACGGAGAAAGGAAGAGGCACCAAACCGAGATTCGTTACAAGCTGGTACGTCGAGAGGAAGAACATTTATTGAAATACATTCTCGTGTTGATCCATCCATCAAAATAATTGTCAATGCCTTAATTTTACCCAAACTGACGTCCAATTTATCGATTACCAATATAGCTCGCTCAGAATGGTTCCACCTAAATGGTATTGAAATGGCCGATCTATTATTCCATCTTTCAAATCCTATCGATCTCCTAATTGGTGCAGATCAATTTTTTAACATAATTACCGAAGGCCGTATATCTGGAGAAAAGGGAATGCCTATTGCTCAACGAACAATTTTGGGATGGATAGTAGACGGTCAGACACATATCCAGCACAACTCAAATCCTCATGATCAAACAACTAGTCTATTCGCTGAAGATAGATATCGATCGGACCTTAAAGAGTTTTGGGAGTCTGATGAAACAATTGCACCGAAAATCCTCACCAAAGAAGAACAAAATTGTCAACATCATTTCGAAAGATACTTTATGTGTAATTCCGCTGGAAGGTAGTAAAAGTTCCCTTTAAAATCCCAACTCCAAGCATCGGAAATTCGAGAAGAAGCGCTATCAAACGACTCCACGCCATGGAACGCAAATTTAGAAATTATGAACATTTTCGAGAAACTACGTTGAACTTATGACCGAATACGAAAACCTAGGATACATGGAACTAATTCCTGATAGTGCAGTTGATGCTAAATTCGGGTATTACTTTCCACATCATGGCGTAATAAGGCAAAGCAGCTCAACGAGTAAATTACGCGTGGTATTCGACGCCGCTTGTAAATCGGATTTGGGCACATCATTGAAGTATTGCTTAATGGTTGGCCCAAATATTCAATCAAGTTTGGTGTCTATTCTACTTCGGTTCAGATGCCATAAATTCGTGTTATCAGCCGATGTAGAAAAAATATACCGGCAAGTCAAGACTTCAACCAAGGTTGAAAAGTCTGATACGAATTATCATCGAATCGTATGGTTATCGACTGAAGCTCAACCAGTCAAACATTACAGGCTTCTCATAGTCACGTATGGTATACCTCTTCAGCCGCATTTCTGGCTACCAGGGCCCTCCATCAAGTAGCAGTTGACAACAGAGAACAGTATCCAGAAGTATCTATAACTATATTGAATCTATTATATTTTAGTGTGCGAAATGAAATGTAAGTAAACAATTGCAAAAAAAAAATATTTGGAGGTTTATGATATGAAAATAATGACAAATTTATCAATGAAAAGGAAAGGTTTATAATTAAATTATTTTCTAATGGTCGCAAGTGATACACATGTCGAATACATATCGATATTTGCGTGTAGTTTACGTTATGTACCGGGTGACTGACACGAAGTGTTACCAACTTCAGACTGTCATTGCTGTCAAACCAGTGATGACAGAGCGCGTTCATTCCATTGTTTACAAGCGTACAAAAGCATTTTAGTGGGAAATATTCAGAAAAAAAATCCGCAATGGAATTCAAGCGTAATAGTGTGATTGCTCTATATTTGGCTGGAAAACCCCAGCCGCAGTTTGTTAACCAGTTAAAACATCTGCATGTGAATGAAATTTTTGTGTATCGCACCATCAATTGTTATAACGACACTGGCAGCATTGCAAAACGCCATGGTGGTGGACCGAAACGCACTGCAACATTGCCGGATATCATTCAGAAGGTGAAGCCCAAATTGGCTCGGAATCCGCTACGTAGTGGCAGAAAAATGGCTCGTGAGGCGAACATTTCGCTCGAACGGATGCAGCACATATTGACAGATCATCTTGGACTAAAGGCCTTGAAATTCCATAAAACGCATGGTCTCACCGATGCTCATAAAAAGTTAGAGTGGAAAGAGCAAATCAGTTGTTACGCTTGCACGAAAGTGGCGATTTGCTGCATTTGGTTGTCTCCGATGAGTCACCGTTCGTGACCAAGCGCCGCCGATGATGATGGTTTGGGCCGCCGTAACGGCCGAAAGCCGTTCACCGTTCGCTTTTTTGGACCGTGGCATCAAGATAAATGCTCAAATTTTTCGGGATCATGTGTTGAAGGGAGCGTTGAAGCCTTGGACACAAAAACATTTCGGCCGCAGAGCCTGGACATTTCAACAGGACTCGGCGCCGAGTCATAAAGCGCGCGTTAATAAAGATTGGCTGAGAAACAATGTTCTGCGGTTCATTGCTACTGCCCAATGGCCACCAAATTCGCCGGATGCAAATCCACTAGATTTCTCGGTTTGGGGTATTTTGAAGAGCAAGGTTGGGACAAAAAAATACCAAAGTGTCGATCATTTCAAGCAAGCAAATTAATTACATAAATGAATTTTTTCTACATGTACTATACGGATGATTGTGATTTAAATTCAAGAATATTAAAATAACAAATCTCGTAACAATTTTATTTAAACAAAATGAATGAAATCACGTTACACCGGAAAAATTGCATTGGGGAATGTATTATGTATATAGGTTTGTTTCTAAAAACATGATCAAGCCTACACTTGTTTATTAATATTTTTTCATTTCATATTATCTGAAGCATGGTAGTAATTAATTTAGTTTGACTAGCTTTTGCAGATATTTCAAGACTTTGAAAATTAAAACTATTAAAGCAGCTTCATTTTTGAACTGCTAACCCTAGTTGTGATCAATCGATTCGTGAGTTTAAATTACTACTGCACTGCCATTTTTCAGCCACCAGCTACCCTTTGCCATGAAAACCGCCCCACATTTCTGAAGCTTAAGCATCCACTTCTTTGAAAATTTCATAAATAGATATCTCAATATCGAATAAGGGGTAAGATCGATTTATAGGCCTCATCATAGAGGCATGTGTAGAACTTTTAAGTAAGAAAACCAATTTATTTATTATTATTCAATTTATTTAGCCACCCCACTATATTTATTTATTCCCATGCCTAACCGTACGTCTCAAAATTTGTGGCTAGCGGATTTTTAGATAAAACTGACAATTTACGAAAGTGCACGCTAAATTCATAACAGGGTAATAAACTATGAATAGAAATATGTTTTACCAAATCTTATTAAAAAATTAAAATTTCAGCAAAGTCAGACACTTAGATCTATCTAAAGTGGCACGGGACAGTTCAATAAAAACCGTTGGGCCCGTCTAAGGATTTTCTAAATATCATATATTATTCATATAATATTGCGAAAGGAATTTCTCATGCACGTCATACCAATTAACATAAATCTCAGAGATGAATACACAAACGTCTCTCAGATTTATGTTAATTGGTATGACGTGCGTGAGCAATTCCATTCCAACGACGGGTATGTATGGATAAAGGATATTCATTTCTATCAAAATGTATATGTACTGTTCCAATAAAAATGGTTGCGCTCGTCTGAGGATTTCCTAGATATCGTATAGTATTCATATAATACTGTGGGCAAAACATAGTAAGACTTTGTTCATAATTTTAAAATTCTTTATTTATTTCTCCAAATCTATTTCGTCCCCCTCAAAGTAATCCCCCCGGCCTCAATACCCTTGTGCCAACGTTTTTTCCAATCCTCGAAACAGTTGTTAAAGTCAATTTCCGGAATAGCCTCCAATGCGCGTAGCGATTCACGTATAATGTCTTCAATTGACTCAAAACGGTTTCCCCGGAGCGGTCGTTTGAGTTTGCTGAACAGCCAGAAGTCACACGAAGCTAAATCAGGCGAATACGGTGGTTGCGGAACGATATGGATGGAATTTTTGGCGAAAATATCTGGAACCAACGAGCTTTCACTTTTCTTAGGTCCAAATGATCTTTCAAAATGGTGTTCACTGATCCTTCCGATATTTCAACGATGCCAGTAAGGTCGACTATTAAACGTCGATTCTCGAGCACCAATTCCTTGATTTTATTAACGTGTTGATCATCAGTTGATGTTGATGGCCGTCCTAGACGTGGTTCGTCGTCAACACGTTCTCGACCCTCTTTGAATAATTTGTACCAATCAAAAACACTTGCTCGCGATATACAATTATTACCGAAGGCCTTTTGCAACATTCTGAACGTTTCGGCACCACAAAATTGATTCCGCACACAAAATTTAACTTCTTTGTTGAATAATTTCACTCATTGTAAAAATCGCCGAATGCACTTTTTGTACCTCAGAAAGACAAGCGTATACTACACACTAATGATTATTTTGATGTGACATTTGGCACAGATGTCACTGACAGTCATACCAACATAGAACAAAAATATTTCGACGAATGGTTTTCCGCGCGAAATTTAAATTAAAAATGTTACTACTTTTTGCCCACAGTAGTACTATTGCGAGTGAAATTGTGCACACGTCATATAAATAAACATAAATCTCAGTGACGTTTGGGCATAAGGACATCCAGGCTTTTCTAAATTGGTATGATTTAGTCCGATTTAACATGATTTAGTGGTATGAATAAAATAGGGTTGGACTCGTTTGAGATTTTTCTAGATATCAAATATTATTCGAATAGTATTATGAATGGATTTGCTCATGAGTATAGAGATGTATCGCCTTAATTACTAGTAAGTATGGACAGAGGACACTTAGGCCTATCTAAATTGGTATATGTGCTATTCCAATTCAAATTGTTGGGCTCGTTTGAGGATTTTCTATATACATATCGTATATTATTCATATAATATTTTGAATGGAACTGCTCACACGTCATAAAAATTACAAACACATAGTCCTAACCAAATTGTTATGCGTTATTAGAATAAAAATGGTTGGGCCTCGTCAGAGAGTTCTGTTAATTAATGTGATGAGTTCTATTCGCAATATTATATAAATAATAAATGATATCTAGAAACTCCTCAGACGGGTTCAACCATTTTTATTGGAATGCCAATTCAGACAGGTCCGAGTGTACCATGTTCAAATATACTAGTGATTATGCTTAGGCATATCTGACAGTGATGTTAATTTGTATGACGTGTGAGCTATTCCATTCACAATATTATATGAATATAAAATATCTAGAAAGTCCTTGCCGACCAAACAGCACAGTGGATTAACTTTTGCGTTTGGATCGGGAGGTACCGGGTTCGAATTCCGATTGGGGCATGATGCAGAAAGATGTTTTCGTCATATCGGTGATCAAAATGAAAACAACTTTGACCTCGTGTCGGAACACGATGGTCCTAGATCCACTCATGGTCCTAGATCCTATTCACACATACTAGTGCTTATACTCAGACATCTTTGAAAATGAACATAAATGTTTATTTTGATTTAATTTGTAAATGAAAGTTGAATTGAAGAACTCTTCGAATAGGTATTTCATATTCAACTGACTGTCCAATGGTGTTTGTAATCACGATGTGATTACTGATAATAAACACATGGCAAAAAATCAAACTTCAGATATCGATTAAAAGCCACCAATTAGGATGCTGAATCGATGGACTCGTGATCAACTAAGCAAAACAAAGAATATACGCATTTTGTTTATCTCCGTTAACTGTTTCCTCAGGGGGCCATATTGTCGCGCTCGATAGTACGGTAAGTAGAGCGCTTGCTCTGTTATTCGAGGGTCCCAGTGGTGAGCAGACCATGATACATGTTATATGTATGTCTTTCTAAGTATCCCTAGACGTAGTTGTATGCTTTTCTTATCCATAATTATTTTTAAACTTGTTTTCGAAATCATAATACTTATTTGTAGGAGCTTACTCTAGCTGTGGTCAAATTGGTGACTTCTATTTTGAAACCTACTTATATTTATTTAAACAAGTGTCTATTGTTAAAAATTGTAAACAACTCTGCAATAAGTCTATTAAACATTAGATTTTTATTAGACTTTCAAATAAGTAAATAAATGGACCACAGTAAACAATGTTGATTTTAGTTTTAAGCAATCTTTAGGCCTTAATAATAATCGATTTAGAATGAACGTTGCATGGAAATTTCATCCCAATTTTAATGCTAAGTTGATCCTAAACCGTCTATTACTAAGGCGCATTATGTTTAAATTAATAAATCGGCAAGTGCATATAAAAATAATAAAACAATTGCCAATGATGTAGGCAGCCCCTTGTTGCTTTAATATCAGTAGGTTCTTTGAGAAAGTAGTTAAGTGATTTCTTGATGATTTTGACTTATTAATGAAAATTATCTCAAAATTTTGTAAATTTTCAGACAACAACAATTTTTCCAAATTTCCCTCCATTTGTTGTCACCTTGGCTTTCGCTGTTTGAAACAGCTGTTTGTTGTTTGATGTGGGATCTTTAATTGACGTTGGTTATCGTGGCTTGTATAATATTTGATATTTAAATGGACTGCATGCAGATCGAACGAGTGTACCCTGTTGGCTTATCTCAACATTTACACTGCCTGCTCGACTACATACAAAACATTCATGGTTGTAGCAATTTGGTATTTGATATTGGATTTGCAGAGCTACGCCTATCATTGTTAAAAAATATCAGGTGCTCAAATATGAAACCGGAATTTTTTAGTAAAAAGTACACGTTCATCGTATGATAATGATGAATAGTATTTTATTTAAAGTATTGCCCATTAATATGTAGCTATACATTTATCTCATCTTTCTTTGTAACGGAATTCTATCCAATTCCGTTACCAACCCAAATTACCTATCGGCATAATTTTCCAGGTAACACCTCTAAATTATATCAAAAATAATTACCATGCCGAATATTCACATTTTTTTTGTGTGTACATAACTCCAATTACTGTATATAACCGTGCAGTGGTTGAATTAATGTGTACTTGAAATCAATGTAACACGATCACTTGTTTTGATTCAACAAAGGCAAATGCTTTTGAGGTAAATGGCATGAGTAATGAACTCTGCTATGGAAAGTAATCAAAAATTGCAAGTATCGTGCAACTAATTTATGTTTCAAGAAAATTGAAAAAAAATTTTTTCGCGTGCATCGATTTAGTAAAATCGATGACACGTTGTTGTACATACTTTATACATTTTTTTTGTGATGAAAGCATAAAAATCGGCCAGCGATATGTATAAATCGGGTACAAATTTTTGTTTAGAGGTAGTTACACAGTGTTCAGACCAACGCGTGGTCATAGTTTTTGTTCGTTTTAGTGTAGTTTGTTTGTTGTTGTAGTAATTTTTTTGTGTTTTTGAACATTTGTACAGTTTGTAGAGTAATTTAAAAATAAAATAAAATAAAAAAACAGTTTTATTTTAAATTATGTTGTTGTTTTTTTGTGAATATACCGAGTGTGCTCAGTGTGGAAGCAAGCAGGCGGCCGGGAGACCTTATTCTTTTTTTCGGTAAGTATTTCTAGGTAAATGTTACTGTTAAGTGTCACTAATAATTAAAAAAAAAAAAAAACTAGGAACAGATCATTCCACTAACGGTATTTTTAAGACAGGAACTGATACGGCCTAGGCTGTCCCTTTCCTTTCTGTTAGAGCCGATCTGTTACACAACGCATTAACATCAACAAAGTGGCTGAATTGTTTTCAGTAAGGAAGCCTAAGTAGGAGATGACTCACTAGGAGTCATAAAATATACACGCCCATAGTCAACTCATCAGCGGGATGGGTTGACATATTTTTTTTCTTGTTTCTTCCCCACTTCTGGGTCCGAGATCCGCCCAAATCCCTCCGTTAAAATTATTTCTGTTTTCCCAAAAGGAACCAACTGATCGCGGTTAACAAGGCCGCTATCTGGGCATCCTCATCCCCACGCCGTTCCCTCTACACCGACTGAGCTGCGGGAACAAATGTCGCGAGGGATGCCATACAGATGGTGGCAAATTCTATGATACTGGGTTTGCCCTACCGCATGTAGAGGCCAACCCATTTCAAGTGGCGCCCAAAGGGGGCCATAATTTGGCCCAGATATCCTGGTAGGATCTACCACCAATATATCCTATTTAAAATTTAATTGAGGTTTGTCTTACAGTTTCTGATTTAAACTATATCGGCATTACTGTTAATATAGTGCCGAACATTCTTAAATATTTTAATACAACCAGTGCACATGGTCGTGTACAAGTTTTATTTAGTGACTAATGTAAAATTCTTTTTGGTACGAGTATATCCTATTTAAAATTTAATTGAGGTTTGTCTTACAGTTTCTGATTTAAACTATATCGGCATTACTGTTAATATAGTGCCGAACATTCTTAAATATTTTAATACAACCAGTGCACATAGTCGTGTACAAGTTTGTAACACATCAAAGTTCATAATAAACCAAAAGTATATTTGATCGCGCGCTGTACCTCGGATACAATATTCGTAATAAGTAGCGAGTTGCTCAAAATTATAGGTATGGGTGCTTGTTGGGTTTTTTGGTTTTGTTAAGTTGGTGATTCCGTTAAGGACGCATGAAAATAGTATAAAAACGAAGAAAAATGTCAGGCGGGGGTTGTTTTTTTGGTGGAGAGATCGAGAGTGATCCAAAATACAAGAAAAAAAAAATTCATATAGTTAAATAGAATTATGAAAAAAAAAACTAAAATGTATTTAATAAAATTAAATTAATGGTTAAAAATAGAAAGTAATGATAACATAAAAATAAAAGAGATTTGAATGATTTAAAGTTTGGTGGTTACTTAAAATTAGGTTGAAAAAAAAAACATAAAAATTATAAACTGTAATAATTATTGTTCCCGGTTGGGTGTGAGAGTGCATCAAAAAAATATTGTTTGTTAGATTATTATATTGAACTACAACGAATTTGTAAGCTACTTATGTGTAAATCCTAGACTGAGTAAAAGAAATAAAAAAATTAAATAAACAAAAAACATAAATATCAACAAGAAAAATTTTTATGCATGTGAGTTGTGTTGTTTTCTGCTACACCGGTTCCAGAGCGGGATTGTGGTCGTTAAGTGTAAATTTTTTTTAATGACGATGTTTTATGCAGAGGTGCGAGTTCATTATTGTTAACCTGTATTACGACATTTTGATGTACAATTCGAGTTGGTGCGAAAAGGCCAAAACAGACTGGCTACGAGTCGGTGTAAAGATACATTTACCAAAATATTTGGTTGTAAGTTGGCGTCACGTATTAGACGCCTAACGAGATCTACGGTGTTGTTCAGATCGATTATATGGTAATACTACGAACGGCCTACTGTAACCAAGGGCGAAAAAATTACCTATTCTTCAACGGGGATATACACAGAATTTATAATTGAGAATTTTCATCGAGTAAACATTAACTGGCAAACCATATATATTTCGGGATTGAGTACAAACGTTAATACGGATAACCGAGGCTGTTCATACTAGTAGATGTCAGAGCGTTTTTTTTTTGGACACCATCAGTTCCCGCATCATTTGGTGACGTAATATATTTTTTTTTTTGTTTTGTTAATTTATATATTGCTAATTTATATATTTGTTATTTTGCTTGTATTAATTTATATAATTTTATATATCTCTAAATATTGATTATAATGGTACTCTCACCCATCTGAATTACTTTTCTTTCGATAGTAGTGATAGTATTGGTAACATATTTTTTCTTTGTGAGTGAATATTTTTTTTTGTTGTTGTTTTGGATTTTCTTTTAGAAAACAGTGGTTTAATACAATTCGTTATCTCATGCCTAAACAAAATTCTTCGTTATTGTTGTTTGTTTTTGTGTAAACATGTTCATATAAAATGATAGCGTGAGTAAGTAACATTAAATGGGGTGAGGGTGTTGGCAGACGATATTAAAGAACTTTAACAAAGCTTAAATGAAAAGCACACGTAGAGGTGATAGTACTATTGTAACGCGGCTGCTGATATCCAGTGCAAACTTGGAACCTCCCAGACCACTGACGGCTACCCGAGCATCCGAGCGTGTGTCGCAGGATGTCAGTACGACCTCGAGCCGCGAGTTACAAGTTTTATTTAGTGACTAATGTAAAATTCTTTTTGGTACGAGTATGGCTGCGGTACTGCCTTATTGGTAGCCCTGACCAGATACAATGTTGGGTCCTACACATATCGATAAGAATTAACAATTTTTAAGCTGCAATGCAGGATCTACGAATGATTGGTTTATCTGTGGCAAGTCCCAACCCGCACTCCGGGGGATAAACTGACATTCGTGGTAGTATTTGGAATTCAAGAATACATCCGTCACAATGTAAAACTGGTACTGGCACTGGTATTTAATTTCTCAATAAGTTGTACAGTTTTCGATACTGTTGACAACCAACAATTTTACAATACTGAATAGGCAAGGGTGAATAATGTGATCCCTGGAGTAATGGGCATATCCTTTTCTTGGCCGGTAGAATACCGGGGGTATAAAGGGCTGCTCATCCCAGTTTGATTTGAAACGTCGTTCCATATCCCGATTCAAATTGTAAGGTTGCCTTTCCATTCTACCTCGGTTTTGTTATTCAGCTTGTAATAAGAAATTACTCCAAGTAAGGATAAATTTGTTAAATTCGAATAAAATATGGTTTTCCAACAATACAATGTATATTTAGGTTTTTGCGTTTTTCTACCTCAGCATTTTAAATTTAATTTTCATCTTTAGGGATGGGGTTCGCCAGTTCACCAAATCTAGCTTTATCTACGTCCAGGGTATGGCCCATCTAGCTGTTGTTGCGAAATGGTGGATTGAAATATTTAAACACACGAATGTACTAATTTATGTAATTGCAATATAATTATTATTGAGTTTTATTCACTTCTTATTACAATCAATTTTTAGTTATAAGTATAAAATATATAATTTGAATTTCACAAGTTGGAATTTAGAAATAGGAATTTAATAAAGGTTTTTTTTAAAGAATTAGGAATTGTATTATAAAATTTAGGAAATGTTTAATATTAGAATAATTACTATGTTATCACGTCCAAGAGCGAATCCCAATAGAAGTTATTTTAATTTTATTTTAAATATAGTACCCGTAATTATTGCTCTTCAACACCAACACATACATACATATCTATGATAGGTAAATTATAGGGGACAACAAAGATGAGTGGTACATCACAACAATCCTCCCTCCTTTTAACAAAAGACGACCTATGGTTGTCTTTTGAGATATGTGTATATGCTTAGTTGTTTTGGACTGATATTATATAAAAATACATAATTTTTTAAATACTAATATTTATAATATAATAATCGTAAAAATACAATCTTCAAAAATTATTGTTGTTTTTTTTTTTTTTTTTTCATTATGCTAGATTTTAGTTTTCCTTTATTTGAAATATAAAATAATTATAAAGTAAAATTAAATGATTATATTTTTTTTTTTTTTTTTTTTTTAATAAGAATTAATAATAATAATAATTATAATATGAAATTTTAAGTTTACACAAACTTCAATTTTTTTTTTCTTAATTCCATTGATCCAAAATTTTGGGAAAAAATTTAAAAATTATTCTTAATTTTTAAAATATCAAAATATAAATAGATGTTTATTACTTATTTTATAAAATTAATTTAATTCAAAAATAAAGATTTATATAATTGCCGACGAGAGACGAAACTAATTATCACATCTCTTTAAACGGTTGTTATGAACTATCTTTTCACGACGACCAATAAGAATTTTAGTACTTTCTGGTGAAATTATTTCTACAACTGAATATGGGCCGAGCCAAAGTGAATCGAGTTTGGAATTTCTACCTTCATTTTTTAAAAATACTTTATCGCCGGTTTTAAATAGTTTGTATGACGTATTTTGATCATAGTATTGTTTTGACTTTTCTTTACATTTTACAAGTTTATCATGAGCTATTTTGAAAGAATTCTGAAGTTTAAATTTTAGATCATAAAAATAATCGTCGTAATTGTATAGAAGATCTACATTTTTAGAAATGGAATCTGGAATATTGGGTTTATAACCAAAAACTAATTCATATGGCATGTAATCTGTGGCTGTATGTGGGGTGGTGTTGTAAGAAAACGTAGCAAATTGCAACCAAGAGTCCCAATCTAGGGGATAATTTTCAACGTAATTCCGTAAGTATTCAATCAGAGTTTTATGACTTCGTTCAAGTGCCCCATTTGTTTGTGGATGATAGGCACTACTATTAAATTTTTGAATTTTCAAAAGTTTGCATATGTGTTTGAACAGTTTTCCCATAAAATTTGAACCTTGATCTGTTAATATTGAAAAAGGAGATCCAAAGGTACAAATAAAATTTTGGATGAAAGCTTTAGCAACTGTTTCAGCCTCTTGATCAGGCAAGGGAATGGCAAAACTAAACTTTGTTAAGTCACATTGCATTGTGAGAATATATTTGTTGCTTTTATGTGATGTTGAAAGTGGTCCAACAATGTCTAGACAAATTTTTTCGAAGGCTCTTGAAGACGTAGTTGTAATTTTCATAGGGATATTTTTATTTACCAAGCTTTTGTTCTTTTGACAAAACGCACAATTTCGGATATAATTTTCTATTTTTGCGAACATTCTTGGGAAATAATAGAAATTGCGTAATCATTTAAATGTTCGGTATATTCCTTGATGAGCTCCTAAAGGTCCATCATGATATTCCTTGATTATTGTATTGATATCGTCTTCATTTGATAAGGAAATAATTGTATTTTTATTCTCATTATTGGAGGAAGAAGTACTATTAGAAATTGGTAAATTTGCATCAGTGACAGTATTTGATGTTTGTAAATTTGAAGAACTTGATGAATTTGGAGAAATTTCAGTGTTAGAATTTTGACAACCTGAATTTAAAGAACTGTCGAGTTGAGAAATTTTTTTTGGCATTTTTGATTTTGAACGGGTTACCACATTGCATTGAGGATTATCCGGAACGATTCGACTTAAAGCATCAGCGTTGCTATTTAACTTTCCTGGTTTGTGAACAATAGTATAATCATATTCATCTAACCTTATTCGCCATCTTGTCAGTCTCGATGATGGGTTTTTGATATTGCACAGCCAAATTAAGGGTTTATGGTCACTAACAATTTTGAATTTTCTACCATAAAGATATGGCCTATAATGATCTGTTGCCCAGATTATAGCAAGAAGCTCCTTTTCTATGGCCGAATAATTTTTTTCAGCACTGTTCAAAACCCGACTAGCATATGCGATAGGCAAATCAGCTCCGTTTGACTCTTGAGACAAGACCGAACTTATCGCAAAGTCACTAGCGTCACAGGTTAGCACAAATTCTTTTGTAAAATCCGGAAATTGTAGAATAGGTGGATTTATTAAAAAATGTTTCATTTTCGAAAAAGCTTCGTCGCAAAAAGCATCCCATACGAAATTTGTATTTTTCTTTAGAAGGCTTGTCAACGGTTTTGCTATATTTGAAAAATTTGGACAAAACTTCCTATAATATCCGATAAGACCAAGGAATGTTTTTATCTCACGAATATTTTTTGGAGTTGGATAATTTTGTACTGCCTCGATTTTAGTTGGGTCAGGTTTAATGCCAGATTTAGTTATAATATGTCCTAAATAATATATTTCTTTGCATAGAAACTGACATTTTTCGGGATTAATTTTTAAGTTGTATTGTCGAAGACATGAAAATACATCGTTTAAATTCTGATTATGATCTGCTAAATTTCTGCCGTATATCACAACGTCATCCAGGTAAACTAGGCACTTTAATCCGTTTAATCCACACACAACGTTATTCATCAGCCTTTGAAAAGTACTTGGAGCATTGCGCAGCCCCATACTCATACGAGTAAACTGGTAATGTCCTGTTTCTGTACTGAAGGCAGTTTTTTCGCGGTCTTTTAAATCGATTGGAACCTGGTGGTATCCATGAGCAAGATCAATGGTTGAAAAATAATGGGAACGACCTAATTTGTCCAAAATATCCGTAATGTTTGGTAATGGAAACACTTCAGGAATTGTGATGTCATTAAGCTTCCTGTAATCAATAACAATGCGCCACTTTTTTTCATTTGTTTTCGATTTCTTAGGAACACATAATAAAGGGAAATTCCAAGGAGATTTAGAATCTTCAATTATATTATCGGCTTTCATTTCACTTACTTGTTTATTAATTTCATTTTTAACAGAATGAGGCAATCGATATGGTTTGCAAAATATTGGATTTGAATGTGGGTATGTATTGATTTGATGAGAAGTTGCATCTGTTACTGACAATTTATCCCCATCAAGGAAAAAAACATCATTAAATGAACGACATATCGTTGAAATAGAATGTTGTTCCTCATTGTTTAAGTGACTTAAATCAATTTTACTTTCGAGTAATGACAGACGATTTTGTATATTAGGATTTGAAAAGTTTATTTTAAAAACATGAAAATTTTCTAGAGATTCGGATTTGAAATTTAAATTTGATTTCAATTCGACATCATATTCATTAGACTAACATACGTAAAACCGTTTTCAATTTTCAAAATAGAACTTGCTATGTATACCCCAGGAAGTACTTCTGCCGAATAGCAAACATGCTCCGAATTATTGGTTAGTGAACTTGGTATTTTGACGGATTTTTCTGTTCGGGCTCTAATTATATTTTGAGTTGGATGTTTTGAAAGCATAAAGGTGACCGCTGTGTTATTACTAGTTAACTGAATACTTTTTGAAGAAAAATCCAGTTTGCAATTAAAAAATCCTAAAAAATCTTTACCTAAGATTCCAGAATATTGAATTGGAAAATTATTTTGAATAACTTGAAAGTTTTGTTTAAATGAAAAAGTTGAATCAGGAAAGAATAGTTGTAAGTTAGATAATCCAAGTGTCTCAAAGGATTCCTTTGAAATTCCGGTGATTCTACATTTGGAATCAGGATAGTATAGAGAATCTGGATCTAAATGTTTTATTTTAACTATGCTCAAATCAGCACCAGAATCTATCAAAAAATGCAAAATTTCCTCTGGTTTATGTAGTAAAGTTAATTTTAAGAACATTGTAGAATTAGAGTTGGTATTCAAATCTTCTAAGGTCGAAATGTTGTATGATTTTCTTAAATCGGATGAAATAGTATTTAAAATATTAAGATTAGAATTTGCAAAAATCAATTCAGACACATTTGAATTGTTTGTTATCAGGTTATTTGTAATGTTAGAATTAGTAGTTTTAAATCTAGAGTTGTAAGAATTATCATGTTGTTGGCACTCTATTGGCAATCTCGGATCCGGTGAGGAGTACCTGGCTGTTTGGATCCTGGCAAGTTTCCCGTGTTAGATGAAGAATTGGTAATTACATTTTGTTCATATTTGTTTAATTTTTTCTTTTCATTAAATTGTCTCTTCATACAATTTTGAATGTGATGTCCAGTGACAATAAGCACATATTGAATTATTTCGGTAGTAAGTTGTAGAATCATTTACGTTTGAATTTACCAATGATTTATTCTGTTTCAAATTTTCAGAAGATTATAGTTTAAAACAGGTTGATGCTTTGTGACCCGTTTTATCACATAATTGGCATTTTGGAACATTTCCAAAGTTAGAGAATGATGATTTGGGTTGTTGCGAAAACGCGAAAATTTGTTTTGAAGTGGACGAATAATTTGAAATTGAATATTTTTGGATTGCCTCCTCTTCCAAGGCTTTAGTAATGGCTTCTTTCAAATTGGTAAATCGGCAAGCTTTTATTAACCACTTCATCGGTTCTTGTAATCCTTCCTGAAACGATCTGAGGGCCATTTTATTATTTATTTTCTTGACATCTTTTATTGATTTAATGCCCGGTTCTAAAAGACACGCCTCGTTTAACTGGTAAAGTAAAGTTTCAACGCGATTTGAAAAAGTTTTCACATCTTCGGATCGTTGTTGCTTAATAGAATTTAATTCTACTTGAATTGATTCGAGAGAACGTTTAGAACTAAATTGAGTTTTAAGTGCAACTTTAAGATCTTTCCATTTCTGAAATTCTTCGAACTTAACAATTTCATACGCTTTTCCGATAAGTTTAACTCTAAGTAGACTCAAAAATTTACTTGTTTCAGTAGGTTTTAACGATTCAAAAATCATGTCACTGCAAGATAAAAATCTATGTAGGTTTTCGGAAGATCCATCGAATTCTGGAATTATTTTTAATGCTAAACTAATATCTAGGTCTGCCATTTTAGAATTGGTTTAAAGTTTTAAGTAGTTTGTAGAAAATTCAAGAAAAATAGAAAGTCAATAATGGTGATTATGATAATAAAAATTTTAATTAAATCAAAGTAATTCGAATTATACCCAAATTTACTGTTATCATACGCAGTTTTTTTTCTTTTTTTTTTGATAATACTTGCGACCGTGCCAAATACGAAATTACGAGTATGTAATAATAAATAATAATGTATTATGAACTTTTTATATTTTGATATTTTCGTGCGATGATAAATATTTGTAATGGAAAAAGAAATAAAAAATAAAATTTGCATACCTTTAACATAGAAAAATTTGTAGAGATGTTTCCATTTACAGTTGAATAAGGTCCTTGTTGTGTCCAGTTGCCGCTTTCATTTGATTTATTTTGATGACGGCATTGCCATGTATTGCCGTGTAATTATAAAATTATTGATGATATCCCAAAATTTATGATGATGTATATAAATGTATATTATATGTACTAATATACAGATGAATGTCCAAAATTGTTGAAAATATTTTTATCGAGCAAAATTCCGATGTTGAAAATTACTTCTTAAACTGGTAACTGTTTTTAAAGATGTAAAATTGATTGCACTTCCACAATCGCAATAATATAGGTTGTTTATATGTTGCTTGATGTTTATATACTTAGGTAGCTCTTGAATTTTCGTGTTTGTGATAATGCAATGGTACAAAACTAGGATTAGGAATTATTGATAAGGAAGTTGGATTAGAAAAATTATTTAATTTATTATTATTGTTTTTCTTATTAGGTATTAAAATTATTATTATTTGTTTTTTTTTTTAGAATGTGTGTTTAAAATTCGAAAATTCGAATCGTACAATCATCAAAAACTGTAACTAACAATGTGCGAGTATAAGCACCACATAAAAGTACAATTTGTAATTTTTAAATTACACTAAGGTTGTAAATGTTATTATTACATACTTTTTATATACACTGTTATATATATTATTCGTTTATTCCGATATATTTTTTTAAACTGTATGTAAATATTTGCTATTCATTTTTTTTTTTTTTTGTGTAATTTGAATGAATGTTATTTATCACTGAATATCAATTTATAAAGTTTTCATTGATTAGGTACTTTATTTTAACACTTTTGAATGTTTTATATGCACTTCTATGAGAGAAAAAAAAAATCCACAAATTTCACAATATATAAAATTGATTAAAAAACTTATAGTCCAAATCCGCTGCCACCAGTGTTGCGAAATGGTGGATTGAAATATTTAAACACACGAATGTACTAATTTATGTAATTGCAATATAATTATTATTGAGTTTTATTCACTTCTTATTACAATCAATTTTTAGTTATAAGTATAAAATATATAATTTGAATTTCACAAGTTGGAATTTAGAAATAGGAATTTAATAAAGGTTTTTTTTAAAGAATTAGGAATTGTATTATAAAATTTAGGAAATGTTTAATATTAGAATAATTACCATGTTATCACGTCCAAGAGCGAATCCCAATAGAAGTTATTTTAATTTTATTTTAAATATAGTACCCGTAATTATTGCTCTTCAACACCAACACATACATACATATCTATGATAGGTAAATTATAGGGGACAACAAAGATGAGTGGTACATCACAACAATCCTCCCTCCTTTTAACAAAAGACGACCTATGGTTGTCTTTTGAGATATGTGTATATGCTTAGTTGTTTTGGACTGATATTATATAAAAATACATAATTTTTTAAATACTAATATTTATAATATAATAATCGTAAAAATACAATCTTCAAAAATTATTGTTGTTAGTTGTGTTGTGGTACATCACAACACTGTTCAAATCAACGTTCTATTAGTGGACGAATATAAGACTCCAGGGTTGGACATAAGCTAAGTGAAGTCATACTACAGTGTGGAAATCCTTAGTGATAACCGGCGTGTTATCACTCCCAATTGATAAACAAATAGCAATTGTCGTTCGAGAGCCTTAATTGAAAGGACTCGCTAACGTCATTTGACTGACATGATGAAGTGTTGTCGATCGCATGGTTGAGCTCCTCTAAAGGTTAGAGTATGACTGCCAATTGTGGTAAAATCGGCAAAACAGTGTCATGATCATTTGGGTACAACAATGAACTTTTGTTTACTGATTTACAATGGCAGTGAGGATCGCTCAATAGAAGTTAAGACGCCCATTGCAATAAATTAGGATGAGTAAATGAGTTCATCAAAATTTGCAAGTTCACTTTCCTTTCCTTTCCTTATTTGATCCAGGAAGGGCGGTTTATTCTGTTTTCTCATCACGTGAGATGGGAGAAACTATGGGTGTGTATATTTTGTTTGTTTTAAATTGTGTTTTAGGTAGTTAGGTTTGTTTTGTTTTTGTTAGCTAGGTATATTTTTTAGTTTTTTAAAATGGAATGCAGCCTAGACAAGTTGAATGACGACGAACTTTTGGTCGAGTTCGAGGTACGGCAATTATCTGATAAAGCGGGAAATCACCCAAACGCTGAAAGAGACGTTGGTAAGAAGGAAGAACGAGTTTGAGGAAGAACGAGACGATTCATTTCTTATGCCAAAAGAAGCGCATGAGGCTGCGCGTAAACAGCCACAAAGAGAAATAGAATTATGTACCAGAAAACTAGTACAATTGCGCCAAATGTTGTTGGAGAAGTTAGAAGATAATACCCCAAGCGAGAATTGGTTGCCAGAGGCTCGTGCCAAGTTAGCACATATCCAAGGCCGTGCCAACAGAGTAAGCCGGTCATCAAAGTTTTACGCTATATCTGCCATATTGAGAACAGCTGTAGAAGCTTGTGGTGGAATAGTAGCAGCTTTAAAGCGCGGGGAACTATCGATAAAACAGGCACTAGAAACAATGCCAAAGATAATCATTGAAATGCCGGGTACTGCAAAAGTACAAGCAATAGAAGTTCCACCAAATCCCCAAAATGAGCCCGGTCCAAGTGAATGGAATAAAAAGGGGCCCGGCTGACCTTACAAGACTTAGGAGAAGACTCATTGGCAGATTTAGATTTAGAATTGGGTAAGGTCATGGCTTAGAGTAGTTCGAAGCTTCGGCAGGAAGCAAAGGCCTGGAGAGTAAGATTCCAAGGGCTTAGCAGTGACCTGACAGTCCAACGGTTACTTACCCGAGTAGAATGGCACGCAGACAAGTCAGGTATCCCTTACGACCAACTGGTGAGGATACTAGATCTTTGTCTTGAGGAAGAAGCTTTTGAATGGTTCTGGAGCACAGCAGACCGCAATCCAGGAGTTTCATGGGAACAAGTGAGGCAAGCGATGATAATCCGTACTCACCAACTACCACGGACGATGATATTCGTCGTTTGCTTAATAATAGGAAACAGAGATACCCACGAGAAACTGTGCAGGAATTATATCAGGCCATACAGAAGCCAGCACTACGGTTAAATAAAACGGTATCCGATAGTACAATCTATATAGTTCTAAGAAGAAACATTAGGCCCGGGTTACAGTTTGCATTGCACGACGAGAAAAACTTCCCAAACCTTCCGGCATATATTCGGCGGTGTAGCGCGCTAGAAGCAATGTGGCGAAGATTTGGGCATAACCCAGAAGCAGGGTTAACTCTGCAGAACTCGAATTACCCTGAGGCGTATAGCCCACCCCCTATAGACGACAAGTCGCATTTGATCCAAAAGCTCCTAGAGTACATGCATTGCTGCATGCAGCTTCAATAGGGGCAGACTTAGAGGAAGACGGGGATTCATATCAAGGCCCAGTTGAATCAGATTATGACGAACTCCAAGTTTCAGCCATCTCAAGTAAACTGCAAACTCATACACCACCATCGCGAACAATGGCGTCCCATAATACGCGACCAAGCTTCAGGAAGTGTTGGAATTGTGGCGACGGTTCACATAATTTTATGGACTGTAGGAGGCAAATTAGGTCAGTCTTTTGTTTTGGCTGTGGGTTAAAAGGCACCTACAAACGGGATTGCAAAATATGAAATTCAGCGGGAAACTGGAAAACCGAGATGAGGGGCACTCGAGAACCTCATCTTGGTCAGGAAAACCCGAAGCCAAATACGGGGACGGACGAAGCGGCATCCAATACAGATCCGGAGCTATACCGGTTGTGGCAGAAATAAAACCAACAAATATTACATCTTCCCAGTCTGTCTCATGCCAAACGGATAACAGGCGTGAAATTCGTAGAGTAGGATATTTTCGCATGCGCCGAACTTGGCGCAGGCGAATCGTTTCGTCAGTTATCCAACCAGGGTCAGATCATCGGCCATATATAAAATTGAAAATTAAAGGGGAATCAG
Organism: Nephrotoma guestfalica; assembly: GCA_963691935.1. NCBI lineage: Eukaryota > Metazoa > Arthropoda > Insecta > Diptera > Tipulidae > Nephrotoma > Nephrotoma guestfalica. The sequence goes on along the minus strand of OY829913.1, from coordinate 165,200,305 downwards.
TTTCGGGACTGCTCGATTCTGGAGCTAACATAAGTGTGTTAGGTAAGGGGAGTGAGCAATTTCTGGAAAAGCATGGCTTGTCTTATCTACCCCATAGTTCAACAGTACATACCGCTAGCGGTATGCCTGAGCCAATATTAGGTTATATATAGTTATATACCCGTTTTCTTTAATAATCAAACACATACAATTCGGTTATATATAGCACCAACATTGTCACAACCGTTGTATCTGGGAACTGATTTCTGGAAGAAATTCGGGCTGCAAATTTTTGTCTCAGAATTATCTTATCCGGACGGTCCGCCCAAAATAGATACTAATGAACAGTACATACTAACAAGATGAAGAACAAATTTCCCTCATCGATTCAGCTTAGTCTGGGTAAAACACATCTTGTCGAGCACGATATAGATACTGGTGACGCGAAACCCATCAAGCAGAGGTATTATGCCATATCACCCGCAGTTCAAAAGGATATGGATCAAGAAATTGAACGAATGTTGGGATTGCGGGTGATAGAAGAATCATCCAGCCCCTGGGGTTCTCAACGCCGCACAAACCATGTGTCGTCTAATGCATAAGGTGATCCCTCACGAACTGCATGATCGGATCTTCGTGTATTTAGATGATCTTTTAATTACTTCCCCCACTTTGAACGAACATATGGAATTATTAGAAGTGGTAGCAAATCACCTAACAGCTGCAAAGCTCACCATCAATGTAGAAAAGTCTAAATTTCTCTTAAAGCAATTAAAGTATGTGGGGCACATAGTAGGAGATGGAAAAAATCAAAGTAGACCCAGAAAAGGTGAAAGCAATAGAAGAATACCGAACCCCGAAGACAATAACGCATGTTAGACAATTTCTAGGGATGAGCGGGTGGTATCGCAAGTTTATTCCAAACTATTCATCAATTGCGTCCCCACTCACAGATTTGTTGAAATCCAAAGGTGGAATTAAATGGAATGAGGAGGCTGAGTCTGCTTTCAGGCAATTAAAAGCATGTTTATCCTCGGCTCCAGTGTTGTTACATCCCGATTACACCCGTAAATTCTACATTCAAGTGGATGGTTCTAAAACCGGTGTAAGGGGAGTGTTGTTTCAAAGAGATGACAGAGCGGAAGAGCACCCCATCGCTTATTTTTCACATAAGTTGAATGGGGCTCAGAAGAACTACAGTGTCACAGAGCTGGAGTGTCTAGCCGTAGTCCTCAGTGTAAAAAAATTCCGAGCCTATGTGGAGGGCTATGAGTTTGTCATCATTACAGATCACGCTAGTCTGCAATGGTTGATGAACCAAACTGATCTGTCAGGACGATTAGCAAGATGGAGTTTGAAACTTCAAGGCTATAACTTCAAAATCGAATATAGGAAAGGAACACAGAATGTAGTACCAGATACTCTGTCCCGAATATACTCGGACGAGGTAGGTACTCTGGATTTAGTTCAATCGGCAGTGGACCTGCAGTCACCAGAGTTTACCAGCCCAGAGTACCAAAAACTAATTGAGACCATTATGAATATGAAGCCTATACCAGATAACATCAAGGTCACGGATGGTAAGGTGCTGCTTCATCAACCAGTAAGAGATTTGGACCTCAAGACTGATATCCCTAGTTGGAAACTATGGATTCCCAACAGCTTAGTTCTCAAGGTGCTAGCACAGGCCCACGAACCTCCCACAGCAGCACATATGGGTACAGGGAAAATGTTAGAGTCACTTCGTCGAAATTTTTACTGTCCATCTTTGGTTAAAGACACCAAAGAATATGTACAAAAATGTGAAATGTGTAAATTAACCAAAGCCACCAATACCATATTGAGACCGAAAATGGGAGAGTATAGAGAATACGACAGGCCATTTCAAAAATTGTATATAGATTTTTTAGGTCCTTATCCCAGATCAAAGAACGGGAACACTTACATTTTCGTTGTACTAGACCATTACTCCAGATTCGTGCTTATTAAGCCTTTACGTGACGCTACAGCCAGCAGGGTGGTGGAATATTTAGAAAATGACGTTTTACCGGTATACTCAGTACCCGAAATAATACACACCGATAATGGCAAGCAGTTCAAGTCACACCTTTTTGAAGATTGCTTGGCCAAACTGGGAGTTAAACACATATTTACTCTAGTATATTCCCCCCAAGCAAATGCATCAGAACGTGTGAATAGGTCTATCCTGGCAGCAATCCGCGCATATGTTAGGGGAGATCAGCGGACCTGGGATGAACATCTGAGTCAGATAGGCAATGCTTTACGCAATATGTCACACTCCTCCACGGAATATGCACCGTCATACCTGGTTTTTGGACAGCACACGATTCATCATGGTTCTCAGTATGAGTTATTACGATTATTGGGAGTCCAAACTTTGGCTACCTTCACAATACGCGCCAAGGATGATCGTCTCACATTGGCTAAAGAGATCGTACGCGCGCATCTGCAACAAGCACATGCAAAAACAGCACAACGGTACAACCTACGGTCGTCGAACCGTGAGCTGGCAATAAGGAAGCATGTGTATGCGCGCAATTTTGCCCAGAGTAGCGCTGCCGATCACTATTCAGCTAAGCTGGATAAGAAATTCGTCCCTGCTAGGATTCATCGGCGGATAGGCCGAGTAGCATACGAATTGGTGGATGAGTCTAGCCGATCGCTAGGGATATTCCATGCCAAGGATATCCGGAGCGATCCAGTAACAACATAATACTATCACTTAATTCGAAGACTGAGAATGAGAAACGCGAAGATTAAGAAAAAAAGGAAAGGCGATTTGTCGTGGATGGAAAAAATTATGGAGTCGCGGGCCAGTCTGTTGTCACACCATCTACGCAACCATAACTGCTTGCATAGATGATGTAATGACAGATTGAAGGCGGGTATTGCGAATACCGGAAATAGGTTAAGTATATAAGTTAGGTTTAGGGAATTATAAAGTTAAGATTGATAGGAGGTTGGCTCAATCCCATTCCTTGCACATGGTTTATTTATTTATTTATTGATAGATTGACATAACAATTTTAGTAGAGGAAAAGCACATATGGAAGCATAATAAATGAACATCAACAACAAAAAATACTTCCATTAGGCATAAAAACCTCGAATTTTTTCAAAAACAAATCCACTCCATGCTAATACCCTCCATGTTGAGCTCAAGCCCATTTGTTACGGAGAATACTGCAAGAAGTGAATACTTACAAACTACGTACAAAAACAATATAAATAAATATAAAAATATTATAATAAAAATAGTGCGAAACATGTATTGTCATTCAAGCACGCCACGCTAAATAACTCGTTTTAAAAGATTTAAGCGACGCCGATCTTTTAATATCTAATGGAATAGAATTCCAAAGAGAAATACCTCTAACAGAAAACGAAGTATTTAGAGACCTACACAAGTTTATAGGGGGAAGTAAACGTAAATTTGAAGAATAAGACCTATTGAACAATAACTTATTAAATAGGGAGATTGCTTAGTCCTGAGAAGCTTAAAAATAAAAAGACAAACGCGAAGTTCATAAAAATCAACTAAATTACAACCCAGAATCAAATTCAAAAAGGGAGAAATGTGATCATATTTCCTAATACTAAAAACAAAACGAGTACAAGCATTGAAACATCTTTGGAGAACATTCATATTCTCCTGAAGCATACCAAACAAAACAACATCCCCAAATAGAAAATGTGGAAGAAGGTGCGAGAGGATCATACGCTTTTTAAAATTACTATCAGAAAACCCAACAACTTTATACCAACAACTAAGAATTCCAAAAACCGTTTTGCTAACCTTTAATCAAATGACCACCCCAAATTAGAGTTTTATTGAAAAATTAACCCTAAATTTCTAACTGTATTAGAGAATGGAATTAAAGAATCACCGAGAAAAATTCCAGGAAAAGAGGAAGTATGTATAGATTTTTTATAAATTATAATAGACTGAGATTTATTAGCATTAAGAGCGAGCCGGTTAGATAGTGACCAATTAAAAATTCTTACCAAATCTTCATTAATAAGAGAAATATTAGAGTTAATGGAATCATTATCTAAGCGACTACTCCTATAAATTTGTACATCATCAGCAAAAATATGAAAAGAAGAATGGCGAATCGAACATGCAACGTCATTAATGTACATTGAGAATAGTAAAGGACCAAGAACCGACCCCTGAGGAACGCCAGAAGAGACAGGTAAGAAGTCAGAAAAAGAATTGTCAAAAAAGACTGCCTGAAAGCGACCCGAAATATAGTCTAAAATTAATTTAGCAGCAGAGAGAGAAAAATTAAAGTTCGAAATAAGCTTATTAAACAACATTTGGTGATTAATTGAATCGAACGCTTTCGAAAAATCCAACAAAGTAAGGGTAACGAATATCATCACAAACATTCAGTAAAGCAATGGTAGTACCGTGGAATCTTCTAAAACCCGATTGAAAAATACTAAGCAAATTAAAGCTATCAATATGTGATTGAATTTGGTTCTTTACTACCAATTCAAACGCCTTGGACAGAGAACTTAAAATACTAATGGGTCGGAAATGGGAACGCTCAGAAGGATTGATAATTTTAGGAACAGGAATAATTTTACTCAACTTCCACTGAGCGGGATAAAACGAGGTAGTTAAAATAAAATTAAAAATATGTAACAAGGATCTTGATACATTAGGAAACCAGTGGATTGCGATTTAACTTCCCAAATTGCAGAATGCAAATCGGCAATAGATATATTTGCAAACGAAAAAGAATTTAGGGATTCTACAGATACTAAATCAATATTGGAAATATCATGGGTGGAACTAGAATTACTTCGGTAATGGTTAAAATCATTAGCTTTGAAATTTACCGAATTAACGGTTCAGCGAAAGTGGGATTGAGGTAGCGTCATCTGCTGTTAAGTTTAATATAGTTAAGTTTAAAATTCATAAAAAAGATTCGACTAATTATTTGATAATCTTAAACTCTACAAGAAGGCATTTATATCAATTTTTAAGAATACCAGGGACAGCACAGCAGACCAGGAGAAAGTGTACATCAAAATTACCAACAGCAGAACCATCAAAACGTACTAATGTTACACTACTCAAAAACATCACGAATGTATCACAGCAACAAAAGCAACCAAACCGTTTCATTACATCTGCTGCTGTACAAACTTTAAATCAACCTGCAAGGATGACGATTTCCAAATTACGTGCAACTAAGCATATCTGTCTAAGAAATTTCTTCGACTGCATGACCACCGATGATCGCAATCATAAATCACCCTTGTACAGCTGCACATGGAGATGCAATATATACTGACGGATGTCGAGCCAAACACATATAAGTCTTTTTGTCGTGGGAACCGTCGTTAAAGCAAACAGGAGGTTCATTGTGGTGTAATTTCTAAAAAAATTACGATATAGACCAAACAAAATTGTCAAAAGCACTAGAGGGTGACAGCTTTAAAAATATCACAAAATCAGTCCCAGTGAAAAACTAATAATTCATATTTGTTGTTCGACTAGACATCAATGTTACACCAAAATACGGAGCTGCCTAATTGTTAGAATAAAAAACAGCATAAATGAAGCCGATTATGCGATGTAAATGGATAAGTTTAACGAAAAGTCGTTATATGTCGATCACAACAAACATCTTTTGCAGTATTGACCAAGTCTCTAGTCCACGAGCAATGCAGGCAACCGGAGTTATCACATTCGAATTATCTAGACCTGATGTCCCAGGTGATGACCAGATCAGCATTTGAGAAGACAAGAAAGCCCAATTAGTTAAGCGCCGCAAAAGCAACAGAACTATCAACATCTCTGTTATTACGCTTAAAATCATACAACTGTGTTAACAGCACTGCGCTGCGCCAAGTTAAGAATTGGTTCAAGATAAACATTAAATTGTCGGATGTCAAGAGTATGGGTGATATTTCGTGCGTATTCAACAAAAGGTAACCATCAAAAACAAAAAAAAAATATTTTTCAAAATTAAATAATTAGGAAATATATGTACATACTCGTATATATATATATATATATATATATATATATATATATATATATATATATATATATATATATATATATATATATATATATATATATATATATATATATATATATATATATATATATATATATATATATATATATATATACATAATAATAGCCCATAGTATTTAGTTTTAGTAATTAAGAATATTAAGATTAAGTTGCCCGGCTTTGAGACTATCTCAGGGTGTGGGGCGGCCGCCACATTGGGCTGGCTAAGGACTGAAACCCTAAACCACGTCCCGTCCAAATAGAACATGAGATGTCTTTTCATCTCAGGGTTTGGGTTTTCCCCACGCTGTAACGGAATTCTATCCAATTCCGCTACCAACCCAAATCTAAATATTTTAAAATTACCTATCGGCATAATTTTCGAGGTAACACCTCTAAATTATATCAAAAATAATTACCATGCCGAATATTCACATTTTTTTTTGTGTGTACATTACTCCAATTACTGTATATAACCGTGCAGTGGTTGAATTAATGTGTACTTGAAATCAATGTAACACGATCACTTGTTTTGATTCAACAAAGGCAAATGCTTTTGAGGTAAATGGCATGAGTAATGAACTCTGCTATTGAAAGTAATCAAAAATTGCAAGTATCGTGCAATTAATTTATGTTTCAAGAAAATTGAAAAAACATTTTTTCGCGTGCATCGATTTAGCAAATTCGATGTCACGTTGTTCTACATACTTTATACATTTTTTTTGTGATGAAAGCACAAAAATCGGCATATATATGTATAAATATATATGTATATTTATACTATATATGTATATGTATAAATCGGGTACAAATTTTTGTTTAGAGGTAGTTACACAGTGTTCAGACCAACGCGTGGTCATAGTTTTTGTTCGTTTTAGTGTAGTTTGTTTGTTGTTGTTGTATTTTTTTTTTGTGTTTTTGAACTTTTGTGCAGTTTGTAGAGTAATTTAAAAATAAAATTAAAAAAACAGTTTTATTTTAAATTTTGTTGTTGTTTTTTTGTGAATATACCGAGTGTGCTCAGTGTGGAAGCAAGCAGGCGGCCGGGAGACCTTATTCTTTTTTTTCGGTAAGTATTTCTAGGTAAATGTTACTGTTAAGTGTCACTAATAAATAAATAAAAAAATAAAACTAGTAACAGATCGTTCCACTAACGGTCTTTTTAAGACAGGAACTGATACGGCCTAGGCTGTCCCTTTCCTTTCTGTTAGAACCGATCTGTTACACAACGCATTAACATCAACAAAGTGGCTGAATTGTTTTCAGTAAGGAAGCCTAAGTAGGAGATGACTCACTAGGAGTCATAAAATATACACGCCCATAGTCAACTCATCAGCGCGATGGATTGACATATTTTTTTTCTTGTTTCTTCCCCACTTCTGGGTCCGAGATCCGCCCAAATCCCTCCGTTAAAATTATTTCTGTTTCCCCAAAAGGAATCAACTGATCGCGGTTAACAAGGCCGCTATCCTGATCCCCACGTCGTTCCCTCTACACCGACTGAGCTGCGGGAACAAATACCGCGAGGGAGGCCATACAGATAGTGGCAAATTCTATGAAACTGGGTTTGCCCTACCGCATGTAGAGGCCAACCCATTTCATCTTTCCGTTAAATATTTTCGTCCTTACCTTTATGGAAGCAGCATTATAACAGATCATAAACTTTTGGTCTGGTTATTTAATACAAAAGATCATAATTCAAAGATAGTACGATGGTGACTTCGTTTAGAAGAATATGATTACGACACAATACAAAAAAGGTTGTGCTATAACACTAATGCGGATGCATTATCTCGTTTAGAATTAAACCAAATATTAGAAACCAAACTACTTCAATACCCAGAAACAATAGATTCACTATCTGCTAATTTTAAAAGATCAAAACAAGACGGTTCCAAATCACTTGTTTCAAATAAGGATAGCCATAACAGCACCGATAATTATTCTTTAGTCAGTCAAGACAATAATATCAGTGACAACAAAGTCAATAAAGTTCCTGAGCAAAATTCCTGAAAAGCAAAGTCAATAAAAGTAACAGTGCACAACATTATACATGTAACGAATTCAACATGAATGAAATCATAGAAGATCTTTCTAACATCAATATTAACGTGTCACCAAATCAGATTCGAGGAAAACGAACTGAAACATTAACACCAATAAATACATTCAAGAGACAAATCTACGTTGTAGTCGACGACAGCAGAAGGAGTTGAATGAAAAATTTGTTATCAAATTTAAAACATATAAACAATATACGTTTCGAAAAAAGCTATTTGAACTAGTGGATATCGTATATGTACCAAATATGTTGTTTATTATCAACTGGATTATATACCGATGACGAAACATTTGAATTATTTCAGGAGCACTTGCGATCTAGAGATAATCATCGAATTATCCGGTCAAAGGTTCTACTAAAAGACATCGTGAATGGCGATGAGCAACTAGAAATAATTCGAAATGTCCATTTACCCTACCTCATGGGTATTCAAGAAAACTTCAGTAAAAATAAAACAAAAATATTTTTTCCCAGATCTGGGAAATAAAATTGCGAGATTCATTAACGATTGCAACGAGTGTTTAATCAACAAATATGAACAACGTCCAGTGAATCAAAAATTTAAAATTTCCGAAACTCCTAAGGGACCGATGGAAACACTACATTATGACACGTTTGTACTACGGTCGAAAACCTTTTTAATCGTAGTTGATACATCTCAATCTTTGTACTAACAAACAGAATATCAGAGACAATCATAAAACAATTCAAAACATTTTTCTCTAGAGAGAGTATTCCTCAAAAACTTGTAACAGACTCAGCAACCGAATTTAACTCCGATTCTTTCCGAAATTGTATGAAGTTCTACGGAATACACAAACATACAACATCTGCGAAGAGTTCTACAGGAATCAGTCCAATAAAACGATGTCATAGCACCTTAATGGAGCTCACTCGCATATTAGCGCATATTAGTTTTTTAGAAAAACGATAAAACATCAATATCGAAATTAATGGATGAGGCAACTTTTGCATATACATACTCGTAACTCATCCATTCACTCATCTACGGATATTACACTTTTCGGGCTACAGTCCTCGATGTCGCTATTACAAATATTCCCGAGAAGGAAAGTCCAGAAAATTTAAACGAATACCTTCAGGAATTACGAAGCAACTTCGGCAAAATAGCGACGGCTATTTCAGAAGCTAATCTGCTGAGTAAGACCAGGAATATTTCAAAACGCAATGTGTAACCAAGTTCAGATTGTGGCAACACTCATTAACTTATCAATTTTACAAAGTTATTCTATAATCAAAATGAATTTTATATGCTATTTCAGGCTGACCATGGAATCATCAGCCCAAACATGTGAATACTTTGATCTTTCCCAAGGGAAGGAAGTGTTAGCATTACAATTGGATAATGCAAGGGTAATCGAAAGTTACTCTAAATTAATCCATCTGATCGACCTGGAAGACATTTCAACAAATGTTGAAAATATTAACACAACGCTGACAAAAACGATATAAATGTTAAACTATTTGAACATAAAAGTTGAAAATATTGCAAAATCGATCTTTTTACGCAAATTCACAAAGTTAGAACGCTCTTTGTACAACATTATGCCCAACACTTATAAACATAGGCGAAAAAGAGGATTATTAAACCCATTTGGATCATTCATTAAAGCTATCACCGGTAATCTAGATGACAATGACTACGTTGAAATTAAAAATTCAATCCAGAAACTGAACGACTAACGGTTTGTGAAATTGCATGACCCATTTCGATTGTATAACCCAAGAATTTTTGTATGCAATTTTTGATTCTGTTTCGTTACTCTGGATATGCATTCTCTTTGCTATAAGCAAAAAGTAACAAACGAAAAAAATAAATAATGCTTCATTGTGGTGCTATTCCACTAAGAAACAGACAAATTTTACAAAAATTTTGCCGAAAACATCAACAAAAACTAACCTATAAATAATTTACAAAATATGAAAAATCTTTATTTTTAATGTTTGACAATAATTTTATATCCCAAAAATTACTAAAAAAAATTATTATTATTTTTTCGATGAAATAAAATATGCCTTTTAATTACTTTGGATAGTTTACGAAACTATCTAAAAATTATTTTGCTATAAATTATGTGAGGGGAAATTTTTGATAAGTTCATATTAACCTAAAAAAATCATTCAGCAAGCGAAAAAAAATCAAACAAAAATCGAAGTGTCACGATTTTTTAACCCAAAAAAATATAATAAAAAACAGTCCAGTCTTATATTTGTATCAAAATACTTGTATAAAACTGTGTATCAATTATTGGATATATTCGATCCGAGTATTATTTGTGCTACTTTAGCTGTTGGACGACTTAGTGGACCATTCTTGTCTCGTAGATCTTTAGCGGTTCGCACCATATGTTGCGTAGCCTTGAACTCATTCTGGATTTCTTGAATGGTTAATGATTTTGGCAATATAGTAAGTAGTTGAATCTTATCACTGGTTTTCTCCAGTTCTTCGAATTTAGCTTTTAGAACACCAATCAATTCATCATATAGTGCAACCTTCCTTTGATCTTCGGTTGACTGATTCGAAAGCGGCACGATTCCCGGAACCAAAGATGTTGATGGTGTTATTGAAGCTAAATCTATTACTTGTTGCTGCTGATGTTTTGGCCTGGCCTCTAACGTACTCGGATATATAGGAGACTTTCCAAGAAAGGGTAACACTTCATTCATTTTTTCCAAAACGGACACATTTTTTAAATAACACTCTTCACTATCACTACTATTATCGTTATCGGCTATTTGCGGTGTTAGAGGTGATGTTGTTGATGGTCCCGCAACTGGTGACAACTGTGATTCTATTTTTCGTCGTATGCAGGTAATATTTATATAGCACATTGAACAGAGATACAAATTATCTTGATTCTCAACTGATTGTGGCATAAATTGCTTAACATAATCCGTAACTCGTTTTAGTTTACTCGAACACTTTGAATCGTGATATGGTTTACAACACTTTCGAAATTTATCCATTATCAAATTTAGCACACTAGTACTTATTTATCCACTTAAACTTACACTCAGTTTAACACACTGTTACTTTTTCAAATTTTAAAAAATTTTACTCCTTATTTAAAATGTTGTCTACAATTCTCAATGTCAACTAATCAAAAATTTTAATTTTTACTCCTATTTATATCAACAATGTTCTTTTTTTGTTTTCAACATAATTACTCATCGTTTAACAGGTACGCCTGCGTCAAGTAAACATAATCCACCCTCAATAAAAAAGGGGGAAACAACATTTTATTTAGTCTTTTATAAAATAACCCAAAAAAAAGAAAAAGAATTTATGATACTACGACTAACCAAACGAAATAAACCAGGGTGTGGCACCTCATAATTCTGTGACTCATATTTAAATATGACGCAAAATTGTACAATAAATAAAATACAAAACACACAAATTAAGTGAACTACCACTTTTGTAAACAATTTCAAAACACTGAGAAATATCTATATAGCTTTCCATATAAAAATGAAATACTTCTCTTACTAAAACGATTTTTGCAAGAAAACAAAAAATAACGGTATTCTAGTTTTTTGATATGTTGTAAAATATTAATTATCGAATTCTAGAAAAAAAAAAATAGCTTTTTGAGAAAATTTAAAAAGAACATTCTGGCGGGAAATTTAGAGAAGAAGGATTTAAACAATATACTATTTTTATATTTTTTTAGAAATCCTTATTAACTTACCTTTCACATGAGCCCAAAATCATAATTATCGGACAATTATTTTTCTTTTTATTGCGATAAATACAATACCATGATTATCATTTTTCTCAAATTTTGACACCCTGTATCTTTAACAACAACAAGAACCAAAAAAAATTAAGTATCTCAAAATGTTTGTTTTAATCAAGGCTACATATTCAAAACATGAAAATCATAAAATTAAAACATGACTTATGGCTCCATAGAGTGAATTTGTGATTTCAGGAATTTTTCAACATATATATATATATAAATATATATATATATATATATATATATATATATATATATATATATATATATATATATATATATATATATATATATATATATATATATGTATGTATGTGTATATGTGTATGTGTGTGTATTTATGTATATAATTAATTATATATATATATATATATATATATATATATATATATATATATATATATATATATATATATATATATAATTAATCGGTCGACGTTGAATGTGACCACACCTAAACGTCAAGTTTTTTTCTGCATTTAATTTGAAATTAATTTCTCAATAAGCAGAATTAAGCAGAATTGCCGCATTTGAGCGAATCATAATCCAAGAGTGATTGTCGAAAAACCAATGCACCCACAAAGAGTGACTGGTTGGTGCGGTTTATGGGCTGGCGGCATCATCGGGCCGTATTTTTTCCAAAATCGAAGCCTGCCGGTCAGGCAGTTACTGTGAATGGTGTTCGCTATCGTGAGATGATAACGAACTTTTTATGGCCCGAATTGGAAGATATGGATGTGGACGATATGTGGTTTCAACAGGACGGTGCCACTTGCCACACAGCTAACGAAACAATGGCTCTTATGCGCGACAAATTCAATGGCCGTGTTATCTCACGTGGTGGCGATGTCAATTGGCCGCCAAGATCATGTGATTTGACACCGTTGGACTTCTTTCTTTGGGGTTATTTGAAAGAAAAGGTATACGTCGATAACCCAGCAACAATTCAAGAGCTAAAGGATGAGATAATTCGGCACATTAACGGCATAGAACCTCAATTATGCCTAAGCGTCATAGAAAATTTGGATATATATATATATATATATATATATATATATATATATATATATATATATATATATATATATACGAGTATATATATATATATATATATATATATATATATATATATATATATATATATATATATATATATATATATATATATATATATATGTATATATATATATATTCAAAATTTCTCTCTTACATTTTAATTTGTTGTTTTTTTTCGTGTTCCTAAGTAGGCATGCAAAAGTGTTTTTTGTTTTTTATTTTGACATTCGAAATTCCCGTTATTCGATATTTTTTGACATCTTTCGCACTTTTAATATTGTGTCTATACATAAAATGTTGTATTTTCCGTTCTGTAAAAGATATTGGTTTCGTCTTTACTACGTTAGAAAGGTGAATATTTATGGTTAAAAAAAATTTCAAAGTACCGTTATTTTCGAAGTTATGGCAATATCTATGTGCGCAGGGCTTTTTACCGCTAGAGGACGCAGCTACCAAAATCTTAATACTATTTATACAGGGTTTGAAAAGTAGAGGTTCAGCCTTTTAAACAAGCTATAAATCATATTTGCGCTGCATCTAGTTTGGCTGCACTTTAAAGTTGAAAAATTACAAAATTTTCATTTTTTTCGTTGTGAATGTGAATCAAATTTAGGGGAAAGGGCGACATATAAGCTATTCCTAGGAACAACTTTGACCACAATTAAGTAGAGCTTCAAATGAGTTTAAAAGCAAAACTTTATGTTACATAATTTGAGCACCAGAGGATTTAAAATTTAAAATTCGCATTTAATTTTCTCTTTCAGTAAAACAAATATGTAACTTAAATGCAATTTTAATGTGTTTTAAGTTTTAAACCTAAAAATCCAGTATTTTAAATGAGATTTGGAGAGGGTGCTTGATAATAAGGGAATTTTATCGGTGTTTTATAGTAAAATAACTTTGGTCTAATTATAACAGCAAGTGAGCAGTTATATCTAGGAAACCGAACTTTGTTTGTTAGAAAGTTTATTGTACCGGATGAGTTATGACTAAGGTAACCTAAAACACAGCGCCCGTATCATCAAAATTGCACTAGCATGACGTAATTTATTAGCCCTATGGGTTAAGTTTATTGTTTATTATGTTCGTTATATTACGTGAGTCACTTTATCTTACTCTCTAAGGTACGTATCTCATCTCATCTTTAGTATAATGAAGTTTAGGTAGTTTTCGTGATTTAAGGTTTCTACTCGAATATAGATTTTTGTATCGAAGCATATGGTTCGATACGCCTCTTCCAATGTTTGCTATTGTTAGCTAGAAGTGGATCTGACGGCAATAAAAGATGTCACATTTAAAACTTTTACTGTTTTCAATATAAATAGATGAATAAATGTTTACTTTACTTAGTTAATACTTAACAGTAAACGACGTAGTAGTGCTCTTGTAAATTTTTAAATGAGATATTTCTTGTAAAGTAAAAGATGGTAAATGTGTAGAGAACATCAATTCGTCATTGTGCATCGGAAATGAACATCAGCCGGTCTTCTACGCAACGAATTCTGCGTAAAGATCTTGGTTTGTGGTCCTATAAAGTTCAATTGGTCTAGCAATTGAAGCCCTGTGACCACCCGCTTCCATATCGATTCGCCGTGTGGGCCTCCGACAAACGAAATTGATTAAGATTTTGCTCAAAAAATAGCTAACAACAATTTCGTTTTACTTTAGATTACTATATGTTGGCGTTCAAGCCATCTTTCATCAAAACATTGTGGTTTAATCTCACTCGTTTTGGCCAAAATTAATTTTCGTCTCCAATCTCGATGCTGCTAATTTCGTTGAGTACAACTCTGAAATAGATTTGTTTGGGTTTGGTCGAACTTGCATTTCGAGAGATTCATTCATTTAACTGTGATGGTAGCAGTTCACAAGGCAGATGCGGTGGTATGCAACGAAACCCACGATAAATTTTAATAAAATATTTCTCATCTGAAAATCCTGTGTTTTTAATATTTTGTGTACGCAATGTGATACCTAGGTAGGGTGTTTTTTATAGTCGAGGAACTATTTTGGCCTAGTTAGTAATTTTGAATTAACAAGTTTTTAATGGAAAAATAACCTAAAAAGATTAAATGCAAAGTGAAATTTCAAGAAGGCGAAAAAATGTTATTTAAAATGAAGAGTGAATTCCTCCAATATTTTTTTTTCAATTTTTTCCAAAAAAAAAAAAATGTTTATTGTGTCGACACACCGAGCACAAAAATGTTCATGCGACGCACCGAGCACAAAAATGTATGACCTACCATAAAAAAATCAGAAAAATAAAAGTTTGTTGAGAGTGGGGGAATTTTTTTCATGAGTATAAAAAATGCTCATACAAAAATACTTTGTTTGATATTTTTTATTTATAATTATGGCACCCAACTCAACAACAACAAAACTTTTCAGAAAAAAAAAATACTGATGTACGGGTCACACATAACGAGAATATATATTTTTATCTCATTCTAGTTTTCTGCAAAATAAAACGCTGTGTAGTGGAATAGGCCCATTATGATACGAAAATATGTAATGACAAATTTATGAATGAAAAGGAAAAGTTTATAATTAAATTATTTTCTAATGGTCGCAGTGATAAACATGTATTATACATATCGATATTTGCGGTTAGTTTACATTACGTATATACCTATCTATACTGATTGTACTATACCATTCGTACGATTGTACTATACCATTCGTACTATACGGATGGTTGTGATTTGAATTCAAGAATATTAAAATAACAAAACTCGTAATTATTTTATTTGGATAACATGAATGAAATCAGGGTACGCCGGAAAAATTGCATTGGGAAATAAATTATGTATTTAGATTTGTTTCTAAAAACATGATCAATCATACAATTATTTATTAACATTTTTCCTTATTTCATATTTTCTGAAGCATGGTAGTAATTAATTTGGTTTGACTAGCTTTTGCATATATTTCAAGTGTTGAAAATTAAAACTTTTAAAGCAGTTTCATTTTTGGACTCCTAACCCTAGTTGTGATCAATCGATTTATGAGTTTACATTAGTAGTGTACTGCCATTTTTCAGCTTGCTCTGCTATTCGCCGAGGGTCCCGGTGGTGACCAGACAAAAAAGGTTACGACCTTTTGATTTTAATGCGTCATGTGTATGTCTTTAAAAGTATAGTATGTCTAGTAAGTATCCCAAGCCGTAGTTGTACGCTTTTCTTCTCCATAATTATGGACATAAGTTGTTTTCGAAATCAATACTTGTTTGTGGGAGCTTACTCTAGCTGAGGTCAAATTGGTGTCTTATATTTGAAATCTACTTATTTAAAAAGTTTAAAATAAGTTTCCTATTAAGTATATTTGTTTAAACAAGTATCTAGTAAATATTAGATTTGAAAATATTAGGTCGTATGGGCTTCAAACAGGATGTTCGTTTTCACCTACCTTATTCAATTTAATATTGGATTCCGTTCTACAAACCCTTGCCGAAGTTATTCCAGGTTTACGACTTTCACAAGATCAAGAAATTAAATTGCCATTAATATTAGAATATGCCGATGATTTGTTACTCGTTAGTGATGATTTAAGCACATTGTCTACTATTCTAGAAGAACTTGTCCCTCTACTTAACTCAGTAGATTTAGAGGTAAATGAACGCAAATCTGAAATTCTCATAAGACCATTTAATGGAAATATTACGACCGTAGCGATAGATGATTTAAACTTTCATTTAAAATGATGATTTCCTTGATTTATATATATATTTATCTATGATTTATCCGTTTCATTTTTAATGTTCATCTACTTGCTTGATTTAAAATCAACTTGGTAAGCCATCCTCATAATATTATGATAAATTGGTTGATTCGTGGTGGATGTCATATATTTATTTACCAATTTACCAAATTACATCAACAATTTTTTTCATTTTGAAAACAAATTATTATTAGTTCCAAGAGAAAGGTCCTAGGGAAATCAGCTCTATTTTCAGGCGAGTGTTAAAAATTAGCATAGAAAAGTGAAGAAAAAAAGTCAAGTGACCGACAAAATTCCACCTTCTTTCTAATAGATTTTTCCCTATTTTTCCGATTGGTTGGGATTCAAACCTATACCGGAATTTTTGTGACACTTTTCTTTGGAGGGTCGTATGGATTTCCATGTAATTTTTATGCTATTTACATAGGAAGACCGTGGTTTTTGCACACGAATGTAAACGGAATTTCGTTGGCATTGCATGTTGGGTTGTTTCTAAGCAATACCAATAAAATATAGCATCGAATGTAAAAAAAAAATTACACGCGTAACTATGTAGGTCTTTAATGAATATGATTGGTTAAAACTTATTCATTTCTGCGAATAGCCAAGAAATGTAGTGTATTAGATTGTATTGGTATATTAGGTAACTATTAGGTATTAGGTTAGGGTTTAGGTAACTATGTATTTCGACGTATTTGATTAGTTCAAATGAGCAAGAATTGTAGTCTCAGATAAAATAATATAACTAGAAAATTTAGTAGTAGTAAGCTGCTACATATACAAAAATATTTAATGCTGGTTATACATAACAGTATAAAATTGAGTTTTTATACATAACACTCAAGAATGTGTACTATAGAAACAATTATTAAAATACTCACCATTTCCAGGTGGTCCAAACAACAGCAATCCTTTTGCAGGCGACCTAAGCCCTGTGAACAGTTCTGGACGTACTGATGGTAAAATTACCATTTCCTGCAAAGCCTGTTTGGCCACGTCTTGACCCACAATATCATTCCATTCTACTTTGGCCCCGCCTTCGACAATTTCATCCATTATAATTTGAACTAATTTTGCTTCAACGCCTTTGACGGAAATTTGTGCGTTCTGTGCTGATGGTGTTCCTAATGGTGTTTTAGATCTTGGCGGCGTGGAATGACCAGAATAATTTCCTGTTTTACGAATTGGTGAATTGCCTGAAAGCTAAATATAACAAATAAAATCAAAACAACAAATCTATTTTATTATATAATTATATGCTATACAGAATATTGTCGTCTAACTGTTGGTGGAGTTGCTGATGGTTTAATCACAGGTCGTTGTGAAGACGATGATGACGAACCACCTGAGCCACTTATAATTGCCTTTGATCCCATGCTGCGTGGTAGAGTTTGAGATTTGTTCATTACACCTAAATTCCCTGGTCGCTTAGTACCAACCGTTAATTTCCGACCGGATGCTAAGGAAATTAAATTATGTTTGAGTAGTGTTCATAAATAATTGGGTTAAAATATATAGGAATCGTGTTTAATTAACATAATAAAAAAACTGTCAAATCATACATCACAAGTTTAATCGCAGACTTTTAAATATAAATATCCACACCTTTCTGCTGCAGCAACGGTTTCGTTTTTGATGGTTAAACCGTTATAATTATAATTCGTTCAAATTAGCAAAAAAAAATTCTGGATATAGAGTTCCATTGTAGCAAAACTTAGTCATTTTTATTAATTTTTTGCAAAGAAATCATTACTTGTTATGCACTTGGTCATCTACTGATATATTTAATTATGAAAATTTTGCGGAGTGGAAATTCGTGATTCTGTACCATCTATGTAGCACTAAGATTAACCAGGCATGGAGCTAAATTATCCAAGTCCACTCCACTAGCTCGGTATATAACGGTGTAGCCGGATACCTAACGCTTTACGAATCGTTGAGTCTTATATATGTGTATCACAAACCACTGCATGGACACTTTTAAAAATTGGTCTTTATACTAATAATGCTCCCTCACAAAAAACTTCTTCCAGAAAAAAACCGCAATTAAAGCCGGTTCTTATGTAAGTATATAGCAAATTATCAAACCAGCCAGAGAGCTGCAAGAAGGCTCAACTAGAATCCGTTGAAGGCGAGAACTGTCAACGATAACAATGGAAAGTGCTAAACCCATTATGTAGGTCCCAGCAGAGCAATTATTCTGAAGACTGTCCGTCCGAAAGCCAGATATCGTAGAAGTAATCGCCTTTGGTGACAAAAAAGTTCAGGTTGTAGGTAACAACCACCAAACATGAGGGACAATAATATATAATGAGGTACTCAAGGAGCACCTACAGCTACCTGTAATTGATTGGAATCAAAAAGACGGCAGTGTAATGCCTACAAACTGAAGTAAAATGGAACAGACTTTAGGTACCATTACCACCTCGAAATCATGAGAGTAATCTTGGTCCTGCTAGAATGCAAGATGGCATCGGAACCATGTTCACTGTCGCTTTAAAAACGCTGTATATCAAACCACAAGATATCATTAGGGAGGATATGCTCTTCTGTGTAAAATAAATACACAGGACGAAAATATATCCACCCATTAAAATTAACAACACTTAAAAAAAGACTTTTGAGTAACCAAGACAGCAAAACCTGCTGTGGATTTAGACTGCAAAAAAGAAATCCTCAAAACGTACAAATAGCAACTAAGAAGCCTAGAGACATTAATGTGTTAAAATACAAAAATCTTTAGTTGTATTCGGGCTACGTATGTCCAAGGCCTTTCTGAGAATTTTCAACGACCGGATGAACTCTGAACTATGCTATCGCGGAATCCTTGGCGCTACTGATTGCAACTCATTTTCTTACAACTGAAATTGCGCGCGTATTTTGATTTTATAATTAATTTTATTATATTTCAAATAGAATATTGTATTTCAAATAGAATTTGACAAGGTTTTTTGCATTTTATAAATAAGATTGTACAAAAAATATACTACAACTCAACTCGACCAGGACATTTCCACATACCATACGCTTCGCAAACGCGACTAAAATTTTCAAACAGCACACTACCAAATTTCAAGCGAAATCATTACATTCCTAAACAGCACAGACAAAACTCCCACTCAAACAAATTCCAATTCAAATATTGCACACATTGTAAAGTAACCACTGGGCATACCATCGACGAATGTCGCAGTAAATTTTACATCACAAATCCAAATCTGACAGAAATTAATCCCAACAATATTCGCGTAAACACAATATTCCCCAAATCCATACACAATTACATGTCAGAAAAACCGGTAGGAGGGCCGCCCCCCTTAAATACAAGAAGTAATCAAATTAACAAACCGCAAAACATTCAAAAGCCCAAATTCTCTCTCTTAAAACCACAAATAAATATGATATGATATGATATGATTGAGGCGTACAGGCCAACCATAATGGCGATCCTAGGTATGTTACCATAATCCTGAAATATCAACAATCAAATAACAAATTATATCTGAATGCGAATAATATTTCAGCATCATGCGGGCCCAGGCCCCACCTGCATCCTTAACAGATAAGGCTAGTTAGGAAAGGATGTTAGTCACAGAAACAACTAGGGCGAACCGCAGCAAAGTCGTTTTCTAACTACTTCAATATATTAAAATGATAGTCTCAATTAAATTCACACTCTGGATTAGATTTTGTTAGTTTATTAATTTGGGTTAGTTGTGGTTGAGGTAAAGGATACTAATATTCATCATATGTATTCGGCATCAGTCAAAAAGACTGGTTAGGTTATTTAATTCACATCTACGGGTCATCTCATCATGTGCTGGTTGTAACCTTAGTTTACCCTATCTTCCCATCCAACACCATCTAACCGAGGGACTTCACATTTGTAATGACACGACAGCATTATCATACATATGATGACCTATATATTTCGTTGATACTAAAATTATTAAATTTAAATTCAGTAATGTCATCAGCTACCTATATTTAAATTCATTCAACTAAAAGCAGGATTTATTTATATCTAACATTCACATCACTTCACTAAAACATATCCTGAATTCAACCAGAAAGATCGCCGAAAAACAACATTCCTTAGCAAGAAGTCTTTAGATCGTTAATATATTTGATTGTATTGAGGTTATTCTCAAAGCTTAGATAATTAAATAGACCCCCTAATCAAGAATGTTGCAATCAGTTTTCCTCGACCTTCCGGTACATTCAAAAAATGTATTTAAAAATCAAATAATAAAAATAAATTGAATTATATTTGTCGACAACTTATGTTTTAAGTCAGGACTTCCGACAAAATTTCAATTTATAGAACCATTAAAACAAGCAACGAATTTAATTTAGGAACCCAAAACATTCTAGAAATATCTCGAGCCTAGAACACATAGAAGTCATTTAAATAATTCAAATCCTAGTCTCTTTTATGTATAATAGCCTAAGTGTAAACAAAAATAATAAATTGAAACATTTACACATATTAAAAACAAAAATATTTAACCATAAACATATAAACATTAAAATAATATTAATATAATAATATATTAAGCTAATTATAAATAAATAAAAAACTAAAAATAAATATATATATTATAAATAAAAAAAAAAAATCAATTATTTATATGATATATCGTATATATATACGCATACAGACATATATAAATACACACATACACATATCCACATCCATATACATACACCCACAAACTATATATACTATATATAACAGAAAAATTTATTCATTCTGTTATTTTACTACACACTCGAAAAATAAAATAAAATTAAAAAACACATGTACCACACACGCCCGCATACCCATCGTAATAAACACAAGCACTGCATTCTTTTTATATTATTATTTTTCATATAATGATTGTGTGAACGTATATAACAGTATATACAAAAAAACAAATTTGTATATATGTATACGAGTATGTGTATAAAAACATAAAGTATAAGAAGATATTTTCTCATTTTATTTTTAATATTATTGTTCTATACACTAACGCAATTGAACCTGAATTGCTCCAGTAAACACTTCCAAAAAACCCTCCCCAAAGTGACAATACCTATTGATTTCACTATTAGGATTAATCTTCCTAATAATAAAATCAACCAATACTGCCACACCAAGGAAACCTGTCTACAAGTGCACCAAAACAACTCAAATTCAATTTTATAAGTGACACAAGTTATCAGTGAGGTTAAAAAATGGATTTCAACCATTATAGCACAAACTAACGCAATGTATGTACACAGCATACCCACTCATACACACGCAAACCGTGCCACACTACTACTTCGGTGACATATTACAAATGCGTATTTTCATATTTCAATCACAACAGTTACTAAAACACATGTATATAAGTAAAACTAAAATTTATATAGAAAATTGAATAAAACATAAATTAAAATTATAAAAACACTTCCCTTAGGTATCCTTTGGAATCCCCACACAGAGAACACAACTCATACACAAAAATGAGTGTAATGCACTCACCATTGCCGCGCACCACACACAATCTATTTTATCATATCAATGTCAAGGTCACATCATTAAAATTAATAAACAAATTTTATTTAATTATTTAACCATTAAAACATTATTTTATATTATTTTATTTATTATAACACACTTCAATCACATTAAAAGAAATTTTAATTTTTCACAATACAGAGAAAGACAAAAACACGTCTTTCTTCTACGACGATCAAACCGAATCCTCTCTTAAAACCACAAATAAATCTACCAAAAATAAAAACAGAATGAATTCCAACGTACTCAGACGCACACCAAAAACATATGAAATTAACCCCCGTAAGGTTAATTTGCCGAGAAAAACACTTCTTCAAATTAACCGAGAGTGAGGTTGACCATCATATATTAGAAAATAAGAAACAAAAATCATCAAGCTCAGCCGCTGATAACCAAACACAAACCCTTAATTTTAATCATACCAGTTCAACGTGCCTCGACGCACATCAAAATCATATGATATCAATCCCTCACGATCCCGAGAAAACGATTTCTCGAGTTAACCGACAGAGTGAGATTGACTATCATACATTAGTTAGTAAGCCAATGAGTCCAGACACTCATCATCCAATTAATCAAAAACAAAACAATCATTTACCAAAACATAAGAGCCCAGACACTTCATTATCAAATTTAGTTAGTAAGCCAACGAGTCCAGCCACTAACCATACTATTAATCAAAAACAAAACAACCAATTACCAAAGCATACGAGCCCAGACGCTCCCTTATTAAATTTAGTTAGTAAGTATAAACGAGTCCCGACACTCAACAAACAAATAATCAAAATCATATCAAAAGCATATCAAATTACACGAGCCCACACGCTCTCTCACCAAATTTAGTTAGTAAGCCCACGAATCTAAATGAATATCATCAAAGAAACGAAAATTACATTTCAATAAACATTATTATTATTATCTTATATCTAATTCATACGATTTTCATGTCATTCTATTCCAAAGTACAAAACAAAGTACATAGAATCTACAGTAATATTCAAAATTATCTTAGACTGATAAAGCTAGATAAAACTATCAAATTCAAAATAATATACCACAAAATACGAAACCACATAAAATACAATAATAAACATTTGAGCATCACTAGAAAACCGAACCAAAATAACTATCCATCAACGAATAACCCAATAGACAAAGAACACGCTCAAAACCAACCTTTAAGTCTCAAAAAATCAAAAACCAACAATTGTATTCAAAATCCTACCACGGTTAAGGCATGAATAATACTCCATCATCCTACATCCCAGATTCCACATACCAGTACACCAATTTCAAAACTAGAAAAAAACAATAACAAATCTCGTTGATCTTTTCAAACCACTATTAACCAACTCCTAAACTAACGAATTAACTCCTAAAAACCTAAATTTTTCATACGCTTGCATACTTTCGCAAAGCAAAATTTTTCTTCTCACGATCATACTAATAAATACAATTAGAAATATGAGATGAAACAAGAAATATTTTACTAATATATATATTAACCAACTAACAAATTAAACGAGATCAATCAGAAAAGTTATAACACGCAATATTCAAATAGCATTCAAATTATTTACTACTCATTGAATATATTTTAATGAACATTTTTCACATTAAACCCTAAATGGATGGGTTTAATGAAAATCATCAAACATTTTATTATGTTCGAGTTGTACAACATTTATTAGTATACTTAACCCAAATTCACCTTGATACCCTAAAACCAAATTAATAATTTATTTCTCGTAATCCATGGAATAAATTTCACATTTAACATTAAAAATATAATCAACATTGTCAACATTTACCATTTTACCCAACACAGCTCTATGAGTCAAAATTTCCCATTTTAAACAACATCCAGCATCAAAAAACAGCATCGAAGAGTAGTGCCGAAACAACAACAAAAACAACATGAAAATAGCAACAACAAAAACAACGAAACCCGTATTGTAACAGCATCAGACAATATGAAAAACAGGATCGTAAACCTCTTTGAAACAGCTTCGAAATAGCATAAAAAAAGGATCTAAACAGCATCAAAACCGCATCGAACCAGCATCGAAAACGAGCAACGAGCCACCATTAAAACTACTTCGAAACCGAGCATCGAAAACAGCATCTAAACATCATTCAATGATTAGCATCAAAACAGCATCGAAATCGTATCGAAAATTCATGAAAACACAACATGAAATACACCAGACAGATGCTCATGAACTTGATCGTAGAATATATATCACAACATCCAATATTAGTCGAATATATCATACAACATATAACACAATATATAACAGTCAAGACAATTCTAAGTGACTATGATTGAGTACACAAAATCAAGCAGTAGCTACGGATACCAGCAGTAGAGAATAGACAAGGATACAAAGAAAATACAACGAAAAACAAGCACAATTTACACGAGAAATCAAACAAAAAATTCATTCCAAACTCAAAAACAAAAATTGAAGTACACTATACACGGGGAAAAAAGCAACAGCTCAACAAAAAAACGCAAATCAAAAACAAACGAGACCGGCTCTCGCAACTTAGTATGTAAGCAACAAATCAGAAGAGCCCAGACGCTCAGAAATTAAACTAAACGAGCCCGGACGCTCATAATCAAACTAAACGAGTCCAGACACTCATAAATTGGATAAAACGAGCTCAGCCGCTGACAAATAAAATCAACATCCCACAAGTAAACCAATAATAAATTCAAACAACCATCTAAAATATCTCAATGTTAACCTTACAATTCGACGCCACGAACAAAAAAAAATAATCAAAGAAAATCAAAAATCAACAATCAATATGAAAGCTCAAACATACAGAATCCAGAAAACAACAAGCTCATTAACAATCGACTATCAACTAGAAATCTGTGATCACAAATCTCGATATACACCACAAATTTAACAATAAGCAGAACTAAAACTACAAAACGAAGACGCACAATGCAAAACCATCATAATCTGTTCCATAATCCAAACATAATCTGTTATAACACAAAATCATCAAGCAAATTCAGTCATTACGTTATACACAAACCCACAAATGCAAATCACGATGCTTAACATTCAAACAAATCTACAATTACCAATCACGATGCTTAACAAAAATTCATCTTCAAACAATTACAAATCACGATGCTTAACAAAAAATTCATCATCAAGCAAATCTACCAACACAAATCAAGATGCACAACACTAAATTCATCGTCAAGCAAATCTACTATTTCAAATTACGATGCACAAGACAAAATTCATCTTCAAGCAAAACCATTTATTAAAAAACACGACCCAATCTCAACCAGCAAAACAAGCGACAAATCACGCCACAACGGACTGAAAATACTATAATATGACACATTAATATACAGGGTGTCCGCCGGGAAGGTATACTACTTTGTTTTACCGCCATTTAGGCGAATATTAGTATTGACAGTTCATACTTGACAGTCGTGAAGTAGACACGTGGCAAATTTATTATAGAAAAATATTACAGCTCGCCCATGACAACCCCGATTTTCATGAAAAAATCATGAGTGACGAGGCACATTTTCATTTAAATGGATATGTGAATAAACAGAATAGTCGGTTCTAGGCAATGAAAAACCCTCACATTATTCATCAGTTACCTTTACATCCATTAAAAGTGACAGTCTGGTGTGCAATTTGGTCAGGAGGAATCATTGGACCTTACTTCTTTGAAAATGAAAACGGCGTAACGGTAACTGTGAATGGGGAGCGATATCGTGATATGATTGAAAACTTTTTAACGCCACAACTGCATACTTTGGGCTTGATTAACATGTGGTATCAACGAGACAGTGCCACATCGCATACAGCCGCAGGATTACAATGGAATTACTGCGAGAACTCTTCCCACAACAAGTTATTTCAAAAAATGGTGATGTTGATTGGCCTCCACGGTCGCCTGATTTGACTGCTCCGGACTTCTTTTTGTGGGGATATCTAGCAAGGCTTATGCAAAGAAACCAGAAACGCTTGAGCAACTCAAACAAAATATTCGTGATGAAATTAATGAAATACCGCGTGAAATGTGTGAGAATGTAATGAAAAATGTGCTCAAAAGGGCTCGCATTTGTGAGGCTAACAGAGGCGGACATTTATCTGATATTGTATTCCATACATAATTGCCGACATTAAATAAAACATTTATCAATATAAGATCCATTCTCTTTCATTTAATCACAAATCACAAACAAACAAAGTAGTATACCTTCCCGGCGGACACCCTGTACATAAAACAATCATAAACATAGATAATAAACCGAGAAATCAAACAACCAACAACCAAGAAGAGAAACCACTTTGCCAAGAAAAATTCATCCAACCGTCAAACCAAGACAGAGATCAACCGACCCCGACACAAAAGACATCGTCCACACACAGTGAGATCAGACCAATGAAAACTAAATTAAATAAGGAATCCTGACTTTCATCTTTACCCAATTCATCTTTACCCTCATCATACTTCCGAACAAAAATCAACTTCATATTTCTGAACAAAACAAAGATAGAACAAGGGTAACACTAAATTCGAATAATTTTTTAATATAACTTTTTCTTATTTCGAAACTATTAACAATCGAGAAAGAACAAGACGACCAAAATTAAAACTTTACTAATTTAGGCGTAAGAGTAGTAATTTTAGGATGACTTAATTAAGTATTAGATAAACATGGAAAAAATTTAATAATCCGATAACAAAATACACATACACAACACACACAAAACCTACAACTAAAGAAGTTTTCATCTTAAAACTTCTCCGTCGCGAGACGAAGGTGTTGAATAATTATATTACACCTGCAAGGTCATTCATAAAATACATGAACAGAAAACATCCGTCCATGCCATTTAGTAATGACACAATTTAGCAACACCAAAATCAAAATCATTACCAACACAACTTTATGTGGAACACATAAGTCGAAAATTATGTAAAATTGATTTTATATCATTTTAATTAGTTTAGAAAGCATAGAACACATTTTTTAAACAATTTACAAAATTTCTACATTATTTTAATTCAAAACATTTAAATAAAATAAAAGTGAGATAAAAACAAGAGACAGATATATATTCATTGAATTGACGATATTTAATAAACAAGCATATCAAGGTCAGTTTAACGAAATCGAGCAAATTTTATCAGTTTTTTTATTAGACATATATCAATTTGTCTTAATTAAAATTGTAACTTGTAACTAAAGTAAAAATTAAAATTTTAATTGATAAATCACGAAGAATAAAATATTATAGTAACCCTACATTTTCAATCAAAAGTTTGTACTAAAATAGCCGAGGTACAAACCAAATATACTGAACTCAAACCATTTATGAATTTTCCACTAATTTCTAATAAGAATATTTTGAGTTTCATATGAATTAACAAAATTTCCAGAGATTTTTCCAGAGATTAAAAAATATACTAAATCAACTTAAGAATTATCTACTTTTAGAAGCAAATAAGAATGTTCTTTTGCAGCAGTAAAACTTGACGATAAAAACTCGTAGCAACAAAGCTGAAGCAGGACATTGTTAAAACTAGATGTGTTTACACAATTAAGTATAAAAACCAAAATTCATCTGAATCACGATCTCTGGGAATGTTATCAAATTTGAGTAAAAGTGATAACAGTACATCTAGAAGATCAAAATTCGTAGCAATAAACTCTTAGTCGTGCATTATTAGCACTAGGTGGTTTTTGCTAGGTGACTCAATGACCAACTTCATGCACTAGCCAGACCTGAATCACGATCTCTGGAAATGACCGATAATGGCCATCTAAATTTGAGTAAAAATGACATCGGTTCATCGATAATATGAAAATTCGTAGCAATAAACCGGAGGTGGTGCAATATCAGTACTAGGCGGTTTTAGTTAGGTGAATCAATGACCAACCTTATGTACTAGCCAGACCTGAATCACGATCTCTGGGAACGACCGATAATGGCCATCTAAGTTTGAGTTATAATGACATATGAACAGGTGGAACATCAAAATTCGTAGCAATAAACTCGAAGTCGATCATTCGTAGCACTAGGTGGTTTTAGTTAGGTGACTCAATGACCAACTTCATGCACTAGCCAGACCTGAATCACGATCTCTGGGAATGACCGATAATGGCCAGCAAAATTTGAGTAAAAATGACATCGGTACACCGATAATATGAAAATTCGTAGCAGTAAACCGGAGGTCGTGCATTATTAGCACAAGGTGGTTTTATTTAGGCGACTCAATAACCAACTTCATGTACTAGCCAGATCTGAATCACGATCTCTAAGAATGGCCGATAATGGGCATCTAAGTTTGAGTTATAATGACATATGAACAGCTGAAACATCAAAATCCGTAGCAATAAACTCGAAGTCGTGCATTCTTAGCACTAGGTGGTTTTAGTTAGGTGACTCAATGACCAACTTCATGTACTAGCCAGACCTGAATCACGATCTCTGGGAATGACCGATAATGGCCATCTAAATTTGAGTAAAAATGACATCGGTACATCGATAATATGAAAATTCGTAGCAATAAACTCGAAGTCGTGCATTATTAGCACTAGGTGGTTTTAGTTAGGTGACTCAATGACCAACTTCATGCACTAGCCAGACCTGAATCACGATCTCTGGGAATGACCGTTAATGGCCATCAAAATTTGAGTAAAAATGACATCGGTACACCGATAATATGAAAATTCGTAGCAATAAACCGGAGGTCGTGCATTCTTAGCACTAGGTGGTTTTAGTTAGGTGACTCAATGACCAACTTCATGTACTAGCCAGATCTGAATCACGATCTCTGGGAACGACCGATAATGGCCAGCAAAATTTGAGTAAACATGACATCGGTACACCGATAATATGAAAATTCGTAGCAATAAACCGGAGGTCGTGCATTCTTAGCACTAGGTGGTTTTAGTTAGGCGACTCAATGACCAACTTCATGTACTAGCCAGATCTGAATCACGATCTCTGGGGATGGCCGATAATGGCCATCTAAGGTTGAGTTATAATAACATATGAACAGCTGGAACATCAAAATTAGTAGCAATAAACTCGAAGTCGTGCATTCTTAGCACTAAGTGGTTTTAGTTAGGTGACTCAATGACCAACTTCATGTACTAGCCAGATCTGAATCACGATCTCTGGGAATGGCCGATAATGGTCATCAAAGTTTGAGTTATAATGACATATGAACAGCTGAACCATCAAAACCCGTAGCAATAAACTCGAAGTCGTGCATTATCAGCACTAGGTGGTTTTAGTTAGGTGACTCAATGACCAACTTCATGTACTAGCCAGACCTGAATCACGATCTCTGGGAACGACCGATAATGGCCAGCAAAATTTGAGTAAACATGACACCGGTACACCGATAATATGAAAATTCGTAGCAATAAACCGGAGGTCGTGCATTATTAGCACTAGGTGGTTTTAGTTAGGTGACTAAATGACCAATTTCATGCACTAGCCAGACCTGAATCACGATCTCTGGGAATGACCGATAATGGCCATCAAAATTTGAATAAAAATGGCATCGGCACATCGATAATATAAAAATTCGTAGCAATAAACTCGAAGTCGTGCATTATTAGCACTAGGTGTTTTTATTTAAATGACTCAATGACCAACTTCACACACTAGCCAGACCTGAATCACGATCTCTGGGAATGACCGATAATGGCCTTCTAAATTTGAGTAAAAATGACATCGGTACAACGAGAATATGAAAATTCGTAGCAATGAACCCGAAGTCGTGCATTATTAGCACTAGGTGGTTTTGGTTAGGTGACTCAATGGCCAGCTTTATGTTGTTTTAAGATTTGCATCACGATCTCTGGATGTGGCCGATAATGACGATCCAAATTTGAGCTATAATGACATCTGTTCCCTTGAAGGTACAAACTCAAAGAAAAAAAATACCCGAAGTAGTGAATAGTTAAATCTAGCTTGTTTTATTAGAAGATTTATGAAAATTGCAGACCGGTGTCCAAGTTTTAAATAATAAATCATTAGTACCTCTGCCAAGATGCAAAAATTGATTAAAAACCCTAGATTATGCATCGTGCGCAATAGGTTGATTTTGGTAGTTCTTTTAACGGCTATTTTATACCAATTATGTATTTACGTGTATTTAGCTATAACCTATTTCATAAATCATGATATTTGGAAAAGGGGATACTCATTATTAGAATCGAGTAAATATTTCTATACTAGAGATTTTAATATTATTCTGTAATTTTTCTTATTAGATTTAGAACTGACCAATCTATCACATACTCAAACCCTGATTTACATTTTCAAATTTAAACTACAGTTTGAAACCACACGGTGCTTCATCAAAGAGATTATTACTTTACTGCAACAAATTCTAATAAACAATTTAAAAGTAGATTTAATGGTTGCCTGCAGATCCAGTGCACCTAGAATACTAATGACCTCATTGCATTAACAATTTTGCTACATGACGTTATTTCAAGTCGATGATTCCGATCTTTATCTGTAGATGGCAGAATAACGAAATAAATGATTTGATTTTTTTGATAATATTTATTCCGTAAAACGTTAATCGCGATGAAAAAAGCAGTAAATTCAACAATAGTATCAAAGAAACTGTCGACATAAATTTGATGACGTATCAAGCAGTACTGTCTGGTATCAATGCACTTATCAATGCACTTAAAGACGTCATTAGTATCTAGGTGCACTGGTCAAGGCTATTAGTATCTAGGTGCACCAGGCAGACGGTTTCTTTTTGAATTGTAGATGACAGTAATGTTTGTAAAAAGTTTTTGATATTTAGAGGTTTAATGAAAAGTTGAATGCATATTTTGTAATAAATGTATCCTTACCAATAGCCGGTTCTAAACGTTTTAAAGGATATTATTGTATAATTTACTGGTTTTTCATCGAGATTAGCGGTTTACGGGAAAAAATTCTATAAAACTATCATTTATTTAGTTACACTGACATCTATAGGCAAAGATTGAAACTGTCGACTTAAAACGACGTTATATAGCAAAATTGTTAAAGCAATGAGGCCATTAGTATTCCTAGATGTACTACTGGTCCTCTAGGTACATTGATTGGATCAGTGCACCTAGATAATAATAGCCTCATTGCTTTAAAGATATAGAGTAGATGACATAGGGAAGAAAAAATACTACGCTTCAAGGATACACACAAACTATGCTCTATATATTTTATGCGGCGATCATCAAATTAAAGATAAACAATATATTAAAAATAAAGATAAATAAATAAAGTTCACGCCCAGGAGAATGAAAATTTATTTTTCTGTTACATTTCGAAATTTAAATAAATAAAGTCAAAAAAAAAACTTTACGAAACAGAATTTCCATAGCATTTGTATGAAAGTTTTATTCCGGTTTACGTTTTTTTGGACGTGCATACATACAAGACCATATATTATAATATGGCCTTATACATACATAAGCAGTGATAACACGTTTCGAGATCTTACGTTCGATTTTGGCCAAACAAAGCTAAATTTTGACAGTCCGGTTTCTTCTGAAAGTATGGTGTAGAAAAACATTTTCTTGTGTGCTTTTGCCCAATTTTACGACCGGACAGAATAACAGAAGGGACATAACTCGGGTTTTGTATGTAAAAATTTCGACCATGTTTTTATCTTTGATTTATACTCGTACAGTGGTTTTAGTTAAAAAAAAATTATTGTGGCTGTAATATTCATTTAAAAATAGAGACAGAGTTTTAAAGACTCCGGTGATACAGAATTTTGTGTTTGAGGACGTATTAAAGATCCACTTACAAATGCATGCGGAACATAAACCAGAACGTATAAACGGAAATGTAACTGAAGAAACGCACCATTGATACGTTGGTGGAGATTCATAGGAGATAGAGTTGGGTCGCAATTTAAATATGAATGATCGGAAGTGGTCTGCTACTTATTCGTAAATCCCCCGCCGACACATTAACTGTCCTAGCAATCTTAGTGAGAACACAAATTATTTTCTCATGATTTGTTTACTGGTAAGGTGAATAAATGTTTCAATTACAAATTATATATGTATATATTTTAGGCTGCCGATGAGAGCGCAGAGCCGACTGATCAAAGCATTGATGATTGCGTTAACGTTACGAAACCGACAGCATTTATAAATGTGACTGCAAAAATTGTTCGAAATCATTTAATCCATTTAAGCGTCTAATTTTACAGGTTATTTTGTAAATTGCTGTAAGACATTCGGGGCACGTGAATCGATGGAACGCTATTGTCTAAAGTATCACGGCAGCGTGACATTACTTGTCCTCAATCTAATAACCATCCTGAGATCAAAAATTCTCTTTTTGATGTTTTTTACTGGGGGCGATAAAAATTCAATTAATCACTTATTATAATTATATTTTAGGCCGTCGCTAGTTCGGAAAACAATGTCGAGTGATTGAAATATGGCGCTAGCTCTGCAAAAGTTAAGAAACCGTTAAGAAGTAAAATAAGGGCCGGATAATAATTGTGATTATTATATTAATGATGAGGAAAAAGCACATCGAATGCATGAATATGAAATAGAAGAATAAATTAACTTTTAAAAATAAAACATTTATTTTGTATAATTAATGCATTACAATTTTTGTGTCGCCCGGCATTCAATAAGGCAGTGTTGCCGCCATAATGGTAATTGCCTTGGCATGATCCGGAAAAAATAATAATTATTGTTTTCTCAATAATATTCTTGTATTTTAACATTTTATATTGATTGTATAGAATGCCCATGGTAGCAATTAGTAAATCTGGATATACTGTAGACACCTCCTTGCCCAAGCGTTTAAGAGACATTGAACGGAACCAATATAAATTTCGACTAAAATTTCCAGCTCTGATTATAAATTGTTACCTTGATACTTGTCGAAGAAATCGGCCAGCATTGTAAAAATGTAAAGAGTGCGTACTTCTACTTGAATTGAATATTCACCACCACTGCACCGATTTTTGAATAACGTTGCTATTTGTTGATGTAATTTCTCGCGTATTGAACCTTTCTTGCTGGACTGATATCCAAATTACGATGACAGGAACGATGTTAGGCTGTAGTGTAATATCTGTATATAATTTTCGGCCAAATCATACATTCGAACGGCATTTTCCAATTTTTTTTAATTCGTTCACATGTTCGTTTAAATCCACACGCTTCATGAACATATTCCGTTTGGTTGTATATTACCTAATAGTAAATCATAGTTATGCCATTCGATGGTCAAGTCGGCGACACGTATTAAAATTAAATTTTTACTCATTGGATTTACGCAAAAACAAGTGTTTCTCCTTATATAGGTGATTTCGTATTTTTTGAAATGGTGTGGTGTCCTCAATATCGGCTAACACTAAAATATACCAAACAAAATGGATCAATTTAATTATGTAATGTTTCCTGGACATTACATGCCACTTCTAGCACAAACAGTTCGTTAAAGGCCAATGAAATACGAACAACATGGACACGATACTTTTCGAAACGGGATAAAACTGTGATTGCAATATTAAAATCTAGGAATAAGCAATTGGTTTCTCGGTTGCATTAAAATATTTTCATACGCGGGAAATATGCATGCGTGCATTGAGCTTCGCTGGTAAGTTTCAGAGCTTTTTGCAACGAGTTTAAATCGAATTTTTCGTAGTGGATGGAGCGCGGATTTACTAAATATCTAACACTTTATATTTCACAACTGCTTAAATTTCTAGATATAATGTTCTATTAATTTAACAAATTTAAGAATGTTTTAATAAAAATAATAATTAAATATTTTATAATACATTTAAAATTCAATAAAAATTTATAACCTGACAAACCAATATTTATTTACTTTTTGTTTTCAGAAATAAGCTACACAGTTAAATTAGTTTTGCTTTTGCCAGAGCCTATATATGAATACAGCCATATCGCAATATATGGACAGCTAGTGAAAAAGCATTGCGTATATGTATACGGCCAAGTAAAACGCAAATAATACAAATTATGGTACAAACAGAACCAGAAATACACCGACAAAATACAACGCCTGTCAAATTAAAATACACATAAATCATACGACGACATTGTCGCTGAATTGTTTTTAGAATCTATTCTAATTTTGTCGTCGGCGCTGCAGTACTACCAATATAAGTTTCAGATTCAACATAATTGTTGGTATCAAATTTTTTAGAACTGTTTTTAAAAGAATTTCAACCAAATCTGAATGTTGTACACAATGTTTTAATTAAAAAAATGTAAATAGGGTCGATAAAAAGATAAACGAACTAATTTGTTATTATTTTTCTTGTTTCGTCGCTTCAACGCCGACGTGCTTGTTGTGTTTACCAAAGCGACATCGCCAGGAGACAAATGTATTTTGGCGATGTATCTTTTCGCTGTATCTCTGGTTCTGTTTATACCTTTACGGTTTATATGTATGCATTCCCGAAAAACGTAAACACGGAGAAACCTTCATACAAATGCTATGCAAATTATTTTTGTTAAGTATTTTTTGACTTTATTTATTTGTATCTCGTAAACGTGGCAGAAAAATAAATTTTCATTTTTCTGAGCGTAAACTTTGTGCAATTGCAATAAATAAATAAATAAAATAAATAAATTGTCATCAAACGTCATCAAATTTATGTCGACAGTTTCTTTGATACTATTGTTGAATTTACTGCTTTTTTCATCGCGATTAACGTTTTACGGAATAAATATTATCAAAAAAATCAAATCATTTATTTCGTTATTCTGCCATCTATAGATAAAGATCGGAATCATCGACTTGAAATAACGTCATGTAGCAAAATTGTTAATGCAATGAGGTCATTAGTATTCTAGGTGCACTGGATCTGCAGGCAACCATTAAATCTACTTTTAAATTGCTTATTAGAATTTGTTGCAGTAAAGTAATAATCTCTTGATGAAGCACCGTGTGGTTTCAAACTGTAGCTTAAATTTGAAAATGTAAATCAGGGTTTGAGTATGTGATAGATTGGTCAGTTCTAAATCTAATAAGAAAAATTACAGAATAATATTAAAATCTCTAGTATAGAAATATTTACTCGATTCTAATAATGAGTATCCCCTTTTCCAAATATCATGATTTATGAAATAGGTTATAGTTAAATACACGTAAATACATAATTGGTATAAAATAGCCGTTAAAAGAACTACCAAAATCAACCTATTGCGCACGATGCATAATCTAGGGTTTTTAATCAATTTTTGCATCTTGGCAGAGGTACTAATGATTTATTATTTAAAACTTGGACACCGGTCTGCAATTTTCATAAATCTTCTAATAAAACAAGCTAGATTTAACTATTCACTACTTCGGGTATTTTTTTTCTTTGAGTTTGTACCTTCAAGGGAACAGATGTCATTATAGCTCAAATTTGGATCGTCATTATCGGCCACATCCAGAGATCGTGATTCAAATCTTAAAACAACATAAAGCTGGTCATTGAGTCACCTAACCAAAACCACCTAGTGCTAATAATGCACGACTTCGGGTTCATTGCTACGAATTTTCATATTCTCGTTGTACCGATGTCATTTTTACTCAAATTTAGAAGGCCATTATCGGTCATTCCCAGAGATCGTGATTCAGGTCTGGCTAGTGTGTGAAGTTGGTCATTGAGTCATTTAAATAAAACCACCTAGTGCTAATAATGCACGACTTCGAGTTTATTGCTACGAATTTTTATATTATCGATGTGCCGATGCCATTTTTATTCAAATTTTGATGGCCATTATCGGTCATTCCCAGAGATCGTGATTCAGGTCTGGCTAGTGCATGAAATTGGTCATTTAGTCACCTAACTAAAACCACCTAGTGCTAATAATGCACGACCTCCGGTTTATTGCTACGAATTTTCATATTATCGATGTACCGAAGTCATGTTTACTCAAATTTTGGTGGCCATTATCGGTCGTTCCCAGAGATCGTGATTCAGGTCTGGCTAGTACATGAAGTTGGTCATTGAGTCACCTAACTAAAACCACCTAGTGCTAATAATGCACGACCTCCGGTTTATTGCTACGAAATTTCATATTATCGGTGTACCGGTGTCATGTTTACTCAAATTTCCGTTAAAAGAACTACCAAAATCAACCTATTGCGCACGATGCATAATCTAGGGTTTTTAATCAATTTTTGCATCTTGGCAGAGGTACTAATGATTTATTATTTAAAACTTGGACACCGGTCTGCAATTTTCATAAATCTTCTAATAAAACAAGCTAGATTTAACTATTCACTACTTCGGGCATTTTTTTTCTTTGAATTTGTACCTTCAAGGGAACAGATGTCATTATAACTCAAATTTGGATCGTCATTATCGGCCACATCCAGAGATCGTGATTCAAATCTTAAAACAACATAAAGCTGGTCATTGAGTCACCTAACTAAAACCACCTAGTGCTAATAATGCACGACCTCCGGTTTATTGCTACGAATTTTCATATTATCGGTGTGCCGATGTCATGTTTACTCAAATTTAGATGGCCATTATCGGCCATTCCCAGAGATCGTGATTCAGGTCTGGCTAGTGTGTAAAGTTGGTCATTGAGTCATTTAAATAAAACCACCTAGTGCTAATAATGTACGACCTCCGGTTTATTGCTACGAATTTTCATATTATCGATGTGCCGATGCCATTTTTATTCAAATTTTGATGGCCATTATCGGTCATTCCCAGAGATCGTGATTCAGGTCTGGCTAATGCATGAAATTGGTCATTTAGTCACCTAACCAAAACCACCTAGTGCTAAGAATGCACGACTTCGAGTTTATTACTACGAATTTTGATGTTCCAGCTGTTCATATGTCATTATAACTCAAACTTAGATGGCCATTATCGGTTATTCCCAGAGATCGTGATTCAGGTCTGGCTAGTACATGAAGTTGGTCATTGAGTCACCTAACTAAAACCACCTAGTGCTAATAATGCACGACTTCCGGTTTATTGCTACTAATTTTCGTATTCTCGGGGTACTTTTGTTATTTTTACTGAAATTAGGATGGCCATTATCCGCCATTCCCAGAGATCGTGATTCAGGTCTGGCTAATACACGATGTTAGTCATTGAGTCGTCTAACTAAAATTACCTAATGCTAATAATGTACGACCTCGGTTTTATTGCTACGAATTTTCATATTATCGGTGTACCGATGTCATTTTTACTCAAATTTAGAAGGCCATTATCGGTCATTCCCAGAGATCGTGATTCAGGTCTGGCTAGTGTGTGAAGATGGTCATTGAGTCATTTAAATAAAACCACCTAGTGCTAATAATGTACGACCTCCGGTTTATTGCTACGAATTTTCATATTATCGATGTGCCGATGTCATTTTTAATCAAATTTTGCTGGCCATTATCGGTCGTTCACAGAGATCGTGATTCAGGTCTGGCTAGTACATGAAGTTGGTCATTGAGTCACCTAACTAAAACCATCTAGTACTAATAATGCACGACTTCGAGTGTATTGCTACGAATTTTGATGTTCCAGCTGTTCATATGTCATTATAACTCAAATTTAGATGGCCATTATCGGTCATTCCCAGAGATCGTGATTCAGGTCTGGCTAGTACATGAAGTTGGTCATTGAGTCACCTAATTAAAACCACCTAGTGCTAATAATGCACGACTTCGAGTTTATTGCTACGAATTTTGATGTTCCAGCTGTTCATATGTCATTATAACTCAAACTTAGATGGCCATTATCTGTCAAAACGGCTAATAGTGTATGAAGTTGGTCATTGAGTCACCTAAATCAACCATTTGGTGCTTACAATGCTTGAATTTGGGTTTTTTGTGTGATTCCATAACATCTATGGAAAGTCTGGAATACTTCACACCCGTGAAGTATTCCATAGATTTTTCCATAGATTAAAATCATATACGTATACAAATCCAATTGGACTTTTGCAAAATCCAATTGACATTTTAAAGCCTTTCTATGTAGTTGTGTGGAGTACACTGTTATGCGAAAAGAATTAATTTGCGAAATCGTCAATGAAAAGTAAAATATTATGTTTGATTTTACATTACTTTAATTAGTTTAGAAAGCATAGAACACATTTTTAAACAATTTACAAAATTTCTACATTATTTTAATTCAAAACATTTAAATAAAATAAAAGTGAGATAAAAACAAGAGACAGATATATATTCATTGAATTGACGATATTTAATAAACAAGCATATCAAGGTCAGTTTAACGAAATCGAGCAAATTTTATCAGTTTATTTATTAGACATATATCAAATTGTCTTAATTAAAATGGCAGAAAAATATTGTAACTTGTAACTAAAGTAAAAATTAAAATTTTAATTGATAAATCACGAAGAATAAAATACTATAGTAACATAACCCTACATTTTCAATCAAAAGTTTGTACTAAAACAGTCGAGGTACAAACCAAATATACTGAACTCAAACCATTTATTAATTTTCCACTAATTTCTAATAAGAATATTTTGAGTTTCATATGAATTAACAAAATTTCCAGAGATTTTTCCAGAGATTAAAAAATATACTAAATCAACTTAAGAATTATCTACTTTTAGAAGCAAATAAGAATGTTATTTTGCAGCAGTAAATCTTGACGATAAATACTCGTAGCAATAAACCTGAAGCAGGGCATTATTAAAACTAGATGTGTTTAGGTAGATGCCTATCAACTACTTTACGAATTAGCGAGAATTGAATCACAATCTCCAGATATGGTTGTCAATGGCCATCACAATTAAGTATAAAAACCAAAATTCATCTGAATCACGATCTCTGGGAATGTTATCAAATTTGAGTAAAAGTGATAACAGTACATCTAGAAGATCAAAATTCGTAGCAATAAACTGGAGGTCGTGCATTATTAGCACTAGGTGGTTTTTGCTAGGTGACTCAATGACCAACATTATACACTAGCCAGACCTGAATCACGATCTCTGGGAATGACCGATAATGACCATCTAAATTTGAGTAAAAATGACATCGGTACATCGATAATATGAAAATTCGTAGCAATAAACCGGAGGTGGTGCATTATCAGTACTAGGCGGTTTTAGTTAGGTGACTCAATGACCAACTTCATGCACTAGCCAGACCTAAATCACGATCTCTGGGAACGACCGATAATGGCCATTTAAGTTTGAGTTATAATGACATATGAACAGCTGGAACATCAAAATTCGTAGCAATAAACCCGAAGTCGCGCATTATTAGCACTAGGTGGTTTGAGTTAGGTGACTTAATGAACAACTTCATGCACTAGCCAGACCTGAATCACGATCTCTGGGAACGACCGATAATGGCCATCAAAATTTGAGTAAAAATGACATCGGTACATCGATAATATGAAAATTCGTAGCAATAAACCGGAGGTCGTGCATTATTAGCACAAGGTGGTTTTATTTAGGTGACTCAATAACCAACTTCATGTACTAGCCAGACTTGAATCACGATCTCTGGGAATGGCCGATAATGGCCATCTAAGTTTGAGTTATAATGACATATGAACAGCTGGAACATCAAAATTCGTAGCAATAAACTCGAAGTCGCGCATTATTAGCACTAGGTTGTTTTAGTTAGGTGACTCAATGACCAACTTCATGTACTAGCCAGACCTGAATCACGATCTCTGGGAATGAACGATAATGGCCATCAAAATTTGAGTAAAAATGACATCGGTACACCGATAATATGAAAATTCGTAGCAATAAAACCGAGGTCGTACATTATTAGCATTAGGTAATTTTAGTTAGGTGACTCAATGACCGGCATCGTGTACTAGCCAGACCTGAATCACGATCTCTGGGAATGGCCGATAATGGCCATCCTAATTTCAGTAAAAATAACAAAAGTACCCCAAAAATATGAAAATTCGTAGCAATAAACCCGAAGTCGTGCATTATTAGCACTAGGAGGTTTTGTTTAGGTAAACTCAATGACCAACTTCATAAACTAGCCAGATCTTAATCACGATCTCTGGGAATGGCCGATAATGGCCATCTAAGTTTGAGTAAACATGACATCGGGACACCGATTATATGAAAATTCGTAGCAATAAACCGGAGGTCGTGCATTATTAGCACTAGGTGGTTTTAGTTAGGTGACTCAATGACCAACATCATGTACTAGCCAGACCTGAATCACGATCTCTGGGAACGACCGATAATGGCCAGCAAAATTTGAGTAAAAATGACATCGGTACATCGATAATATGAAAATTTGTAGCAATAAACTCGAAGTCGTGCATTATTAGCACTAGGTGGTTTTATTTAAATGACTCAATGACCAACTTCACACACTAGCCAGATCTGAATCACGATCTCTGGGAATGACCGATAATGGCCATCTAAATTTGAGTAAACATGACATCGGGACACCGATTATATGAAAATTCGTAGCAATAAACCGGAGGTCGTGCATTATTAGCACTAGGTGGTTTTAGTTAGGTGACTCAATGACCAACATCGTGTACTAGCCAGACTTGAATCACGATCTCTAGGAACGACCGATAATGGCCAGCAAAATTTGAGTTAAAATGACATCGGTACACCGATAATATGAAAATTCGTAGCAATAAACCGGAGGTCGTGCATTCTTAGCATTAGGTGGTTTTAGTTAGGTGACTCAATGACCAATTTCATGCACTAGCCAGACCTGAATCACGATCTTTAAAAATGGCCGAATAATGGCCATCTAAATTTGAGTAAAAATGACATCAGCAAGCACACCGAGAATATGAAAATTCGTAGCAATAAAGCGGAGGTCGTGCATGATTAGCACTAGGTGGTTTTGTTTAGGTAAACTCAATGACCAACTTCATAAACTAGCCAGATCTTAATCACGATCTCTGGGAATGGCCAATAATGGCCATCTAAATTTGAGTAAAAATGACATCAGCAAGCACACCGAGAATATGAAAATTCGTAGCAATAAAGCGGAGATCGTGCATTATTAGCACTAGGTGGTTTTAGTTAGGTGACTCAATTACCAACTTCATGTACTAGCCAGATCTGAATCACGATCTCTGGGGATGGCCGATAATGGCCATCTAAGTTTGAGTTACAATGACATATGAACACCTGGAACATCAAAATTCGTAGCAATAAACTCGAAGTCGTGCATTCTTAGCACTAGGTGGTTCTAGTTAGGTGACTCAATGACCAACTTCATGTACTAGCCAGACCTGAATCACGATCTCTAAGAATGGCCGATAATGGCCATCTAAGTTTGAGTTATAATGACATATGAACAGATGAAACATCAAAATCCGTAGCAATAAACTCGAAGTCGTGCATTATTAGCACTAGGTGGTTTTAGTTAGGTGACTCAATGACCTACTTCATGTACTAGCCAGACCTGAATCACGATCTCTGGGAACGACCGATAATGGCCAGCAAAATTTGAGTAAAAATGAAATCGGTACACCGATAATATGAAAATTCGTAGCAATAAACCGGAGGTCGTGCATTATTAGCACTAGGTGGTTTTAGTTAGGTGACTCAATGACCAACTTTATCCACTAGCCAGACCTGAATCACGATCTCTAAGAATGGCCGATAATGGCCATCTAAATTTGGGTTATAATGACATATGAACAGCTGGAACATCAAAATTCGTAGCAATAAACTCGAATTCGTGCATTCTTAGCACTAGGTGGTTTTAGATACTTCAATAACCAATGACTCAATGACCAACTTCATGTACTAGCCAGACCTGAATCACGATCTCTAAGAATGGCCGATAATGGCCATCTAAGTTTGAGTTATAATGACATATGAACAGCTGAAACATCAAAATTCGTAGCAATAAACTCGAAGTCGTGCATTATTAGCACTAGGTGGTTTTAGTTAGGTGACTCAATGACCAACTTCATGTACTAGCCAGACCTGAATCACGATCTCTGGGAATGAACGATAATGGCCATCAAAATTTGAGTAAACATGACATCGGTACACCGATAATATGAAAATTCGTAGCAATAAACTGGAGGTCGTGCATTCTTAGCACTAGGTGGTTTTAGTTAGCCGACTCAATGACCAATTTCATGCACTAGCCAGACCTGAATCACGATCTCTGAAAATGGCCGATAATGGCCATCTAAGTTTGAGTTATAATGACATATGAACAGCTGGAACATCAAAATTCGTAGCAATAAACTAGAAGTCGCGCATTCTTAGCACTAGGTGGTTTTAGTTAGGTGACTCAATCACCAACTTCATGTACTAGCCAGACCTGAATCACGATCTCAGAGAATGACCGATAATGGCCATCTAAATTTGAGTAAAAATGACATCGGGACACCGATAATATGAAAATTCGTAGCAATAAACCGGAGGTCGTGCATTATTAGCACTAGGAGGTTTCAGTTAGGTGACTCAATGACCAACTTCATGTACTAGCCAGACCTGAATCACGATCTCTGGGGATGACCGATAATGGCCATCTAAATTTGAGTTATAATGACATATGAATAGCTGGAACATCAAAATTCGTAGCAATAAACTCGAAGTCGTGCATTATTAGCACTAGGTGGTTTTAGTTAGGTGATTTAATGACCAACTTCATGTACTAGCCAGACCTGAGTCACGATCTCTGGGAATGACCGATAATGACCATCAAAATTTGAGTAAAAATGACATCGGTACACCGATAATATGAAAATTCGTAGCAATAAACCGGAGGTCGTGCATTATTAGCACAAGGTGGTTTTAGTTAGGTGACTCAATAACCAACTTCATGTACTAGCCAGACCTGAATCACGATCTCTGGGAATGGCCGATAATGGCCATGTAAGTTTGAGTTATAATGACATATGAACAGCTGGAACATCAAAATTCGTAGCAATAAACTCGAAGTCGCGCATTCTTAGCACTAGGTGGTTTTAGTTAGGTGACTCAATGACCAACTTCATGTACTAGCCAGACCTGAATCACGATCTCTGAGAATGACCGATAATGGCGATCTAAATTTGAGTTAAAATGACATCGGTACACCGATAATATGAAAATTCGTAGCAATACACCCGAAGTCGTGCATTATTAGCACTAGGTGGTTTTGTTTAGGTAAACTCAATGACCAACTTCATAAACTAGCCAGATCTTAATCACGATCTCTGGGAATGGCCAATAATGGCCATCTAAATTTGAGTAAAAATGACATCAGCAAGCACACCGAGAATATGAAAATTCGTAGCAATAAACCGGAGGTCGTGCATTATTAGCACTAGGTGGTTTTAGTTAGGTGACTCAATGACCAACTTCATGTACTAGCCAGATCTGAATCACGATCTCTGGGGATGGCCGATAATGGCCATCTAAATTTGAGTTACAATGACATATGAACACCTGGAACATCAAAATTCGTAGCAATAAACTCGAAGTCGTGCATTCTTAGCACTAGGTGGTTCTAGTTAGGTGACTCAATGACCAACTTCATGTACTAGCCAGACCTGAATCGCGATCTCTAAGAATGGCCGATAATGGCCATCTAAGTTTGAGTTATAACGACATATGAACAGATGAAACATCAAAATCCGTAGCAATAAACTCGAAGTCGTGCATTATTAGCACTAGGTGGTTTTAGTTAGGTGACTCAATGACCTACTTCATGTACTAGCCAGACCTGAATCACGATTTCTGGGAACGACCGATAATGGCCAGCAAAATTTGAGTAAAAATGAAATCGGTACACCGATAATATGAAAATTCGTAGCAATAAACTCGAAGTCGTGCATTCTTAGCACTAGGTGGTTTTAGTTAGGTGACTCAATGACCAACTTCATGTACTAGCCAGACCTGAATCACGATCTCTGGGAACGACCGATAATGGCCAGCAAAATTTGAGTAAACATGACATCGGTACACCGATTATATGAAAATTCGTAGCAATAAACCGGAGGTCGTGCATTATTAGCACTAGGTGGTTTTAGTTAGGTGACTAAATGACCAACTTTATCCACTAGCCAGACCTGAATCACGATCTCTAAGAATGGCCGATAATGGCCATCTAAATTTGAG
Source organism: Nephrotoma guestfalica (assembly GCA_963691935.1). Lineage (NCBI taxonomy): Eukaryota > Metazoa > Arthropoda > Insecta > Diptera > Tipulidae > Nephrotoma > Nephrotoma guestfalica. The sequence continues at coordinate 165,156,058 of OY829913.1, read as the reverse complement.
CTATAATGACATATGAACAGCTGGAACATCAAAATTCGTAGCAATAAACTCGAATTCGTGCATTCTTAGCACTAGGTGGTTTTAGATAGCTGACTCAATGACCAACTTCATGTACTAGCCAGACCTGAATCACGATCTCTGGGAATGGCCGATAATGGTCATCTAAGTTTGAGTTATAATGACATATGAACAGCTGGAACATCAAAATTCGTAGCAATAAACCCGAAGTCGTACATTATTAGCACTAGGTGGTTTTAGTTAGGTGACTCAATGACCAACTTCGTGTACTAGCTAGACCTGAATCGCGATCTCTGGGAACGACCGATAATGGCCATCTAAGTTTGAGTTATAATGACATATGAACAGCTGGACCATAAAAATTCGTAGCAATAAACTCGAAGTCGTGCATTATTAGCACTAGGTGGTTTTAGTTAGGTGACTCAATGACCAACTTCATGTACTAGCCAGACCTGAATCACGATTTCTGGGAACGACCGATAATGGCCAGCAAAATTTGAGTAAAAATGAAATCGGTACACCGATAATATGAAAATTCGTAGCAATAAACTCGAAGCCGTGCATTCTTAGCACTAGGTGGTTTTAGTTAGGTGACTCAATGACCAACTTCATGTACTAGCCAGACCTGAATCACGATCTCTGGGAACGACCGATAATGGCCAGCAAAATTTGAGTAAACATGACATCGGTACACCGATTATATGAAAATTCGTAGCAATAAACCGGAGGTCGTGCATTATTAGCACTAGGTGGTTTTAGTTAGGTGACTAAATGACCAACTTTATCCACTAGCCAGACCTGAATCACGATCTCTAAGAATGGCCGATAATGGCCATCTAAATTTGAGCTATAATGACATATGAACAGCTGGAACATCAAAATTCGTAGCAATAAACTCGAATTCGTGCATTCTTAGCACTAGGTGGTTTTAGATAGCTGACTCAATGACCAACTTCATGTACTAGCCAGACCTGAATCACGATCTCTGGGAATGGCCGATAATGGTCATCTAAGTTTGAGTTATAATGACATATGAACAGCTGGAACATCAAAATTCGTAGCAATAAACCCGAAGTCGTACATTATTAGCACTAGGTGGTTTTAGTTAGGTGACTCAATGACCAACTTCGTGTACTAGCTAGACCTGAATCGCGATCTCTGGGAACGACCGATAATGGCCATCTAAGTTTGAGTTATAATGACATATGAACAGCTGGACCATAAAAATTCGTAGCAATAAACTCGAAGTCGTGCATTATTAGCACTAGGTGGTTTTAGTTAGGTGACTCAATGACCAACTTCATGTACTAGCCAGACCTGAATCACGATCTCTGGGAACGACCGATAATGGCCAGCAAAATTTGAGTAAACATGACATCGGTACACCGATTATATGAAAATTCGTAGCAATAAACCGGAGGTCGTGCATTCTTAGCACTAGGTGGTTTTAGTTAGATGACTCAATGACCAACTTCATGCACTAGCCAGACCTGAATCACGATCTCTGGGGATGACCGTTAATGGCCATCAAAATTTAAGTAAAAATGACATCGGTACATCGATAATATGAAAATTCGTAGCAATAAACCGGAAGACGTGCATTATTAGCACTAGGTGGTTTTATTTAAATGACTCAATGAACAACTTCACACACTAGCCAGACCTGAATCACGATCTCTGGGAATGACCGATAACGGCCTTCTAAATTTGAGTAAACATGACATCGGTACACCGATTATATGAAAATTCGTAGCAATAAACCGGAGGTCGTGCATTCTTAACACTACGTGGTTTTAGTTAGGTGACTCAATGACCAACATCGTGTACTAGCCAGACCTGAATCACGATCTCTGGGAATGGCCGAATAATGGCCATCCTAATTTCAGTAAAAATAACAAAAGTACCCCGAGAATATGAAAATTCGTAGCAATAAACTCGAAGTCGTGCATTATTAGCACTAGGTGGTTTTGTTTAGGTGACTCAATGACCAACTTCATAAACTAGCCAGATCTTAATCACGATCTCTGGGAATGGCCGATAATGGCCACCTAAATTTGAGTAAAAATGACATCAGCACACCGAGAATATGAAAATTCGTAGCAATAAACCCGAAGTCGTGCATTATTAGCACTAGGTGGTTTTAGTTAGGTGACTCAATAACCAACTTCATGTACTAGCCAGATCTGAATCACGATCTCTGGGGATGGCCGATAATGGCCATCTAAATTTGAGTTACAATGACATATGAACAGCTGGAACATCAAAATTCGTAGCAATAAACTCGAAGTCGTGCATTCTTAGCACTAGGTGGTTTTAGTTAGGTGACTCAATGACCAACTTCATGTACTAGCCAGACCTGAATCACGATCTCTAAGAATGGCCGATAATGGCCATCTAAGTTTGAGTTATAATGACATATGAACAGCTGAAACATCAAAATCCGTAGCAATAAACTCGAAGTCGTGCATTATTAGCACTAGGTGGTTTTAGTTAGGTGACTCAATGACCAACTCCATATACTAGCCAGACCTGAATCACGATCTCTAAGAATGGCCGATAATGGCCATCTAAGTTTGAGTTATAATGACATATGAACAGCTGAAACATCAAAATCCGTAGCAATAAACTCGAAGTCGTGCATTATTAGCACTAGGTGGTTTTAGTTAGGTAACTCAATGACCAACTCCATATACTAGCCAGACCTGAATCACGATCTCTAGGAACGACCGATAATGGCCAGCAAAATTTGAGTTAAAATGACATCGGTACACCGATAATATGAAAATTCGTAGCAATAAACCGGAGGTCGTGCATTCTTAGCATTAGGTGGTTTTAGTTAGGTGACTCAATGACCAATTTCATGCACTAGCCAGACCTGAATCACGATCTCTAAAAATGGCCGAATAATGGCTATCCTAATTTCAGTAAAAATAACAAAAGTACCCCGAGAATATGAAAATTCGTAGCAATAAACCCGAAGTCGTGCATTATTAGCACTAGGTGGTTTTAGTTAGGTGACTCAATAACCAACTTCATGTACTAGCCAGATCTGAATCACGATCTCTGGGGATGGCCGATAATGGCCATCTAAATTTGAGTTACAATGACATATGAACAGCTGGAACATCAAAATTCGTAGCAATAAACTCGAAGTCGTGCATTCTTAGCACTAGGTGGTTTTAGTTAGGTGACTCAATGACCAACTTCATGTACTAGCCAGACCTGAATCACGATCTCTAAGAATGGCCGATAATAGCCATCTAAGTTTGAGTTATAATGACATATGAACAGATGAAACATCAAAATCCGTAGCAATAAACTCGAAGTCGTGCATTATTAGCACTAGGTGGTTTTAGTTAGGCGACTCAATGACCAACTTCATATACTAGCCAGACCTGAATCACGATCTCTAGGAACGACCGATAATAGCCAGCAAAATTTGAGTAAAAATGACATCGGTACACCGATATGAAAATTCGTAGCAATAAACCGGAGGTCGTGCATTCTTAGCATTAGGTGGTTTTAGTTAGGTGACTCAATGACCAACTTCATGCACTAGCCAGACCTGAATCACGATCTCTAAGAATGGCCGATAATGGCCATCTAAATTTGAGTTATAATGACATATGAACAGCTGGAACATCAAAATTCGTAGCAATAAACTCGAAGTCGTGCATTCTTAGCACTAGGTGGTTTTAGATAGGTGACTCAATGACCAACTTCATGCACTAGCCAGACCTGAATCACGATCTCTGGGAATGAACGATAATGGGCAGCAAAATTTGAGTAAACATGACATCGGTACACCGATAATATGAAAATTCGTAGCAATAAACCGGAGGTCGTGCATTCTTAGCACTAGGTGGTTGAACTATGCCAATATGTTGTAATTAATTTGTAAAAACGCGAGTATCATACCCAATATGATACAACAAAATATAACAGAAATGCGATAACCATGTTGTAACGAAAAATATGGTTTTTGAAAAATTGCACCCCTTAGGAATAGTTTTTTGGGGGGTTGAACTATGCCGATGTGTTGTAATTAATTTGTAAAAAATTCCAGTACCACCGCCCCCTCTCCCCCTGCACGATACAATAAATATTAACAAAAATACGAAAAGTGTGGTGTAGCTTTGTCTAATGCCAGCCCACACACGAATTGCAGAATAAAGGGACTTAAAGAAATGTTCTAACTGTGTAACAAATTTGTAATTAATGTGTAAAAATTCCAGTACCATTTTCATTGGATTGTGCTACAAGTGCTGGTGCAGCATTAGGGTCATCTTAAATACATATTAGTCAATTATGGTCAGTTTACATCTATATCATTGCGATTTTTCTCAAAATTTGTGCATGGCAAATTATTGTTCACAAATATTTTTGTCAGTCAAATATTTTCCATATAAAAATTTTATCAGCTCTTGAAGCAGATAAAAAGTTTGACATTTTTATTCACCTCAATTTTTAACTTTTTAATTTTTTTATGCGGTATTTAAACCAATTGAAACACACTCTTAGTTGTAAAATTGTTTTGGTGATAGGCGGATGAAATTTTTCGGGTGAGTAAAAATAGAAATACATGCGTGTAAAATATTTTATGATAAAAAATACATAAAAATATAATGCATCGAGATACCTTTTATTTAATATTATCAAATAATACAACAAATTGGTAGCAGAGCGTAGTTCTTGAATAATAAAATCAAAATAAAAATGGAGTTATATAATAAAATAGAAATGTTGAACAGCGTGAATTTCGCGAGATGGAATATTAAAATGGAGGCATTATTAGATGCGAAATTATTGTTTGAAGACACAATAATCAACGATGAACCAGATTTAGATGAAAATAATAAAGAAAGCAAAATAAAACATGACAGCTGAGAAAGAAAAAATAAAAAAACATTAAGTTTAATCTTGTTAAGATTATCGCCAGAACAAGCATTAGCATTTAGCGGCATACGAAACGCTAAAGTATTGTAGGAAACAATAAAGGAAAGTTTTCAAGGGGCAAAAGAGGACAAATTAATGGAATTGACGCTAGATTTAATATGGTTAAAAATGAAACAGAACGAAAGCATCGAAAAATACCTGACACGTAGTCAGGGTATATCAAATCAAATAAAAGGATTAGGAAAGGCAGTAAGCGATAGCGAATTGGTCCGATATATTTTAGAAGGACTACCGGGAAAATACAGTGCAATAACAATACCTCTAATAATAAACAGGGGAATAATATTTAGCGATATGAGACAAGCATTAATGTCGTTTGAAGAAACAAATATTAATAGTGTGAAAGAGGAATTAAATAATTCTGTATAAAACTAATACTAGACGTAGTAAAAAATTATGTTTTGTTCCGGATACCAGGACATTTACAAAACGACTGTTGGTTTATTGAAAATAAAAACAATAATTTAAACATAAAATTTGAATACAGTAGAAAATGAGTTCGCATTAACCACCTACTATCACAAGGAATCTCCAGAAAGTCAAATATGGTATCTAGATTCAGCATGCACGTCGCACAAGACGTCAACAAAGGAGTGGATATCAGGAGAAACATAAAATAAAAAAATTATAAATGTAGCAGAAAAGAGTAGAACCATAGAGGCAAATTCATCAGGATGTGTTCACGCAATAGATGAATCAACGAAAAATAAAGTGAAATTAGAAAAAGTATTATATATATATATATATTATTAAACGTTTCGAATTTGAGTGGGAATTTAATGTCAATAACATACAGGGTGTCCCAGAATGAATGGATAAGCCTGAAGCACCTAATAGTAGAGCTATTAATAGGTTGCTTAATTAGGCTATTATTAGGCTGCCTAAAAGAAGAGGTCTACTCTAAACTGATCAGGAGTTTAGAAGAATTACGTAGCCGTGTCCAGGAAGTCGCTTCAAAAATTACTCAACGGCGTTATGCGCGACTTCTCAAGAGCTTTTATTCGGAAATGTCGGGCGTGTATCAGAGTCGGTGGCAGACAGTTTGAGCTGTAAATGTGTATTGGTTAAATAAAGTATTATCAATGTGTAAAGTTGTTTTTTATGAAGCCCTTATCATCAGATATTGTTTAAGAGTAGAAATAATCCAATTTTTAAAATTTTGTTATTTAATCGAATTTATTCCTTCTGCATACTAATAGCAATAACCTCGTTTACATTAGATAAAAGGATGTATTATACCATTTTAGAATCTGCATTAAACACGCATGTTTTTAAAATAGTTGGCCACTTAGGTACTCGTACATTTTTTTTTCACCAAAGACGCTCAAACTTTTATAAAAAAAAAAAAATATTTACCACATTTCATGCTGAAAATTAAAGTTCAGATTTTTTTTTCAAAAAAAGTGCAACAGCTACTCATACTATTTACTGCATATCTATTAGAATATTATAACACCAAAAACCGATGGATTTTTTTTATTTGTAGCCATGGTGATGGGAAACGTAAAGTAATGTAAAAAATGGACTTTTTAAAACAAAAAGATATATCTTAGGTACTACTTGGGATATATTTTTGTTGTATTTTATTTTGAGCGCCCAATAGCTCTACTATAAAGTGTTTCAGGCTTATCCATTCATTCTGGAACACCCTGTATATAGTCAATCAAGGAAATAATATTACATTAATTAAAGAAGAGGCACAGATTTATGCACCAGATGGCACATTAGTATGCAACGCCAGTTTGTACGGAAATTTATTTAAAATTAAATTAACAAACAATCAAGATAAAGGAATGATGTCAATGTCAGAAAATTGCTCTAAAATAGACGAAGCTTCGAATAATTTGTGGCACAAGTGACTAGGACATTTAAAGGACGCATATGTAAAGGAACTGGGATAAAAAATATGGTTAGGGGATTACCCAAGTTAAAGGGTGAAATGAATAAGTGTAATTCCTGCATTATGGCAAAAATGAGTCGAACACCATTTATAAAAATTGATCATGAAGAAGTTACTCAACCGCTCGAAAGGTTATACGTTGATTTATGTGTACCTATGCCCACACCAACTTTAGGAAACAAATAATACATTTAACTGTTGTGGATCAATATTCCAAGAGATATTTTATGGAACTTCTTGAAAGAAAGGATCAAACATAACAAAAATTAGATGGTCTAATTGAACCAAGAGAGAACGAGTTATATTAAAAGTTATATTATAGTTATATTAAACTAAAAATAGTAAAATCAGACAATGGATCTGAATTCATTAATTCAAAAATTAATGAATATTTTAAAAGGAAAGGAGTTAAACATGATAAAACGACATATTATTCTTCAAGGAGTAACGGTATAGCCAAGAGTAGCTCTCTACGGATAGGATACTATTAGACAAGACAAGATGTTTGTTGATCGACGGAGGTTTACCAGTACAATTCTAGGGCACCCATAACGTAACTCTGGTTAAGAAATTTCACAATTGAACCAGAACCAAGAACGTATAAAGAAACAATAGTCATCTGATAAAGAAAAATGGTTAATGTAATCGATGTTGAAATGAAAAACATGAAAAATCTACGTATGGGAGGAAATGGAACAACCAAAAGACGCTAAAGTGATAAAAAGTAAATAGATTTTCAAAGTTAAACAGCAGAACAAAACCAAGAAATTCATAAAGCAAAATTAGTAGCGGTAGGATGTGGTCAAAGATTAGGATATGATTACAAAGAATAATTCAGTCAGAAAAGGGCAGTTAGAAAATTCTACGATATCAAGTCAGCATATTTAAATGCAGAATTAGCAGAAACAGTATATATGGAACCACCTCAGGGATACGAACATGAGGAACATAAAGTTTATCGTTTAAAAAAGGGTATGTACGGATTAGCACAATCAGGAAGATATTGGAATTTAGCATTGAATAAAATAATGATGAAAAATGGATTAAAGAGATTTAAAGCCGATCCATGTGTAAAAGGTTATCTACGGATTACCACAATCAGGAAGATATTGGAATTTAGCATTGAATAAAATAATGATGAAAAATGGATTAAAGAGATTTAAAGCCGATCCATGTGTATATGTTACGGTTAAAGTCCAAAATGCGGCAAATGTACACATTTACGGGGAAATGTTCACATTTACTTATCCCTTTGGTAAATGTATGTTCAATCTACTTCTACCTACAAATTTAGACTATTTCCACATTTACCAGCATATTTTGGTAAATGTTCAATTAACTTTAATATTAGAAGGTTTATACTAGTGTACTATTTTTTATATTACATTTACGGCTTCCACAATTAAGGATAGTTGAATTAAAAAAGGTTATTTTCTAAATTTAAATACGCGTGTCTATTTCATTCTAAAAATGTAACATTTTCATATTATTAAATTGAATCTGTGCGAGTGTAGATTCTAAAAATTATGGTTCAATTTATATACCCCATTTACATGTGACCAACATTTTTCTTTTGCAAAATGAAAGAGATATAACATTGACATTTTGCACATGACAGACAAGAGACGAAATATATCCCAACAAAATTTTGCAGAAGATTTTTTGAGTCACTACACCGCCAAAACAACTATAAAAATGAAAATGTTGCCATAAAATATATTCGATCCGAGTATTTTTATGGTAACATTTTTAAAATTAACAAAAAATAATTATTTTATATTTATAAATGTTAAGGATTCATAATAAAAACAGACGCCATAGACCAAAATGGAAATTTCGCATTTGAATTAATTAAAAGTAAATTAATAATTTTCCTATAAAAAAATTATGGCATTACAGAAAAAATTGATAACTTTTCCCATAAGGCAAACACCAACCAAAAAAATAAATTTTCTCAAAATATTTTTCATTCTTTTCTGGTGATGGATTGATCGTCGTCCAGGAAAGACATATTTTTGTCTCTCCTCGAAATAAAGAAATAATTTAAATATGTTTTAATTAACTAATTAATTAACTAAATAATATAATAATATATATTTGTTGATAGTTAAATAAATAAATAATAATATTAATAATAATTGGTGTAATTAAGAAGTAGAGTGAAAAGTTATTGTATAATATAATATAATATAATATAATATAATATAATAAAGTCATATTGTATAGTTGTATTAATTTGTGTATGGTGCGCTTGCAATGGTGTACAATATGTAATGCATAAGATAGCAGAAAATTTCCAACAGAAAAAATGTATTTTTGCTATTTACCGCTAGAGGCATCACTATCACAAAAAGGAAATTTTTCTGCTGATATTTATTGAAACCAGCAGAAATTTTTTGAAATTTTCAAGCAAATCAATAATTCTCAGCAGAAAGTTTTGTAAAAAATCAAATAATTAATGAAAAAGAAGCGAAAATATAAGTTTTAACGTTTTGCGTATGTATAAGGACTCTTAAATATACTAAAATTACCATAATCATCATAAAGCAAATAGAGAAACACAAAAAAAAATCACCTACCTTGATAGCATTCCATACATTTTTGAAGTCATTTTAATGTGAAATGTTTTCAGTTTTTCAACAAAAGTGTTAGAAAAACTCCCCTGTAACTAACTACCTTGGGCTTATGTTTTTATGGTAGCTGAGATCATAATCTATACACATGAGCAACATAAGATTCATAACTGGCGTCAGTAGCGTTCCATAAATTGTTGAAGTCATTTTAATGTGAAATGTTTTCAGTTTTCAACAAAAGTGTTAGAAAAACCCACCTGTAACTACCCTGGGTTTATGTTTTTATATGGTAGCTGAGATCATAATCTATATACATTAGTAACACAAGAATCATAGGTAGTGTCTGTAGCGTTCCATAAATTTTTGAAGTCATTTTAATGTGAAATGTTTTCAGGTTATCAACAAAAGTGTTAGAAAAACCCCCCTATAACTATTCTGGGTTTATGTTTTTATGGTAGCTGAGACCATAATTTATGTATATACATGAGTAACACAAGAAAATCAAAGATGGCGTCAATAGCGTTCAATACATTTTTGAAGTCATTTTAATGTGAAATGTTTTCAGTTTTTTAACAAAAGGGTTAGAAAAACCCCCGTGTAACTACTCTGGGCTTATGTTTTATGGTAGCTGAGATCATAATCTATATACATGAGCAACATAAGATTCATAGCTGGTGTCAGTAGCATTCCATAAATTGTTGAAGTCATTTTAATATGACATGTTTTCAGTTTTTCAACAAAAGTGTTAGAAAAACCCCCCTGTAACTACCCTGGGTTTATGTTTTTATGGTAGCTGAGATCATAATCTATATACATGAGTAATACAAGAATCATAGGTAGCGTCAGTAGCGTTTGTAGCGGCCTGGTTCTTCAACTACAAGAAACACCGCACAATATACAAACGGACAATTCTCCGTAGACTGAATTATTTATTAACGGACACTTCTCCGTATAAATAATTATATTCCAAATGAATATGCAACAACAGTCTTGTTACATAAAATCGGTACATACAACAAAAACAATTTTGTACACAAAACAAAATTAGTAAATCTCATTATCATGCCGATTTTCATATCAATAAAAATCGTTATCAATAATATCTTATCATTGAAACGAACAGTATTGCAATCGTATCATAGATGCCACCATCCTTTTTGTGATAACCAAGACACAAAAATATTTAAATTAAACGATGGCACGGTAGTTATTACAATCGTATTATAGATGCCCCCCATCATCATCAAATAATTGTGATAACCAATGACACAATCATTTAATACCTAAGTTAACATGATGGCGTGGCAATCAGAAGAAATTAAATTTATCATTGCAATACTGTTCATAGGCGTACGTGCGTCTATAACACAAACAAATTGGTAACCAGCTGAAACCAGATTTGGTGGATGCAATTCAGATTTTTATTGTCTTGTTTACCAAATGCAACAATACTGGATCAATCCAACTTTTACGATCCAGATTGCATTACAAAATTTTGTATATAAATTATACAAAATTTCAATATTTTTTCTATTCAGTTTTGGATATTTGGAAGGTGAAGCCGCAGCAGCAGCCGAAATATTTATTATTTAATAAAGTTTTTTTATTAATTTTTAAAATTTAATTAACTTTTGTTTTTTATTTATTATTATTATTATTACTATTAATTTATTCAAAGTGCGTCGCAATTCCACTTCACATTCGCCTTTCAACATCAACATCAACATCTGGTGACCCTTGACGACGGTTTTTACCGTGCATGTAAGTTTAAACCTTTTTAATTTGAGAAGTGAAAATAAAGTTGAAAATTTTTTATCAAAAAAAGTGCATGTGAAGTTTTTTTTATTTTTATTAAATATTTAAAACAAAACGACGAGTTTTATGAAATAGTGGCCTAAGCTCCCACCCGTGGTAAGCGCATTATTTTCATAAATCGTCAAAATTTTCCCTGGTCGTTTTTTAGAAATACGAGTCCATTCCGACACTATTTCTAAAAATTCGAGAGTATTTCTTTTTACGTATCGAAATCCCTCAAGTGTGTGAAACAATTAACATCAAAGCAAAAGCAATTCATTTTGCGCATAAACAAGCATGCTTCATGATGAAAATAATCGGCAGCAACAAACAAAAGCCCAACCTGAGATAGCAAAGTCAAAACATTTGACCAGGCTACCAGCGTTTTGGGAAACCAATCCAACGTGTTGGTTCTTGACTGCCGAAATAATGTTCGACGCGAACAAAATCATTAGCGACAAACAGAAGTTTGCGCATACTGTGCTATCTCTCTCGGCAACACAGGCGGAAAAGATCAATTACATTTTAGAAGATCCTCCAAGCCAAGATAGATACCAGTCAATAAAACGTGTACTAATTGATCGCTACTCCATTTCCGAGGAGCGTAAATCAGAAACAATACTCGGCACAATCGATATAAACGACCAAAATCCATCGGACATGTTACTCCGAATTAAATCGTTGGCCGACAAAAATTTCACGGCCAATGTTATTATAAAACTATGGATCAGGCAACTCCCTGATTACATACAAACAGCGTTGATCCCGCTACAGGACAAACCTGAAGAGGATCTCGCTCGTATTGCCGACAAATTATACGAATTAGTTGGCACTCGAACTCACAATTTTAGTTCGATTGATCGCGACACGCGAACTAATAACTCAACGATACACGCGCCAAGTACAAGCAATATCCATCTCAAGGATATGCTTGAACAAATTAACGATAGGTTAATTAGGCAAGAAAATATTTCACACGCACAGCGACAACCTTCGCATTCACAATCACCCTGAAGACAAATACCTCCCCCTTACGAATCGCAATCTCCACCAACACAGGGAAGTTTCATTCGCCAACGCAACCAACAATCGCCAAGATACCAATTTCCACACAACTGGTGTTGGTATCACGACAAATTTGGCCACGCAGCATCAAAATGCAATCAACCATGAACTTTTTCTAAACAACAAAAGGGACCCGCAAATCGGTTCCCTAAACCATTAAGTCTTAAGGTCGCAGCGGCAGACTTAAGACAAGCGCAACACAGCCGCTTATTTATACGGGATTCGGAAAATAATATCACATTTCTGATTGATACCGGCGCTGATTTAAGCGTAATCCCGTACCACAAATATTATCGCTACGGAACAAATCGCAATCCCGATTTAGTTCTGTCAGCAGCAAATGGTACCACAATAAATACTTTTGGTACCAAATTACTCAACGTTGACATTGGACTAAGACGTTCTTTCAAACACGCATTTATTCTTGCCAATGTCAACCGCCCCATCATCGGCGCAGATTTCCTAACGAAATTCGGTTTGTTAGTGGATCTGAAAAATCGCAAATTGATTGATCCATCCACTAAGCTTTGTATCAACACAACATCAGCACTTGTTGATACACCAACACTATTGTTTTACATAATCGACAATGGCTATGGAGCATTGTTAAAGAAATTTCCTTCTTTAACAGCTCAACCGAACTACAACTCTCCGGTAAGGCACAATGTCGTGACTACAGGCCATTTACCATTTGCGAGATCACGTAGACTTGATCCAATTCGGCACAAAGCGGCATTCCTAGAATTCCAACACATGGTGGAACTAGGAATATGCCGACCTTCTTCTTCAGCAATATCATGTCCATTACACATGGTGAAGAAGAAGGACAACGACTGGAGACCGTGTGGGGACTATAGAAGGCTTAACGCTGTCACAATTCCTGACCGTTACCCTATTCCCCACATCCAAAACTTTTCCATGCAATTACATGGATGCGCAATTTTTTCAAAAATCGATCTCGTCAGAGCGTACTATTTGATACCAATTGCTCCTGACGACATACATAAAACCGCAATCACTACACCATTTGGCTTATTCGAATTCACCCGAATGCCATTTGGACACAGAAATGCTGCGCAATCATTCCAGCGTTTCATCAACGAAATTGTGAGAGATCTCGATTTCGTTTTTGTTTATACTGACGACATTCTCGTAGCATCTAGAGACGAGAAGCAACACTTACTCCATTTGGAACAACTCTTCCAAAAATTATCAGATTATGCTGTCAATATTAACACAGCAAAATGTGTGTTTGGGACAAGCAACCTTGACTTCCTCAGTCACAAAATTACTCCTAATGGCATTCTGCCGTCCGAAGGACGAATTAAGGCAATTAGAGAATTCCCAGCACCACAAAGCGTTAAGCAAATTCAACAATTTGTCGGTATGGTAAACTACTACCACCGATTCATTCCTAAACTCGCTGAGATACTTTCCCCAATTCACTCACAATTGGCAACACTTCTCAAGAAACCCAAAACGCCTCAACCTTTTTCTTGGCCTAAAGAATGTCAAAATGCATTCCTTCAGCTCAAGAACAGCTTAGAAAATATTGCCCTTTTAGTGCATCCACTAAATGCAACAAAATATAGCATCACTACTGATGCATCTAACACAGCTATAGGCGCAGTCTTACAGCAATTAAATAAAGACACTTGGGAACCTCTTGGATTTTTCTCCAAGAAATTATCAGATGCCGAAAGAAAATATTCCGCATTTGATCGCGAATTGCTTGCAATTTTCCAAGCAATTAAACATTTTCGCTATTTTGTCGAAGGTCGGGAATTCACTATTTTCACCGACCACAAACCGCTTACTAGAGCAATTACCTCTAAAGCGGAGCGCAACCCAAGGCCAGCACGCCACTTAGATTATGTCTCTCAGTTTACGACAGACATACAGCACATACAAGGTAAAGACAATGTGGTCGCCGATACACTTTCTCGGATTTCTGACCACGAGCTTGCCTCCGCAGCAACTCGCTACGACATCACAACTATCGCAAAAGCACAAGCTTGCGATCAAGAACTACAAAACTTACTCTCTAGTTCTACAAATCGGCGCTCTTCTAAGTGGAAATTAGATAAATTTCCATTAGCCGATTTAACAATTTATTGTGAAATAACTACAAGCACCAATCACCCGTACATTCCAGAGTCATTGCAACGAACAATTTTCGACACTCTGCATAATATTTCACATCCAAGTGTACGAGCAACTCGCAAACTCGTCACTTCTAAATACTTTTGGCCTAGTATGAATAAAGATTTAACCTTGTGGGCAAAATCTTGTTCATCCTGCCAAAAATGTAAAGTGCAACGGCACACCAAATCACCTCATGGGAATTTCCAAATTCCACCAGGTAGATTTGAACATATCCATGTAGATATTGTTGGACCACTTCCACCATCTAATGGATTTACATACATTTTAACCTGCGTTGATCGTTTTACGCGGTGGCCTGAAGCCTACTGCATAAAAGACATCTCCAAATCAACAATTGAAAAAACGCTCGTCGAAAACTACATCAACATAACGACCGACCAAGGCACACAGTTCGAATCTAAGCTATTCGCTGAGCTTATGCAACTTTTAGGCTCACATCGAATACGAACAACTGCCTATCACCCACAAGCAAACGGTATGGTTGAGCGCTTCCACCGCCAACTTAAAACAGGTCTCAAAGCTCGTGCAAATACCGTCAAGTGGAATTCAGAGATCCCAATCATTTTGTTGGGAATTCGAGCAACAGTCAAAGATGACCTAAAATGTTCACCAGCAGAACTGGTGTACGGTCAAACGATCAAATTACCTGGGGAATTCTTTGTGGAACACCCACTTACACCCCAAGTAACCACTGACACAGTGATTGATCAATTGCGCTCCACGATGAACAAACTCATCCCAACGGACACGCGCAAAACCAATCAAAGCGACATATTCGTACCAAAATCACTGCAAACTTGTGACTATGTTTTTGTACGAATAGACAAAGTTCACACAGGCCTTACAGCACCTTATGAGGGCCCATACAAAGTGATACGAGGACTTCGTAAGCACTTTGTATTGCAAATCAGAGACAAACATCAATCTGTCTCTATTGATACACTCAAACCAGTCTATGGAATACTGAGTTCACCCGATCAAATATCGGGAGTGAAGAAAACTGTTCGCATTTTCGGGTAACACATTCTTCACCCAACTCAAACATTAAACTCCAACTCAAAAGTTCCAACCACATTCGCTGGTGGACATGAAGACAATATTTTTCTTATGACGATCCCCATTGTCACAATGATACATTAGCTATCATCAATTTTCGCTGGTAAACAATTACATCACCACTACTATTATAATGATCATACATCATTATAATAGTACAAACCCCACAATTGCTGGTGGACACAAAAATCCACAAAATAAGGGACCTTTTCACTGAGGAGGGAGTGATGTAGCGGCCTGGTTCTTCAACTACAAGAAACACCGCACAATATACAAACGGACAATTCTCCGTAGACTGAATTATTTATTAACGGACAATTCTCCGTATAAATAATTATATTCCAAATGAATATGCAACAACAGTCTTGTTACATAAAATCGGTACATACAACAAAAACAATTTTGTACACAAAACAAAATTAGTAAATCTCATTATCATGCCGATTTTCATATCATAAAAATCGTTATCAATAATATCTTATCATTGAAACGAACAGTATTGCAATCGTATCATAGATGCCACCATCCTTTTTGTGATAACCAAGACACAAAAATATTTAAATTAAACGATGGCACGGTAGTTATTAAAATCGTATTATAGATGCCCCCCATCATCATTAAATAATTGTGATAACCAATGACACAATCATTTAATACCTAAGTTAACATGATGGCGTGGCAATCAGAAAAAATTAAATTTATCATTGCAATACTGTTCATAGGCGTACGTACGTCTATAACACAAACAAATTGGTAACCAGCTGAAACCAGATTTGGTGGATGCAATTCAGATTTTTATTGTCTTGTTTACCAAATGCAACAATACTGGATCAATCCAACTTTTACGATCCAGATTGCATTACAAAATTTTGTATATAAATTATACAAAATTTCAATATTTTTTCTATTCAGTTTTGGATATTTGGAAGGTGAAGCCGAAGCAGCAGCCGAAATATTTATTATTTAATAAAGTTTTTTTATTAATTTTTAAAATTTAATTAACTTTTGTTTTTTATTTATTATTATTATTATTACTATTAATTTATTCAAAGTGCGTCGCAATTCCACTTCACATTCGCCTTTCAACATCAACATCAACACGTTCCATAAATTTTTGAAGTCATTTTAATGTGAACTGTTTTCAGTTTTTTAACAAAAGTGTTAGAAGAACCCCCTGTAACTACCTTGGGCTTATGTTTTTGTGGTAGCTGAGATCATAATCTATACACATGAGCAACATAAGATTCATAACTGGCCAGTAGCGTTCCATAAATTGTTGAAGTCATTTTAATGTGAAATGTTTTCAGGTTTTCAACAAAAGTGTTAGAAAAACCCCCCTGTAACTATAATAAAACCCCCGTGTAACTACTCTGGGCTTATGTTTTTATGGTAGCTGAGATCATAATTTATATAGATGAGCAACATAAGATTCATAACTGGCCAGTAGCGTTCCATAAATTGTTGAAGTCATTTTAATGTGAAATGTTTTCAGTTTTTCAACAAAAGTATTAGAAAAACCCCCACGTAACTACCCTGGGTTTATGTTTTTATGGTAGCTGAGATCATAATCTATATACATGAGTAACACAAGAATCATAGGTAGCGTCATTAGCGATCCATACATGTTTGAAGTCATTTTAATGTGAACTGTTTTCAGTTTTTTAACACAAGTGTTAGAAGAACCCTCCTGTAACTACTCTGGGTTTATGTTTTTATGGTAGCTGAGATCATAATCTATATACATGAGCAACATAAGAATCATAGGTGGTGTCAATAGCGTTCCATCAATTTTTGAGGTCATTTTAATGTGAAATGTTTTCAGTTTTTCAACAAAAGTATTAGAAAAACCCCCCCGTAACTACTCTGGGCTTATGTTTTGATGGTAGCTGAAATCATAATCTATATACATGGGCAACATAACTGGTTAGATTCATAACTGGTCAGTAGCATTCCATAAATTTTTGAAGTCATTTTAATATGAAATGTTTTCAGTCTTTTAACAAAAGTGTTAGAAAAACCCCCTGTAACTACCCTGGGCTTATGTTTTTATGGTAGCTGAAATCATAATCTATAGACCTGAGCAACATAAGATTCATAACTGGCGTCAGTAGCATTCCATAAATTTTTGAAGTCATTTTAATGTGAAATGTTTTCAGTTTTTTAACTGTTTTTATGATGATTATAAAAATTTTAATATATTTTGAGAGTCCTTATTCAACCGCAAATCGTTCTTTAAAGAAAATTTAATTTTCTTGGTTTCAAAACGTTTAAACATATATTTTCTCTTCTTTTTCATTAATTATTTGATTTTTCATCAAACTTTCTGCTCAGAATTATTGATTTGCTTAAAAATTTCTGCTGGTTTCAATAAATATCAGCAGAAATAATTTCTTTTTGTGATAGTGCTGCCTCTAGCGGTGAATAGAAAAACACATTTTTTCTTCTGGAAATTTTCTGCTATCTTATACAGCATCAATATGTACATAACAAATTTCGTTTATATGTATCTTGATACGTTTCTTGCATGCATCATATGCATTTTATGTAAACCTTCAATATTTTGAGTTTTTTTTGATACCAAAAAAAGAATAAGATAAATGTTTTTTCATTTTTTTTTTCATTTGTTCTCGGTGTTGTAATACATTCTTTAACACATATCATATTAATTCATATTTTTCCAAAATTAATTTTAAGTATTTAAGTAAACTGTAACGGAATTTTATTATATTCCGTTATCAACCCATTTCCAATAATCTTTACGTTTATCAAGGTAATTTCACCATGACTTTGAAGATATCATCTTCACAGAAATTCATTAAACACTTAGTCATGCTGGAATTATCTACTTTTCTTTATTTTTGTTGTTGCATTCCTATACATGAAATTGGTATAAGATGCAATACGACAAACATAAAATTATTTCTTGTTTACGTTATCCAGTTGCAACTTTACGTCTCTCAAGGTCTTTATAATGTAGTTATTATAAACACAAATGAATGGACGTAAATATTAGATTTGTAATTGGATGATGTATCCATACTTTGTGTTGCGCACACGAAAAAGCAAACGTTAATTAAATGACCTATGTAGACATTTTAAAACGTTGCAATTTTCGTGGCACATAAATATAATTCCCACAAGTGCATGAAATTTAGATTTATGTCACGTTGTTTTTAATGTGCGGTGTTTGTACTAAAATTTTGCTGATTTCGGGAAAATTACATGAATTGGTTGAGAGAGAAGTATATTTCCATAACTAAATTTTCCCCCTCCCTTCTCTGTCAGCCAGTTTAGTGTGTATAAATACCGCGTATTATTTTTGGGATTGGGTAGTTAAGTTTTGGTGAAGAAAGTGTACTATCTTAAGTACTCACTGAGCATACGCCGTGGTAATTAAGTAGTAATAGAAGTTAGGCAATAGACATTAATTTTTTTAAATAATTCTGAAGTTTTTGATTTTGCATAAATAAAGTAGTGCTTGGTGTAACAGGATAAACACTTGTTTTATTGGGTTTTTTTTGTTCGAGAATTCGAGGGAGTTCGAGTTTTACAAAATACTGGTAAGTATGCTTAGCAAAAATCATATACTAACATAAAGGGGCCCAATTGGTAAAGGGTCTACCAGCCGCTCCATTAAGGGCGGAATACGCGCAAGTGCATTAGCACACGGGTTTCCTTCTGCTGGTAACGCTTTACCAATTTTTACTTACTAACTATTAAGGCCTGAGGCCAAAATAATTAAAATTCGTTGTTTTTGTTTATTTTTACTTCATGTGTAACTTAGGGTAATTATGTTACCCTAAATCTTTTTTTTTAAACAACCACGGTGGGCATGCCAGCTATGTGAGGCATGAATCTCGCCAATTTGGGTCCGATGTCCAATTCACTGAGTTTCCTTGTTTTGACGACATAGTCTAGGCCGTCTCATCTTTTTTTTCTTTTTACGTGCGGTAATCTAAGCCGCTACTCGCGCACCCCATCACCCACGACCAATGGCCTTCTACTTGACTGAGCTGCGGATACCTAAGCCGCATCGGGGTGCAACCACGAGCTAAGGCAAAATTCTATGATCCAGTTTGGCCTTCAGCATAAGCTGAGGTTAAACTGCTTCAAGGCTCATATATACATATACATATATTTTAACTGTATTTTATAACTCTTAAGAATTCCCATGTAGTAGTGGGTTATCGAGTATTGTTTGCGCGAAATGGTTTTTCAATTCTGTTGCTCTGTTTTGTTACACTCGCTAACATATTTTGTTGTTGTTTTACGAAGATTATGTTTTGTGTTTTTTCTCATTTGTTTTGTATGCATATTTATTCGTACATTATATTTTTGCTAAGTAGACACATGCTTGTTGGTGATCGACGACCTAGCTTTTATTATTATATATATTTACTCATATATTATTTCTATTGTCAAAAGGTTTTCAATGTGTGTATGTGTGATGATCGCGCAGCAATGAATATATAATAAACGATAAATCAGGGCCTATGTGTGTGTATACGGCCGTCTCGCAATGTATAGACTTTGTATGTATGAACGTAAAACGTAAACTCGAGAAGAAATGTCCATACAAGTGCTATGGAATTTTGTTTTGAGGAGTTTTTTCACTTTAATTGATTGTAGATGCGGCGGAGAAATGAATTTGCATTCGCCTGAGCATGAACTTTGTTTATCTATCTTTCGTTTTGATGAATTGTTTTTTATTTTTAAGGGTAGTTTTCGTTTAGAAATTTACTATTTTCCGTGGTGGTGTCTTTGATTTGATGATGGTTGTATAAAATGTATAGATCGTGGTTGGGTGTATGCTTGAATTGTGGTAATTTCGTTCGTCATCCGCTCTACGTGCATACACACAAATTTTGCTCTGTATATTGTACGGTGATCGTAGGATTAGGGCCGTCCTACCGGAGAATGGTGAAGTTCTGAATGAGGAATGACTTGAAAGCGAAAGATACAATTTATCGGGATTGAGGGTGGATGAGCAGAGTTTATATACACGCCGTATGTACGAGATATGGATGGGTGGGGTCGAGGAAGATCTTAGCAGAAGGAAGTTTTCATGGCATTTGTATGAAGATGTTGATCGTTTTTTTTGTTCGCCTTCTAGTCGGCCGTATTTTGATTTCAGAGATTTTTAGTGACATTCCTGTATCCAATTATTCAGCTTCGGAGTAATAAATTATTATATTTAGATATTTAGATTTTAGTTTGATTACCAGCAGAATAATCGAGGTTTATCAGGTGTGCATTATTAATACTATTATTCATTGCAGTTCCTGATTAAGCTAATTTATTTAGTTCTAATGAAGATTTTTGATTACAGAATATCTTTGAAGCCGTACTACTTTTTAATAAAAAATAAAATTTTAATTTAAAAGTCAATCAATGCGGCTGCAATTGGTTGTAATTAGTAGTAATAATTCATTTAATTCTTGTAACTAATTGATAATTACTAATCAAATTATTGATTTAGTTTATTTGGGAATTTAAGTCCGACTTGTTATATGTAAATGTGTTTTATCCCTCCATCTTCTTATATGTAAAAGGGATGTTCGGTAGGCCCGGCGTATCTGGGATCCCTGCTTAGTCTTGGCCGTACATTCTAATCAATCAATCAACCAAAAAAAAAAATTATGGCATTACTATATATGTTTAATTCTTTCTCGCATATTGAATATTTGTATATAGCGGATGCTTGTTATTTACCTACAAAAATTTGCAGAAGAAAACAATTTTCTACAAGTAAATGCCCAAATAATTTATAAATTGTACCATAATTTTTAGAATGCACACTCGCATAAATTCAATTTCTTAAAATGAAAATATTATAAGTGATAGTGAGTGTTTAATTTAATAGCGAAACTTTCAATTTTAAGTTTCAAACATATAGTTTTAAAACCATTGACTGTTAAAATTATATAAAAATTGAGAAAAAAGTTGCTAAAAGAAGTAGAAGAAAAAAAGCATATAACTCATGAATAAACGGTGATTATTGTTCTCATTCAGTTACCACGCTATCGTTCGGCTTAGGGCAGCTATTTCTTTTCTCCATCGTTGCAAAAAACACGTTAATAAGCATAACGTAAATTTTTATCTATTCAATTTCTTTTATTGTCGTAATTAAGTACAACATAAGCGAAATAACGAGCCCACTCCACATAGTTACGTGACACATCTCAAAACCTCAAAAGACGTGCCAATATAGACTGTTACATAAAATATTATATTGTTAAAATAAACGTGACTCAAGTTTTACTTTCGATGAATTCGATTAAATAAAATTAATTTAGAATGAATTTTGTTCGGTTTAGGGCAGTATTTTTTGAAAACAATCAGCTAATAAGCATAACGTAAATTGAATACCAGACATGATAACTAAATATGTTTACCAACATCCATTTGCAAATTAAATTTTATTAGATATGAAGAGTTCCAAAACATGCCAATCTCTTATAATTCCATTATACTTTAAATTTTGTGGATAGCATTTTTTTATAAATTTGTTTGCTAAGTTTTTAAGTTTCCAACCAGCCTTTGCGCATCGCCAATAAAATTTTAACTAGTAGTCCTACAAGATACATACGGAATCAACCCATATAATTATGTATTGTGATGTAAATGGATTATTATTATTTGAAATCAATTTAATATGTAGGTACAGGAGATTTTGATTTTAACAGTACGAAATTAACTAATTATTAATTAATTATGCTGTCACAAATTATAAGCAAAGACATGAGTTTGAAAAAATAGTTTAAGGAACTCGTTTTCGGACGTTGATGACATCAATACTTATATATTTAGTCTGGAGATGAACGTTTGAACTGCACAAAGAATAGAATGAAGCCTATACCTACTTTTAGGTGAAATTAAATTGTTTGTTCCGAAATGAAATTATAAGAAATTGTTGTTCTGCAATTACCAAAGTAAGACAAATTTTCTTTAAGGTTGGTTAATTTTTTACTTTGAAGTAAACATTTTTGAAGTACATTTTTTGTGTTTACATTTCATGCTTTCGTTTTACTTCTATAAAAAACGTAAACAAAGATCTAATTGGCTCACGCGACTAGCACTGCGCAAACCAAAACGCAGCAAAAAATCCAAACAAAAAAATGAAAAACATAATTAAAAATAACTGGTATATAATGGTAAACTTTTAGAAAAAAGTGAAATTATGAAATAAACATTATTAAATTTGAACTAAAAATAGTATGGAATTGTGCCTGAATAAATTTAAGGAAATATAAGCCTTTAAAAAGTTATTAAATAAAAAGCTAAAGCGCAAAGCTCTAACGGGTATTTATCCACCGGATATTCCAACGCAGGAAAATTGGCGTCGCTTAGAGTATATATGAAAAACTAGCCAACGGATTAGCAACATCGTGTCCGATTATACCAATATTAGTTTTGCTTTTTATAATAATAGCACAATAAAGAAAATGTTTTTTTACAATAAATCAAGACTTGATCGCCTTTCCAAATCTGGTGTTTATAGGCTTAATTGCAATGATTGCAGTTTCTCCTATATTGGACAGACTGGGCGCAATTTTGGAGTTAGAGCTAAAGAACATTTATCTGGTTGCCTTCAATCAACATTCCATAATCATTTAACTTGAGAAAATCATACAGCTAGCGTAAAGAATTAAAACATATTACATATACAACCTAAAAGCAGACGTTTAGATACAGTAGAATCTTACGAAATTCGAAAATCCATATTCCTTAATCCTTAATCCTTAACGAACAAAGAGAAATGTGTTTCTCACCAATTACGGATCGTGCCCTGTTTTATTCTCACGCTCTTAATAATATGACTAATACGTCGGGTAATTAAATGTACTTCAATAATATACCTTGAATTTTGTTACTCAGCCGATGACTATCGCTTACCGGCTATTCCACCCCCATTTTTATTAGTAATTTTTCCGTATAAACAATAGATGGTTGGAACGATCAATAGATTAATTTTTATTGCTTATTTGTTGTCCCTCCTTCTGTTATTTTCTCTTGCTTATTTCTACTATATATACTAAATTTTTATTTTTACAAATCAGTAGATACTCCTGATGATGACCTAACAAGTCGAAATCAATCGAGTAATTTTTTAAACTTTTTGAACAAATTTTTTTAAAAAAAATTTTTGCGAAATAATTAAACGATGTGTTTATTAAGTGTTAATGTGTTTCGCCAAGTACCTATGGCGCATAGTGTTAAAAGTATGAAATATTTTTAGTGTTATCTTCAAATTTACCAGCATTTTGGTAAATTTGCACATTTCCCGGACATTCGCCGATTTCGGACTTTAACCGTAACATACATTTGGATGGAGGATGATGAATTCATCATAGTAGGAATATATGTGGATGATTTGTTAGTCATTGGAGACTCGAATACTACGATTGAAAAATTCATAAATAATGTTAAAGGTTAAGTCGAAATAAAGCATTCAATACTAATTTATATTAGGGAATGGAAGTAAAAGAAAATGATGAAGGTGATAATGCTAAAAAAATGAATGCTGGAAAATGATAATGCTAAGCCAATCCAGCTATGTTGAAAAATATTACGGAAATATAAAATGT
The DNA here is from genome assembly GCA_963691935.1 of Nephrotoma guestfalica. Classification (NCBI taxonomy): domain Eukaryota; kingdom Metazoa; phylum Arthropoda; class Insecta; order Diptera; family Tipulidae; genus Nephrotoma; species Nephrotoma guestfalica. The sequence goes on along the minus strand of OY829913.1, from coordinate 165,131,942 downwards.
GTGATTCAAATCCAGTCAAAACACCAGGATTAAGAGAAGTTAATTTGGTTAATGATTACGAGGATCCAGAAAAAATATCAAGAGAACAGTATCAGGAAGCTATCGGATCAATAATGTATTTAACAAGAGGTACACGTCCGGATATAGCATATACAATAGGTACACGTCCGGATATAGCATATACAATAGGAAAGTTATTACAATAAAATAACGATCCAAAAGAAATGCATTGGCAGGCGTCAAAAGAGTATTGAGGTATTTGAAAGGCACCAAAGATACCAATTTGAAAATAAATGAATTTTAAGTGTAACGGCAGATGCTGTTTCGTGTACCACAGCCGACGGTAAATCATTTAGCGGTTACATCATAAATATTGATGAATAGTTAATCATTTGGAAAAATGGCAAACAGAAAATGCTTACTTTCTCTACTATGAAGGCGGAATTAATATCAGTTTGCGATGCACAGTGCAGTGTGAAATAAATTTTATAAACAATTTAATAGAAGAAATCGAAGAACCTGAATTAGTCATGAAACCAATGAATATGTATTCAATGGCAATCATAGATTGGACAACAAATAATAAGCAAAATTCGAGGACGAAGCATATTAATCGGAAATTTTATTTTATTAAAGATGAAGTGGACAAGATTTATGGTTGTTGGATGCATACTATTTAAATGTAAGCAACTTCACATCACATGAAATTTTTGTTAGTTGTAAAATTGTTTTGGTGATGGACGGATGAAGTTTTCCGGTAAAAATAGAAATACATGCGTGTAAAATATTTTATGATTAAAAATACATAAAAATATAATCCACCGAGACATCTTTTATTTAATATTATCTAATACTACAACACATTCCTAGCTCTACAAACTGAACCAAAATTATATGCAGTTATTCTAAACCGACGCACATCATGCCATCTGACACAATTTCTCTGTGCAATCGTTTCTCTCTCTATCGTTACTCGATTTTCACGTTCAGATGCAAGTACCGACAGAATTCTTTCCTTTTCATTATGGGTTTCCTCTGGGCTGAAATCTGGTTTTTCACAAAATTCGCCATAATTTGAATCTGGGCTCACAATTTTCCGCGTTTTTAAAATTCTTCTGCGTGGATCACCAATTTTGGCCTTTGCAAAATTATGTCGCGGCGTCTTTATTCTACAGCAATAATATGGTACTTTGGATTACCCTTCAATACCCTCTTTTGTAGTCTATAATGGGCACGAAGCGTGTTGTTCTGTAACACAGCAAATCGTGCTCCGCTGGTATATGATTGCCTTTTAGAAAAATTTATTCTCTTTCCCCCGACAGTTTTACTAGTTAGCGAGCAAATGCTCAACTCTATTGGAATCAACATCGTAGATAAGACTTTTAGCAATAATACGCAATCGATGAATAACTGAGCAAATTTTTTCAAGAAATCCGGACTTCTGCATCTCAGGCACAAAATTTTTTTCACCCATCTTTCCTCCATTACAAAAGTAAGCATCATAACTTGTATGCTGCAAAAACACGTAGAATGGTGCATTATCAAAATCTTTTTGCAATAACACAATTTTTCCTTGCAAGGGAACATTTTACAAAAGTTTACGGTACTGAACAGCTTTGATAAGGCCAACAGAAAGTCATTTTAAATTTGCTCCCAACGCTTTTCGTAATAGTATTGGAAATGTAGTATAAGTTATCAGCTCCCGAACTTTTTTACGAAAATTGTGTGGCAAATTGTTTCGACATTCATCTTTTCGTTGTACGTATTTTTATAAGGCCTACAGTCAAGTATTTTTTTATACACGCTACTATCTCCATCGGCTATTAGCTGATTGTGACGAACACCATACAATCTCTCGCTGTTTTTGAAACTCTCCACTAGTTATCGTAACCATTTTAAATTTTATCTTGGAGTGCAATTATATAATATCGTTTACAAATTATCTTACTGCTTAGAGAATTATAGGGCACTGGTCTGATTTATTTCTGGCAAAATGTTTATTGTCGTTCCATACGATACCCCTACAGCCTCTGCTATTTCGCAAACTTTCGAAAAACGATCAACAAAAATTATGTTAAGAACTTTTTCGGTTATTTCCTCAGTAATCATGTATGCCGGGCGGCTTGAGTGCTCCTAATCAAAAACAAATGTATATCCACGATTAAATTCGTTGAACCAATATCTCGCGGTTATAATAGATTGTGAAGATTTTTTAAGGATTGTGCTCCGCTTATGAGTTGAATTTCATGTAAGCGAAATCATCAGTACCGAAGGAGAGGAGTGAACAAGAGAGATGATATCAGGAATGAGAAGAAATCAATTCATTTTATTTTTAATTTTGCACTACCTTATAAATCAAAGTTCCGTAGTTCGTCACGTCATTCTCACGTCATTCACATAGAAAAAGAACTATACAACTTTTTTTTAATCCATGCCAATTTTTCTGGGGTCGAAGCACTCCCTGCTTTTTCGCGGTTCAATTTCTCGTCTTATTTTACGCAATTTCTGCCAAATCGAAGACGTATGACTTATAGGGCCGATTTAAGTTATGATCAGCTATGCGTTGCCTAGCTCCATGGCAGCCTATAGTACTGGACATGGAAGATGGGTCGGCTCTTGACTTTTGACACCGATAGGGGGTCGTGTAGTTGTGTTCCTTTTAATCGCAGATCGTAATCTGTTGATGGAAATTTCCTTGTGCATCCGCCCCTATCGGGATTCAAACCCGGTACCTCCCTAACCAAACGCCAAATCTTTAACCAATATGCCATTTGATCGTTAAATAGGTTAGTAAATTATGCAAAACATCGCATCTATGTTCTTCATAGCACTTAAAATATAATACCTAAATTCAATAACTATAATTACAAATTACAGGTCAAGTTTTTTTTATTAAATGTTAGGCTTTTGTCTCGGAAACGGTCTAAGGCAGGAGAAAATTACTTATATATATAATGAAAAGTATTCAGTGTCGAGGAGATTGTTTAATGGTGATCTTGAATGACCTTGAAACTCAATAGGCTTGGAGATATTGACGAAAGTTAGTTTTTTTAATTAAAACCCATACTTTCGAGTGCACTTCTTGATTACGCTGTTAAAAATAAATATATTTTGTTGGGCAAAAATTAATCTGCATTGCAGCAAGAAAAAAATCTCTAAATTCTAACACTACCTCGTTGCAACGACAAATAAAAATAAAAATTCTTCTTTGACTTAGCGAAAATTGTTTGCTGTAATGCAGATCAATTTTTGATCATATCGCTTAAACCACAACCAAACATTTTCCATGAACAAAAAGTATTTATTTATTATCAAAAGGTGCAATTAAAAATTAAGGTTCTAATTTTAAAAAACTAGCTTTCATCATTTCTCCCAAACTAAGGAGTTTCAAAGTCATTCAAGAACATCACTAAACGACCCCACGACACTAAAAAGTTTTCATTATAAATAATTTTTTCCTATCTTGCACAGTTTCCGAGGTAAATGCCTGGCATTTATTTAAAAACTCTCCCTATTATCGTGCAAATTGACTTTATGTTGGTTAGTTTATACAGTTTCTCATATATGCGAATTTTATTAACGACATTATACATATTTACGATTCTGCGAGAATTGTATGATAAGTACCTGGCGTGAATCAATATAAAACATTTTTGGGGCAAATTCACTTTATTTTTAAAAGGGGGGCTAAATTTGTACAATAAATGAGAGTAGAGCAAAACTTAATTAATGATTTCGCCACCAAGTACACACGGTTTACCTTCAAACGCTTGTAGAACTATCTCATAATTTGGAATATTAACCGTTAGATCGATGATGCTGCGTGCATCCCAATAATATGCCACTATCTCTTAGTCGATATGCAGAGATCGTATAAGATTGTAAGAACTATTCAATTATTTGTAATAATATTGAACGTAAAAATAATCGGTGTGGATTATGCTGCGTGGGTCAAAAAAACTGTGGAAACGATCCTGTTGGTAGATATAGTCATAAAAATCATTCGTCATAAAAGTCATAAAAATCGTCGTAAAATCATTCGATTGGGCTTTAACGTTGTCAAGTATTTCATTGATGTTGTCAGAAACGTGCGTTGATAGTCGATTTTAAGCACTCGCGCCACCCTACTTATAAAATTCTGTCTCAGGTCCAACTGGTCTTTCAAAATTATCTGCATCCGTTTGTTTGGAGTGTTTGAGCCCCCAAATCTTACGCACTTAGCATCTTTGGTTATTTATGGTCAATCATTTATTTTGCCAATGATTGGTATGGTGATCTCATTTCGACAGGTAAGTCATTCTTCTTAACAAATATTTGTACGGCCATTTTTAAAGGTACACAATAATTTTTCATTTAAACGAGGTTGCGATGGCTCTGTTTAATGTTGAATTAAACTCTGTTAATGTTGTTGTTGAAAACAATTTCATCCTTTAGCTAGATCAAGTTTTTCATTCTTGTAGAAATACTAAAGTAGATCGCCTACATAAGGTATCTTAACACTCGTTTGTACTGGAATATCGTCTATTAAAATTCAATATACCCCTTTAATGTGTGTAAATTCGATAATACTGAAGAAAATGAATAATACTTAATTTACTATTAGTGACACCATTTTTACCGAGGACAACTACTTATCATACGACACTCGTAATAAAGAAAGGATTATTAGTTTTGTTGAAATTCAGCTTTCTCTTACCTCCTGGACTTATTCTATTTGTTGGGCTTATTGTACTTTCATTGAATGTCAAGACTTTTTTATTAGTTCCACTTCGATTGGTCAATGGTAATAAGTTTGGACTTGTATTATTATTGTTACTAACCGGACTAATCGAATCATTGTGATTACTATTAATACTATTATTGTGACTGTAGTTACAACTATTGTTATTATTACTATGTTTCGGGGATGTGATTTCTAATTCGTTTGCTTCCATCAATATTTCTACAAACAATTAAAAAACAAAAATAAATAAATAAAATTTAAAAACAAAATTACAAACTAACAAAAACATTAAAACTTAATTTCACAATAAATGGTAATTATTGTTTGAACAAATATACTAGTGAAATTAAATATATTTGTAACATTAATTTTGATCAAGCTTGCTTACCTAAAAAATGAAGTCGATCACGTGCCATTGATAAATTTGTTTGCATTTTATCGTGTAACTTTTGTGCTCTATCCCACACTTCACCACGGCCACCCCAACAGTCAACTGCAATTCCACGTTCTAATTCTAGAATACCTTTACGGTAAAGTTCAATTGCGATTTCTTTTTGTCCTGAAATTAAAAAAAAAATACAAAAATAGGAACACTGAACAGTGAATAAGTTTATATATAATAAGAATAATATCTACATTGTGATTAGTATTGTTCAGTAGAATATCGTATTGTTAGTATATATACCGGTGTGAAGTTTTAATCAATTATCAAAAGTGTAGCTACACAAATAATCATTTTTCAAAAGTGTAGTTACACAATTTAATCAAAAGTGTAGCTACACACAGAATAAAATGTAGCAGGGTTGAATTTTTTTTATTTAATTAAAAAATCCTTTTCTAGGAATTTTAAATTTAAAAAAGATGATAAACAAAAATATATATACATACCTAAAGGTATTTAAATATATTTTGATAAGTAATGTAAAGTTAAATTATGTATGTCTATGCGGTTAAACGTTTTTATATTAAACCGCAGTTGTCAATAGGTAGATAAATATTAAAATATGTGAATCCCATTAGACTGTGTGACTCTTATAAATAAATATTGTTAAACATCAATTTAACGTTACACAAGGAAACTTTCAACGATCTTAAAAAAACGCTCTACCTACTTGCGACTTTTAATATAAAACTGTAGAGGTTCTGTAAAGGTCTCAATCAAGTAATTCTAGAGGTGTCTATTCAGATTTGAGAATGTTCTCGGATTGTATGTGCTCTTATGGACTAATTTTGATAACCACCATATTAACGCGACCCTCGGGGAATTTCTCACGGATTTTAGAATACCACTCCACTTGCAATATTTAATATATAAGTGTAGGGGTGGATTGTAGGCCATAATCAAGGAATTCTAGAGATGTCTATTCAGATCTGTAAATGTCCTCGGATTGTATGTGCTCTTATAGACAAATTTTGATAACCACCATATTAACGCGACCCCCACTTGCGATATTTAATATCAAAGTATAAGGGTGGATTGTAGGCCATAGTCAAGGAATCCTAGAGATGTCTATTCAGATCTGTGAATGTCCTCGGATTGTATGTGCTCTTATGGACTAATTTTGATAACCACCATATTAACGCGACCCTCGGGGAATTTCTCACCGATTTTAGAATATCACTCCACTTGCGATATTTAATATATAAGTGTAGGGGTGGATTATAGGCCATAATCAAGGAATCCTAGAGATGTCTATTCAGATCTGTGAATGTCCTCGGATTGTATGTGCTCTTATGGACTAATTTTGATAACCACCATATTAATGCGACCCTCGGGGAATTTCTCACCGATTTTAGAATACCACTCCACTTGCAATATTTAATATATAAGTGTAGGGGTGGATTGTAGGCCATAAACAAGGAATCCTAGAGATGTCTATTCAGATCTGTGAATGTCCTCGGATTGTATGTGCTCTTATGGACTAATTTTGATAAACACCATATTAACGAGACCCTCGGGGAATTTCTCACCGATTTTAGAATACCACTCCACTTGCGATATTTAATATGAAAGTGTAGGGGTGGATTGTAGACCATAGTCAAGGAATCCTAGAGATGTCTATTCAGATCTGTGAATGTGCTCGGATTGTATGTGCTCTTATAGACTAATTTTGATAACCACCATATTAACGCGACCCTCGGGGAATTTCTCACCGATTTGAGAATACCACTCCACTTGCGATATTTAATATGAAAGTGTAGGGGTGGATTGTAGGCCATTGTCAATGAATCCTAGAGATGTCTATTCAGATCTGTGAATGTCCTCGGATTGTATGTGCTCTTATGGACTAATTTTGATAACCACCATATTAACGCGATCCTCGGGGAATTTCTCACCGATTTTAGAATACCACTCCACTTGCGATATTTATTATGAAAGTGTAGGGGTGGATTGTAGCCATAATCAAAGAATTCAAGAGATGTCTATTCAGATCTGTGAATGTCCTCGGATTGTATGTGCTCTTATAGACTAATTTTGATAACCACCATATTAACGCAACCCTCGGGGAATTTCTCACCGATTTGAGAATATCACTCCACTTGCGATATTTAATATCAAAGTATAAGGGTGGATTGTAGGCCATAGTCAACGAATCCTAGAGATGTCTATTCAGATCTGTGAATGTCCTTGGATTGTATGTGCTCTTATGGACTAATTTTGATAACCACCATATTAACGAGACCCTCGGGGAATTTCTCACCGACTTTAAAATACCACTCCACTTGCGATATTTAATATCAAAGTGTAGGGATGGATTGTAGGCCATAATCAAGGAATCCTAGAGATGTCTATTCAGATCTGTGAATGTCCTCGGATCGTATGTGCTCTTATGGGCTAAGAATTTCTCACCGATTTTAGAATACCACCCACTTGCGATATTTAATATCAAAGTGTAGGGGTGGATTGTAGGCCATGATCAAGGAATCGTAGAGATGTCTATTCAGACCTGTGAATGTCCTCGGATTGTATGTGCTCTTATGGTCTAATTTTGATAACCACCATATTAACGCGACCCTCGGGGAATTTCTCACCGATTTTAGAATACCACTCCACTTGCGATATTTAATATGAAAGTGTAGGGGTGGATTGTAGGCCATAGTCAAGGAATATTAGAGATATCTATTCAGATCTGTGAATGTCCTCGGAATGTGTGTGCTCTTATGGACTAATTTTGATAACCATCATATTAACGCGACCCTCGGGGAATTTCTCACGAATTTTAGAATACCACTCCACCTGCGATATTTAATTTCAAAGTGTAGGGGTGGATTGTAGGCCATAATCAAGGAATCCTAGAGATGTCTATTCAGATCTGTGAATGCCCTCGGATTGTGTGAACTCTGCTGGATTAATTTTGATAACCACCATATTAACGCGACCCTCGGGGAATTTCTCACTGATTTTAGAATACCACTCCACCTGCGATATTTAATATGAAAGTGTAGGGGTGGATTGTAGGCCATAATCAAGGAATCCTAGAGATGTCTATTCAGGTCTGTGAATGCCCTCGGATTGTGTGTACTCTGCTGGATTAATTTAGATAACCACCATATTAACGCGACCCCCGGGGAATTTCTCACCGATTTTAAAATAACACTCCACTTGCAATATTTAATATCAAAGTGTAGGGGTGGATTGTAGGCCATAATCAAGGAATCTTAGAGATGTCTATTCAGATCTGTGAATGCCCTCGGATTGTGTGTACTCTGCTGGATTAATTTTGATAAACACCATATTAACGCGACCCTCGGGGAATTTCTCACCGATTTTAAAGTACCGCTCCACTTGCGATATTTAATATCAAAGTGTAGGGGTGGATTGTAGGACATAATCAAGGAATCCTAGAGATGTCTATTCAGATCTGTGAATGCCCTCGGATTGTGTGTACTTTGTTGGATTAATTTTGATAAACACCATATTAACGCGACCCTCGGGGAATTTCTCACCGATTTTAAAATACCGCTCCACTTGCGATATTTAATATGAAAGTGTAGGGGTGGATTGTAGGCCATAATCAAGGAATCCTAGAAATGTCTATTCAGATCTGTGAATGTCCTCGTATTGTATGTGCTCTTATGGTCTAATTTTGATAACCACCATATTAACGCGACTCTCGGGGAATTTCTCACCGATTTTAGAATTCCACTCCACCTCCGATATTTAATATCAAAGTGTAGGGGTGGATTGTAGGCCATAATCAAGGAATCCTAGAGATGCCTATTCAGATCTGTGAATGCCCTCGGATTGTGTGTACTCTGCTGGATTATTTTGATAACCACCATATTAACGTGACCCTCGGGGAATTTCTCACCGATTTTAAAATACCGCTTCACTTGCGATATTTAATATCAAAGCGTAGGGGTGGATTGTAGGCCATAATCAATGAATGTGAATGCCCTCGGATTGTGTGTACTCTGCTGGATTAATTTTGATAACCACCATATTAACGCGACCCTCGGGGAATTTCTCACCGATTTTAGAATACCGCTCCACCTGCGATATTTAATATGAAAGTGTAGGGGTGGATTGTAGGCCATAATCAAGGAATCCTAGAGATTAAAAAATTAATGATGAGAAGATCAAAATTAATCCATAAGAATTCACACAATTCGAGGGCATTCACAGATCTGAATAGACATCTCTGGAATTACATGAATATGGCCTACGACCTACCCCTACACTTTCATATTAAATATCGCAAGTTGAGCGGTATTCTAAAATCGGTGAGAAATTCCCCGAGGGTCGCGTTGATATGGTGGTTATTAAAATTAGTCCATAAGAGCACATACAATCCGAGGACATTCACAGATCTGAATAGACATCTCTAGGATTCCTTGATTATGGCCTACAATCCACCCCTACACTTTCATATTAAATATCGCAAGTGGAGTGGTATTCTAAAATCGGTGAGAAATTCCCTGAAGGTCTCGTTAATAAGGTGGTTATCAAAATTAATCCAGCAGAGTACACACAATCCGAGGACATTCACAGATCTGAATAGACATCTCTAGGATTCCTTGATTATGGCCTACAATCCACCCCTACACTTTAATATTAAATATCGCAAGTGGAGTGGTATTCTAAAATCGGTGAGAAATTCCCCGAGGGTCGCGTTAATATGGTGGTTATCAAAATTAGTCTATAACAGCACATACAATCCGAGGACATTCACAGATCTGAATAGATATCTCTAGGATTCCTTGACTATGGCCTACAATCCACCCCTACACTTTCATATTAAATATCGCAAGTGGAGTGGTATTCTAAAATCGGTGAGAAATTCCCTGAGGGTCGCATTAATATGGTGGTTATCAAAATTAGTCCATAAGAGCACATACAATCCGAGGACATTCACAGATCTGAATAGACATCTCTAAGATTCCTTGATTATGGTCTACAATCCACCCCTACACTTTCATATTAAATATTGCGAGTGGAGTGGTATTCTAAAATCGGTGAGAAATTCCCCGAGGATCGCGTTAATATGGTGGTTATCAAAATTAGTCCATAAGAGCACATACAATCCGAGGACATTCACAGATCTGAATAGCCGACTCTAACATTCCTTGATTATGGCCTACAATCCACCCCTACACTTTCATATTAAATATCGTAAGTGGAGCGGTGTTCTAAAATCGGTGAGAAATTCCCCGAAGGTCGCGTTAATATGGTGGTTATCAAAATTAATCCAGAATAGTACACACAATCCGAGGACATTCACAGATCTGAATAGACATCTCTAGGATTCGTTGATTATGGCTTACAATCCACCCCTACACTTTCGTATTAAATATCGCAAGTGGAGTGGTATTCTAAAATCGGTGAAAAATTCCCCGAGGGTCGCGCTAATTTGGTGGTTATCAAAATTAGTCCATAAGAGCACATACGATCCGAGGACATTCACAGATCTGAATAGACATCTCTAGGATTCGTTGGGCTTACAATCCACCCCTACACTTTCGTAATAAATATCGAAAGTGGAGTGATATTCTAAAATCGGTGAGAAATTCCCCGAAGGTCGCATTAATATGGTGGTTATCAAAATTAGTCTATAAGAGCACATACAATCCGAGGACATTCACAGATCTGAATAGACATCTCTAGCATTCCTTGATTATGACCTACTTTCCATCCCTACACTTTCATATCAAATATCGCAGGTGGAGCGGTATTCTAAAATCGGTGAGAAACTCCCCGAGGGTCGCGTTAATATGGTGATTATCAAAATTAATCCAGCAGAGTAAACACAATCCGAGGACATTCACAGATCTGAATAGACATCTCTAGGATTCGTTGATTATGGCTTACAATCCACCCCTACACTTTCGTATTAAATATCGCAAGTGGAGTGGTATTCTAAAATCGGTGAGAAATTCCCCGAGGGTCGCGCTAATATGGTGGTTATCAAAATTAGTCTATAAGAGCACATACAATCCGAGGACATTCACAGATCTGAATAGACATCTCTAGCATTCCTTGATTATGGCCTACAATCCACCCCTACACTTTCATATCAAACATTGCAGGTGGAGCGGTATTCTAAAATCGGTGAGAAATTCCCCGAGGGTCGCGTTAATATGGTGATTATTAAAATTAATCCAGCAGAGTACACACAATCCGAGGACATTCACAGATCTGAATAGACATCTCTAGGATTCGTTGATTATGGCTTACAATCCACCCCTACACTTTCATATTAAATATCGCAAGTGGAGTGGTATTCTAAATTCGGTGAGAAATTCCCCGAGGGTCGCGTTAATATGGTGGTTATCAAAATTAGTCCATAAGAGCACATACAATCCGAGGACATTCACAGATTGGAATAGACATCTCTAGGATTCCTTGACTATGGCCTACAATCCACCTCTACACTTTCATATTAAATATCGCAAGTGGAGTGGTATTCTAAAATCGGTGAGAAATTCCCCGAGGGTCGCGTTAATATGGTGGTTATCAAAATTAGTCTATAACAGCACATACAATCCGAGGACATTCACAGATCTGAATAGACATCTCTAGGATTCCTTGACTATGGTCTACAATCCACCCCTACACTTTCATATTAAATATCGCAAGTGGAGTGGTATTCTAAAATTCGCGAGAAATTTCCCGAGGATCGCGTTAATATGGTGGTTATCAAAATTAGTCCATAAGAGCACATACAATCCGAGGACATTCACAGATCTGAATAGACATCTCTAGAATTCCTTGATTATGGCCTACAATCCACCCCTACACTTTCATATTAAATATCGCAAGTGGAGTGATATTATAAAATCGGTGAGAAATTCCCCGAGGGTCGCGTTAATATGGTGGTTATCAAAATTAGTCCATAAGAGCACATACAATCCGAGGACATTCACAGATCTGAATAGACATCGCTTGAATTCTTTGATTATGGCTACAATCCACCCCTACATTTTCATATTAAATATCGCAAGTGGAGTGGTATTCTAAAATCGGTGAGAAATTCCCCGAGGATCGCGTTAATATGGTGGTTATCAAAATTAGTCTATAACAGCACATACAATCCGAGGACATTCACAGATCTGAATAGACATCTCTAGGATTCATTGACAATGGCCTACAATCCACCCCTACACTTTCATATTAAATATCGCAAGTGGAGTGGTATTCTCAAATCGGTGAGAAATTCCCCGAGGGTCGCGTTAATATGGTGGTTATCAAAATTAGTCTATAAGAGCACATACAATCCGAGGACATTCACAGATCTGAATAGACATCTCTAGGATTCCTTGACTATGGTCTACAATCCACCCCTACACTTTCATATTAAATATCGCAAGTGGAGTGATATTCTAAAATCGGTGAGAAATTCCCCGAGGGTTGCGTTAATATGGTGGTTATCAAAATTAGTCCATAAGAGCACATACAATCCGAGGACATTCACAGATCTGAATAGACATCTCTAGCATTCCTTGACTATGGTCTACAATCCACCCCTACACTTTCATATTAAATATCGCAAGTGGAGTGATATTCTAAAATTCGTGAGAAATTTCCCGAGGGTCGCGTTAATATGGTGGTTATCAAAATTAGTCTATAAGAGCACATACAATCCGAGGACATTCACAGATCTGAATAGACATCTCTAGGATTCATTGACAATGGCCTACAATCCACCCCTACACTTTCATATTAAATATCGCAAGTGGAGTGATATTCTAAAATCGGTGAGAAATTCCCCGAGGGTTGCGTTAATATGGTGGTTATCAAAATTAGTCCATAAGAGCACATACAATCCGAGGACATTCACAGATCTGAATAGACATCTCTAGGATTCATTGACAATGGCCTACAATCCACCCCTACACTTTCATATTAAATATCGCAAGTGGAGTGGTATTTTAAAATTCGTGAGAAATTCCCCGAGGGTCGCGTTAATATGGTGGTTATCAAAATTAGTCCATAAGAGCACATACAATCCGAGGACATTCACAGATCTGAATAGACATCTCTAGGATTCCTTGATTATGGCCTACAATCCACCCCTACACTTATATATTAAATATCGCAAGTGGAGTGATATTCTAAAATCGGTGAGAAATTCCCCGAGGGTTGCGTTAATATGGTGGTTATCAAAATTAGTCCAGAAGAGCACATACAATCCGAGGACATTCACAGATCTGAATAGACATCTCTAGCATTCCTCGACTATGGTCTACAATCCACCCCTACACTTTCATATTAAATATCGCAGGTGGAGCGGTATTCTAAAATCGGTGAGAAATTCCCCGAGGATCGCGTTAATATGGTGGTTATCAAAATTAGTCTATAACAGCACATACAATCCGAGGACATTCACAGATCTGAATAGACATCTCTAGGATTCATTGACAATGGCCTACAATCCACCTCTACACTTTTATATTAAATATCGCAAGTTGAGTGGTATTTTAAAATTCGTGAGAAATTCCCCGAGGGTCGTGTTAATATGGTGGTTATCAAAATTAGTCCATAAGAGCACATACAATCCGAGGACATTCACAGATCTGAATAGACATCTCTAGGATTCCTTGATTATGGCCTACAATCCACCCCTACACTTATATATTAAATATCGCAAGTGGAGTGATATTCTAAAATCGGTGAGAAATTCCCCGAGGATCGCGTTAATATGGTGGTTATCAAAATTAGTCCATAAGAGCACATACAATCCGAGGACATTCACAGATCTGAATAGACATCTCTAGGATTCATTGACAATGGCCTACAATCCACCCCTACACTTTCATATTAAATATCGCAAGTGGAGTGGTATTTTAAAATTCGTGAGAAATTCCCCGAGGGTCGCGTTAATATGGTGGTTATCAAAATTAGTCCATAAGAGCACATACAATCCGAGGACATTCACAGATCTGAATAGACATCTCTAGGATTCCTTGTTTATGGCCTACAATCCACCCCTACACTTATATATTAAATATCGCAAGTGGAGTGATATTCTAAAATCGGTGAGAAATTCCCCGAGGGTTGCGTTAATATGGTGGTTATCAAAATTAGTCCATAAGAGCACATACAATCCAAGGACATTCACAGATCTGAATAGACATCTCTAGTATTCCTTGACTATGGTCTACAATCCACCCCTACACTTTCATATTAAATATCGCAAGTGGAGTGGTATTCTAAAATTCGTGAGAAATTTCCCGAGGGTCGCGTTAATATGGTGGTTATCAAAATTAGTCCATAAGAGCACATACAATCCGAGGACATTCACAGATCTGAATAGACATCTCTAGGATTCCTTGATTATGGCCTACAATCCACTCCTACACTTATATATTAAATATTGCAAGTGGAGTGATATTCTAAAATCGGTGAGAAATTCCCCGAGGGTCGCGTTAATATGGTGGTTATCAAAATTAGTCTATAAGAGCACATACAATCCGAGGACATTCACAGATCTGAATAGACATCTCTTGAATTCTTTGATTATGGCTACAATCCACCCCTATTTGTTCATATTAAATATCGCAAGTGGAGTGGTATTCTAAAATCGGTGAGAAATTCCCCGAGGATCGCGTTAATATGGTGGTTATCAAAATTAGTCTATAACAGCACATACAATCCGAGGACATTCACAGATCTGAATAGACATCTCTAGGATTCATTGACAATGGCCTACAATCCACCCCTACACTTTCATATTAAATATCGCAAGTGGAGTGGTATTCTCAAATCGGTGAGAAATTCCCCGAGGGTCGCGTTAATATGGTGGTTATCAAAATTAGTCTATAAGAGCACATACAATCCGAGGACATTCACAGATCTGAATAGACATCTCTAGGATTCCTTGACTATGGTCTACAATCCACCCCTACACTTTCATATTATATCGCAAGTGGAGTGGTATTCTAAAATCGGTGAGAAATTCCCCGAGGGTCACGTTAATATGGTGGTTATCAAAATTAGTCCATAAGAGCACATATAATCCGAGGACATTCACAGATCTGAATAGACATCTCTAGGATTCCTTGATTATGGCCTACAATCCACCCCTACACTTTCATATTAAATATCGAAAGTAGAGTGATATTCTAAAATCCGTGAGAAATTCCCCGAGGGTCGCGTTAATATGGTGGTTATCAAAATTAGTCTATAAGAGCACGTACAATCCAAGGACATTCACAGATCTGAATAGACATTTCTAGAATTCCTTGATTATGGCCTACAATCCACCCCAACACTTTGATATTAAATATCGCAAGTGGAGCGGTGTTCTAAAATCGGTGAGAAATTCCCCGAGTCACACAGTCTAATGGGATTCACATATTTCAATATTCATCTACCTATTGACAACTGCGGTTTAATATAAAAACGTTTAACCGTGATTAAAACTTCACACCGGTAGTATATATACTATTATATAATATGTATAGTATTGTTTAGTAGAATATAATTTTGTTTTATAAATTGTTTTTAAGTTATTTAATAAACACATTTGTAACGGAATTTTATTATATTCCGTCATCAACCCATTTCCAATAATTTTTACGTTTATCAAGGTAATTTCACCATGACTTTGAAGATATCATCTTCACAGAAATTCATTAAACACTTAGTCATGCTGGAGTTAATACTTTTTTTTATATTTGTTGTTACATTCATATACATGAAATTGGTATAAGATGCAATACGGCCAACATAAAATTATTTCTTGTTTACGTTATCCAGTTGCAACTTTACGTCTCTCAAGGTTTTTATAATGTAGTTATTATAAACACATATGAATGGACGTAAATATTAGATTTGTAATAGGACGATGTATCCATATCTTTGTGTTGTGCACACGAAAAAGCAAACGTTCTACATAGAGTTAATTAAATGACATATGTAGACATTTTAAAACGTTGCAATTTTCGTGGCACATAAATATAATTCCCACAAGTGCATGAAATTTAGATTTATGTCACGTTGTTTTTAATGTGCGGTGTTTGTACTAAAATTTTGCTGATTTCGGGAAAATTACATGAATTAGTTGAGAGAGAAGTATATTCCCATAACTAAATTTTCCCCCTCCCTTCTCTGTCAGCCAGTTTAGTGTGTATAAATACCGCGCATTATTTTTGGGATAGGCAGTTAAGTTTTGGAACGGAATTGGTATACGCACTGAGCTTTAGCCGTGGTAACCAATTCTAGTTTTGGCAGTTAAGTTTTGGAACGGAATTGGTATACGCACTGAGCTTTAGCCATGGTAACCAATTCTAGTTTTGACAGTTAAGTTTTGGAACGGAATTGGTATACGCACTAGCTTTAGCCGTGGTAACCAATTCTAGTTTTGGCAGTTAAGTTTTGGAAGAGATAATTGGTTTACGCACTGAGCTTTAGCCGTGGTAAACCAATTATAGTTATGTTTTGGAAGTTGGTAGTTATGTTTTGGAAGTTGGTTTGGATAATTGGTTTACGCACTGAGCTTTAGCCGTGGTAAACCAATTATAGTTAAGTTTTGGAAGGGATAATTAGTATACGCACTGAGCTTAAGCCGTGGTAACCAATTATAGTTTTAGAAGTTAGGTTTAAAATAATATTAATTAGTTTTTTTTTAAATAAATAAGTGTGTTAAGTAAATAAATATGCTTTTTTTGTGGTTCAAGAAGAAAAAAAACCGAAACTGGTAAGTATGGCTATAAAAAAAATTTATTTATAATCAGCCTACTAACATAAAGAGGCCCAATTGGTAAAGGGTCTACCAGCCGCTCAATTAGGGGCGGAAATCGAGCAAGTGCATTTGCACGCGGGTTTCCTTCTGCTGGTAACGCTTTACCAATTTTTACTTACTAACTATTAAGGCCTGAGGCCAAAATAATTAAAATTCGTTGTTTTTTGTTTATTTTTACTTGATGTCCAATTTAGGGTAATTATGTTACCCTAAATCTTTTTTTTATTAAAACAACCACGGTGGGCATGCCAGCTATGTGAGGCATGAATCTCGCCAATTTGGGTCCGATGCCCAATTCGCTGAATTTCCTTGTTTTGACGGCATAGTCTAGGCCGTCTCATCTTTTTTTCTTTTTACGTGCGGTAATCTAGGCCACTGCTCGCGTGCACCCCATCACCCACGACCAATGTACCTCTACTTGACTGAGCTGCGGGTACCTAAGCCGCATCGGGGTGGAATCACGAGCTAAGGCAAAATTCTATGATCCAGTTTGGCCTTCAGCATAAGCTGAGGTTAAACTGTTTCACATTATATCACTTGTTTAATTATTTCGCAGAAATATATTATATATTTTTTTTTTTTTTTGCGAAATAATTAAACAAGTGATATAATGTGTTTATTAAGTGTTAGTGTGTATCGCCAAGTACCTGCGGCACATAGTGTTAAAAGTTTTAAGTTGTTTAACATTTTAATCTGTTTAAAAGTAATTTTGACATAAAACAAAAATAAAAATAAGTCTTTTAAAAGTGCATTAAAATTCAATTTTGGTTTTATACACATAATAATTATTTCTAAGTTCACATAATTAGTGTATATGTATATCCATATTGATTTATTACTCCAATGAATCCTATCCAGCTCCCAGATCTACTGGATGGGGCATACTGGCATGGAGGGGGATAGAAGTATCCATTTCATTTCGTTATTGCCTATTCTTTTTTGTGCTCCCATGTGGTCACCCATGCGATGATCTTGTTTACGTTTTTTTCTCTCTATGCTACTCGCTCTCCTATTATTGCTTTCATGTTGCTTGAGTTGTGACTCGTCAACAAGTAAACGAACGAATTTGTTAATCTCGCCCTGGGGTGGCATGTTATAACATCACGTTTTCGATACTTAATCAAAGTTTATGTGAAGCTTCTTTAGAATAAGATGGAACCCATTTCATATTTTAAAAATTAAATTCATTTTAAATTTTATTTTCTAAAAAAGTTACACATAAACTTCGATTAAGTATCGAAAACGTGATGTTATAACATGCCACTCCAGGGCGAAATTGGTGGTAAATGACCAGTCTGATAGATTGAAAAATAATGATATGCTACTCCATTTATATCACCAAATAATTTGTATTCGATACTTCAACACAATTAAAGAAAACTCCTATTCACATTTGTTCTAGTAGTTTGTGATAACAACAGAAAAAAAATAATTCATAAACGAAACAGTTATTTACTTCAATTTAAGAAAAACAGACAAATGTCGATCAATTATCGAAAATATGATGTTATAACATGTCACCCCTCCTACCTTACGCAGTTGCCAAATCGAGGACGTCCGACTGGCTGTAGGTCCGATTTACGAAGAACCATCCGCACATTGCATTGCTCCATGCCAGCTTATGCACATACATGGAAGACGGGTCGGCGCATTTTCATCACTGATCGTAATCATATGATGAAAAATCCCTTTTGCATCCTGCCTCTATTGGGATTCGAACCCGGTACCTCCCCATCCAAATGCCAAAGCTTTAACCACTGACACAGTTTGGTAGGCAAACCTCTATACTTTACAGTGCCTCAACACATAAATTATGACTCCTGAATTATTTGGGATTTCTCGCTCCGCTGTCGGTCGGCGATTGATCGTCGTAGAAGAAAGACGTGTTTTTGTCTTTCTCAGTGCAAAAATAAATTAAAAAATGTATGTGTAAAAAATGTGTTATAAATACAAATATATACAAGGTGGCTGAATCAAAGTAAAAAATGTTCACAAATATTTAAATATTCGAATTGCATTAGCAGTTTTCGATTTGGCCACCCTTAGCCGCGATTATGGCCTTCAAACGGCTGACAAAGCTATTGCACGCAGCACGAAAGTGGCTCTCCGGTATTTTGGCCCATTCCCGGCGAAGTGCTTGCTTGACATGATCGATACTTTGGTATTTTTTTGTCCCAACTTTGCTCCTCAAAATACCCCAAACCAAGAAATCTAGCGGATTTACATACGGTGAATTTGGTGGCCATTGGGCAGTGGAAATGAACCGCGGAACGTTGTTGTTAATAAAAAAATCATTGAAACCTATAAAAAATAAATAAGTTATTTGCCTAAACCCTCAAAACCAACCACAACGAGCATAATACAATATAACTGGCGCAGTTTAAGGGAAAGAGAAAAATTTTAAAATTAAAATTAAGTGTAACACACAATAAACATTTTTTTTGGTTGTTGTAAAATTCTGAAAGAAAAATTAAATTTAAATTCAGTGTAAATAAACTAATTCATGCTGTGTTTTTTTGAAATATGGTGTTCGAGACCGCGATAAAATATAGGGAAAATACAGGGAAATTTAGACAAAAAAATTTAGAACAACAACTTTAACTAACTTCAAGTCAATCATTTTGACATTTAATTTTTGGTTTAGAATTAAACACAATACTATCCAATGTTACGACTGTACTGTCGCAACTGCGTTCTTTACCCTAATGGATTCTCATCGGTTGGTTTACGTAACGTTGCTTGAGCCCGTTTTTATTTATATCTAAACGCGGTTAATGGTGGATGGATTCCTGTGTGTTTCTTTCTGTTTGGTTGGTAGTGATTGTACGAAAATGGGAGAGAGGGAGAGCAATGTACATCGAGTGGTGTGTAAAGCAAAACATTTCATAAGAATGTTTTTTTATATGCCTCTCGTTTACATCAATGCGAATTGATGTAAACGAGAGACAGAGAAGAAAGACAATTCTTCTGGAATGTTTTGCGCGTCGTTGGTGCGGCGTGAGAGTTTTTTTGAATGGACAGTCTAGTTTTGGATTTCAAAGATAAAAGTCATTTCTGGATTTTGGTAAAAATATAAAAAAAAAATTTAAAATTAAATTTCAACAATATGGCCGAAATGGGAAAACATAATAATTTCAAATTATATTACTTGTGATTTTACAATTAATAAAATATTATTTTTGAGAAAAGATTAAGAAAAATAATTGTATAAAAAGTATTAAAGTGTTTTTTTTAAGTTTTTTGTGTATGGTGGTCATTGTGTTGCGAGTAAAATTAAAAATTAAAATTACGCGGATACCGCCTTTCAACGCTAAATATTAACGTGTGCCACATTTCAACGGTACGCGAAATTAAACGAGTGCTGAAAATTGCACGGATGGCGTAATGTTTTTTATTATTTACCGCGAAGACGCCCAACGATAGCGGTGGCCTATCAAGGCATAATTTGGTACGGCGCAAAGCCGCCCAACAGGAAGGCGGCCTATCGAGGCATACCGGCTGTCCTTCGAGTTTTTGGTATCGGGGAAAGGCCCCGCAACGTCCGACCGCACAAGGTCGCTACGTACGGGTGGCCAACCGGCCTCTCATGTTTTATTGGTATCGGGGAAAGGCCCCGCAACGCCCGACCGCACAAGGTCACTACGTACGGGTGGCCAACCGGCCCCTCGTGTTTTTCGAGTTTTTTTTCGTAACGGTGAAAGGCACCGCAACGGTCCGGGTATGGCACATCACCTGTGGCATGACGGCCGCGCAAGGCCGCACCAGTATTTTTTAATATATATATTAAGGTACCGTTTATTTATTTATATTTTTTAATTTTTTTTTTTTTTTGATTTTATTTTTTTTATATTTTATTATAATATTAGATTCAAAATATTTTGTAATCGAGCGCCGCACAGCGGGTGCACGCTCGGTGCGTATCGTTCTCTCTCTCTCTCGTTTTCTCCTGGTGCGGGTGAAGGGGGAAGTTGTTTTCTTTTGTTGTTTTGTCCTATAGATAAAATGAATTATTAAATTTTTTTTCGGTGTGGTGTGATGGGAGCGGAAACTCCCTCTGTGTCGGCGTAGTGTTTGCGGTCCCGTGGTGCTCGCATCCGATTCCGTAACCAGGGCTTGTCCCCGTTTGAATTCGGATGGATGCGCGCACCAAGGCACCGCTCTCGGTTTATAATTTTGTTGTGTTCGTTCCTCAGGTTCCGGCCGACGAGTTTCGGCGGAACTTCGGGTACATTTTATTATTATTTGCGTTCCCCCTAAATTTCTGTAGCATCACGGTGTAAGCCAGGAGCCCTGTATACCTCAAACCCCACGACCTTAGCACTTCTCCCTGAGAACGTAGCCGGCAAAAATCACCGTGGAGGCCTCTGCAGGAGCTTAGTGATATCTGCAGGTTGGCAGTAGCCAGCCTGTAACAGTGTCGCCCAAACACATTTCGCAAATTTTTGAATTTTTGTTTTTTTTATGATTTGTAGCTTCACTCCCTTTGGCGTGCGCGTCCAGTGTCGAAACCAGTGCTTCGCACTGTTTGAATTCGCATGGACACGCACACCAAAGCCAGTTTCCCGGTTGGCATTCTCCATCTGCGATCGCAACCAGCACGGGCTGTTTGATTGCGCGTAGATGGGGGTGTCATACCCCTATTCTTTAGACATCCGACTTCCGAGCGCTTTCCCATTTCCACTATGTTGTGTCAGATTGTGGTGGAGCTCGGATGTCATTTGTCCAGGGTTTAGCTTAGCTTCATTTCCTCTTTTCCCGAAGTTTCTCGGCCGAAATTTGAGGAACAGAACGGAACATATTATTATTATTATTTTTATTTTATTTTATTATTTAGCGGACACGGAGTGGGGTTCTCACTCTCATCATACCACCGTATTATCGTCTGAGTTAATTTTAATCTTTGATTTATTTTTGATATTTTTGGTTGATTTTTATATTTTAATATTTCGGCAATTTGATTCGGTTTAATTAATATTTTGGTTAAATTTTGTATTATTTTTGGGTTATATTGGAACCCCGCGTACTGTTAGTACTTCATTTTATATATTTTTTGCATTTTTATTATTATTCTGCCTGCATACCGCTGGGTGTGCTGATAGTTTTGGTTTTCTTTTTCTTTTTTGTGTATCGTTTTGTAAATTTTAACGAGCCCCTCCAAATTAGGTTCTCATTGAAAAGCGCCACTTTGGAGGGTATCTCGTCTTCTCCGTAGTTAAACAATCGTGGGATTACGGGCCCCACAAAACTTTATAAGGTAACCATTCCTTCTGTTATATTTATCTTACTTGTATTTTCTTTCTTGCTACTTTTGCCTCCCTACCTGGGTGTGTTGGTAGTTTCATCAGCTACGTTATTATTATTATTAAATTTCCTTTATCATTATTTTAGTATGAATCCAAATCCGTGGGATACGCCAGAAAGACCTCGACGACGTACAGTGTGGGATAACTCGGACGTAGAACCACGTATCCAACGTAACCATCCGTGGGATCGAGTGGAAGTTAACCAAATTCGTATTCGAATTGAGTATTATCCAACGCACGGGGTAACTTTCTGGTTGTTTATCGCGGTTTGAGATTCGGTGGTTGAATTTTTGCTGTAATTTACTTTTAACGAGCCCCTCCAAAATAGGTTCTCATCGAAAAGCGCCACTTTCGAGGGTATCTCGTCTTACCCGTGTTTAAATAATCGTGGACTTACGGATTCCATAAAACTTGAACAAGGTAACCATTCCTTTTATTTTTATTATTCAATTTTTTTTTACGTTTTATATAGTTATAGTGGGTGTGGAATCATTAGTTGTAAATACACTTTATTCTGAAACCTTCAGTTTCGAGTAAAGTCATTTTGAAATAAAATATTTTTGTATTTTTGAATAAATTAATAAAGACTACGTCACCTTTTTTAACCGAGCGAGCTTATTTCCTTATTCCTACTTAATCTAAAATGAACGTCACACTTTTAGAACCAGAGGAGTTGAAATTATCCGGAAGTGGACTAAGTTATTCTGGATCCCCATCGGGCATAAATATTGATATGTTTTTATTCCAAGTCGACACCATTGCGTCATCCCGAGGATTGTCGGATCAAATTTTATTGTTAGAACTCCACACCATCTTGAAAGACATAGCGTTACAGTGGTACTGGACGTTCCGAAAACACAACCCGCACGCTACCTGGACCGAGCTACGAAACGGTATGATCGAGCGATTTCAAGACCGCCGCACCAACTACGAAATTCGAAGAATGGTCGAGGCGCGTAAGCAACAACCCAATGAAAGTTTCCTAGATTTTTACAACCACGTGTGGACGCTTACTTTACAATGCCGCACTCCATACTCAGATGAGGAGCTCATCCAAATACTGATGAACAATTTGAAGCCGACGCTACAATACCACCTCACGGACCGTCAGTTTAGCAGCATCAACGAACTAATCAAAAGCTGTTCTGCTTGGGAGGAGTCTTTCCGGCGGCTCAAAGCCCCGGCGAATCCTGCAATCCATCCACGACGCGTGATCAATGAGTTATCAGGAAGTCCTTATGATGATGCTGGAGCGTATGACTCGTACGAGAATTACCCCTTTACTGATGTACTGTCTGATAGCTCAGTATCCGCGATTCAATCGGGGAGCAGGTTCTCGTCGGGCGCGGCGAAACGTTCGGGCGGACAAATCCCAGCAGACAGTTCGGGGTTAGTGTACAAACAGCATCCAGGTTATGGCAAAAATATTGTCTGCTTTAATTGTTCGGATATGGGCCACACGTTCATGGAATGTCAATTGGCACCAACCGGATTGTTTTGTTATCGATGTGGGATGCGAGGTACTATATCTGCGAGATGTCGACGTTGTGCCGAAGAACGAAACACGCCATCAAGATTGTCGGAAAACCAGAACAGTGATTCTTGGAGGACTGGGCCACGAGAATCACCACAACCACAACTGCCACCCAGACTGATGCCTCAACGGACAAGTCCACTCAAACCGATTCAGGAGGACGCAGCGAGCAATACGGACGCGGAACTCCGCTCACTATCGAATTTGATATGAAGATAAACTCGTCTGCCAGTCTTGATTCCTTTCCCGATCCTTCTTCCTTACCAAATTCCCCTTCCCTTCCTGTCGCTCTAAAGTTTTTCTATAATTCTCCGTCGTTAGCTAAGTTAGATCGTTTAAAGCGTTCCAAGAAATACTGGAACCACCGCGTTGCAATGAGAAATGACGTGATTTCCTCCGTTCTATTCTCCGAGGGTAGTGACACTCGGCCTTACGCCCAGGTCTTAATAAATAAGATCCCTTTTAAGGGTCTTCTTGACAGCGGGGCGAGTGTCAGTGTTCTGGGGAATGGATCGGAGAAACTCATGTCAAATCCATTCGTAGAGTTTCATAATTTTCCATCCACGATAACTACCGCGAGTGGTCAAGTCCAAGGAGTATTTGGTTACATACGAGCTAATGTCGAGTTTAATGGGATTACTCAATTTATGAATTTTCACGTTGTTCCTTCCTTAGAACAACCGCTTTATCTGGGTATCGATTTTTGGAATCGTTTTGGAATTTCCCCAAAAGTCTCCGCGTTAAATAATTCGGACGAATTAGCTGAAACTACCAACACACCCAAATTTCATATTTTAACCTCTAATGATCGTCGTAAATTGGATCTTATCCGCGAATATTTCCCGAGCAGCGATATATTAGGTTTGGGCCGCACATCCCTCATCACTCATATGATCGATGTCGATTCCGCAAAACCAGTCAAACAACGTTTTTATTCCGTGTCCCCAGCTATCCAGAAACTCATGTATGCCGAGTTGGATAGGATGTTGTCTTTGGGGGTCATCGAGGAGTCACAAAGTTCCTGGTGTTCACCGGTCACGTTGGTGCGTAAGGCCAATGGCAAAGTCCGTTTGTGTTTAGATGCTAGAGAACTGAACAAGGCCACCGTCAAGGATGCGTATCCGCTGCCAATAATCAACGGATTGTTGGGTCGTTTGGGACACACCCGATTCATTTCGGCGATTGATTTGAAGGATGCCTTTTGGCAGATTCCACTCGACCCAGCATCCCGCGATAAAACAGCGTTTACGGTTCCTGGACGGCCCTTGTATCAGTTCCAGGTGATGCCGTTTGGCTTGTGCAACGCACCACAGACGCTTTGTCGCTTAATGCACCGCGTGATCCCGTACCAGCTACACGATAAGGTCTTTGTGTACCTCGATGACCTTCTGGTCACATCCTCCACTCTGGCTGAACATTTCGATTTGCTACAACAGGTTGCTGGATATCTGAAGGATGCTGGTTTAACAATTAATTTGACCAAAAGTAAGTTTGTGTTGAAAGAAGTCGACTATTTAGGTTATATTGTGGGTGATGGTTGCCTCCGTACAAACCCAGATAAATGTAAGCTATTCTGGAGTACCCTATTCCGAAAACGACGAAACAGATTAGACGTTTTCTGGGGATGTGCGGATGGTACCGTCGCTTCATTCCAAATTTTGCCTCTTTAGCTTCTTCTCTCACCGATCTTACTGGTAAAAACACTAAAGTATGTTGGTCTGCAGCTGCTGATTCTTCTTTTAACGCTCTCAAAACCGCCTTGTCAACTGCCACAGTTTTGACGCATCCTGATTATACAAAACCATTTTTTATTCAGTGTGATGCCAGTGCCGTTGGGGTCGGTAGTGACTTATTTCAGGTGGACGCCGAGGGGGTGGAGCGGCCCATTGAGTTTTATTCACATAAGCTCAATGCGGCGCAGCGAAACTACTCGGTGACCGAGCTGGAATGCTATGCTGCCGTCCTCAGCGTGCGGAAATTTCGTCCCTACGTGGAAGGCTATCCGTTCGTCATTTACACTGGCCATTCCAGTTTGCGTTGGCTAATGAGTCAAAAAGACCTCTCCGGACGTTTGGCGAGATGGAGTCTTAAACTCCAAGCGCTGGATTTTCAGATTGGATACCGAAAAGGTTCAGTTAACGTTGTACCTGATGCGCTGTCTCGAGCTTTTCCGGATGAATCCGCTCCTTGTGAGGATGATTCCGAAAGTAAGAGCACGCCTGATCCTGGTGTTCAATTTGGAGATCCAGCCTTGTTGAGTAAAAACATCGACCCTTCCGTGGATGCGTTAGTACCGTCGACAGTCCCTATATTACACGTTGTTTAAAGATTTGTTGTGTAATCGTAATCGTCGAAATAATCGTTTCTCTCTCTATCTTTGTTTTCGTGTTGTTTGTTTTAGGCCCGGCTCATGAGACATCTCAGGGTGTGGGACGTTCCCACGTTTGTTACGACTATACTGTCGCAACTGCGTTCTTTGCCCTAATGGATTCTCATCGGTTGGTTTACGTAACGTTGCTTGAGCCCGTTTTTATTTATATCTAAACGCGGTTAATGGTGGATGGATTCCTGTGTGTTTCTTTCTGTTTGGTTGGTAGTGATTGTACGAAAATGGGAGAGAGGGAGAGCAATGTACATCGAGTGGTGTGTAAAGCAAAACATTTCATAAGAATGTTTTTTTATATGCCTCTCGTTTACATCAATGCGAATTGATGTAAACGAGAGACAGAGAAGAAAGACAATTCTTCTGGAATGTTTTGCGCGTCGTTGGTGCGGCGTAAGAGTTTTTTTGAATGGACAGTCTAGTTTTAGATTTCAAAGATAAAAGTCATTTCTGGATTTTGGTAAAAACATAAAAAAAAATTTAAAATTAAATTTCAACAATATGGCCGAAATGGGAAAACATAATAATTTCAAATTATATTACTTGTGATTTTACAATTAATAAAATATTATTTTTGAGAAAAGATTAAGAAAAATAATTGTATAAAAAGTATTAAAGTGTTTTTTTTAAGTTTTTTGTGTATGGTGGTCATTGTGTTGCGAGTAAAATTAAAAATTAAAATTACGCGGATACCGCCTTTCAACGCTAAATATTAACGTGTGCCACATTTCAACGGTACGCGAAATTAAACGAGTGCTGAAAATTACACGGATGGCGTAATGTTTTTTATTATTTACCGCGAAGACGCCCAACGATAGCGGTGGCCTATCAAGGCATAATTTGGTACGGCGCAAAGCCGCCCAACAGGAAGGCGGCCTAACGAGGCATACCGGCTGTCCTTCGAGTTTTTGGTATCGGGGAAAGGCCCCGCAACGTCCGACCGCACAAGGTCGCTACGTACGGGTGGCCAACCGGCCCCTCGTGTTTTATTGGTATCGGGGAAAGGCCCCACAACGCCCGACCGCACAAGGTCGCTACGTACGGGTGGCCAACCGGCCCCTCGTGTTTTTCGAGTTTTTTTTCGTAACGGTGAAAGGCACCGCAACGGTCCGGGTGTGGCACATCACCTGTGGCATGACGGCCGCGCAAGGCCGCACCAGTATTTTTTAATATATATATTAAGGTACCGTTTATTTATTTATATTTTTTAATTTTTTTTTTTTTTTGATTTTATTTTTTTTATATTTTATTATAATATTAAATTCAAAATATTTTGTAATCGAGCGCCGCACAGCGGGTGCACGCTCGGTGCGTATCGTTCTCTCTCTCTCTCTCGTTTTCTCCTGGTGCGGGTGAAGGAGGATGCGCGCACCAAGGCACCGCTCTCGGTTTATAATTTTGTTGTGTTCGTTCCTCAGGTTCCGGCCGACGAGTTTCGGCGGAACTCCGGGTATATTTTATTATTATTTGCGTTCCCCCTAAATTTCTGTAGCATCACGGTGTAAGCCAGGAGCCCTGTATGCCTCAAACCCCACGACCTTAGCACTTGTCCCTGAGAACGTAGCCGGCAAAAATCACCGTGGAGGCCTCTGCAGGTGCTTAGTGATATCTGCAGGTTGGCAGTAGCCAGCCTGTAACACCAATATTAAAATAAATTAATTAATTGATTCAAGTTTCTAGTTGTAAATGAAGTAAGGAACAATCAAAAAATTGTGTACTAAAAAAATTCCCGTTTCGTCAGTTCAGCAATTATTAAGTTTTTGATGAACTCGGTTGTACTCTACATAATGTCCAGAGTTGTTCAGAGTTGTTGAGAACAAGCATAAATAAACTTTATTCGATAATATAATGCAAGATATTGATTTAGTATAAGCTCTTTAGGATTCGATTGAGTAAATCCGAAGCACAAATATTTTAATAATATGTGAATTGTTTAAAAAATCAAAATATAATTTATCGC
Source organism: Nephrotoma guestfalica (assembly GCA_963691935.1). Classification (NCBI taxonomy): domain Eukaryota; kingdom Metazoa; phylum Arthropoda; class Insecta; order Diptera; family Tipulidae; genus Nephrotoma; species Nephrotoma guestfalica. Next base: position 165,103,854 of record OY829913.1, on the reverse strand, counting down.
GGTCTAGAGCAGCTGTTTCAAAAAAACGCAGCATCATAAAGTGTTATAACCACACAAAAGTGAACAAACTCAAAAGTGTTACAAATCACAAATTAGTGTTTAAAATATAAAGCAAAAACCAAAAATCATCAACATGAAAATTTTGCTACAAACAACAATCATTTTGGCTATAAGGTAATCAGTTTTATTCATATAATTAATCCTCTTATCATTCCTTTATACATACTTGCCAATTGTGGCAAGTGAAAGTTAAAATTATTGAACCCAAGATTTAAAAAAACTTTATTTTAAAAAAAAAAAATATTTTTCAAAAACGTATAAAATTTATGCTATCTAAAATCGCAATTTATCCGTGTAAAACTCTACGAATAAAGTGCAAACGACTATAGAAATATAGATCGTATATCGCGAAACCACATCAAATTCTGTGTTAACGTGATTCAAAAAGTGATCATAAAAGTGACTATAAATATTTTTTAAAAAAAATAAAAATAAAAAAAAAATGTATGCGACAAAATTCAGAACAAAGTGAATTAACGAAAATAAAACAACAATTCGAAAACGATTCAAATAAAATATCAGGAGTGTTAGAAAAATTCAATTTAGAGCAAAAACAACCGAAAATAATTCAAAAACAGCTAGAATTAAAATCTAGTCAGGAAAAAATAGAAACAATCGATAACGAAATAACTCAAATCGATAACCAATTAAAACAACCATTAGTATTTAAGTTAGGAGAAAAGTTAGTTCAGTACAAAAAAACTAAAGAAAACGTCGAATCATTAAATCGACAATTGAACAATCTAAACTTAGGTGATAATACACTTGAACCAATACAAGAGATTACATTTGATTTTCCAAACGAAAACAAAAACCTCGAACAAGAGAAAATAAAAATGGCAAATATTATAGAAATTCTAGAAATTTTCGATGTAGATTAAATAACTAAGAATATTTAACCTTACGATGGGAGTAAAACAGACTTAGTACGATTCTTAGATTCTGTAGACTTCGCTTCACATTTGTCGAAATTTAGATAAAAATTCGGAACATTACAAAATCATGTACTTGAACTATTTCCTAAAACAAAAAAAAAACAATATTTAGGAATATTTTTAGGAAAAACTTCACGTGTGTGTAAAGAAATGTGAAGTATTTCCTAGTACTAAATAAACCTGAATGTGTTAGTGTAAATAATATATAAAATCCATATTAAATAGAAATTGAATTATGTACTATTTTATTTATTCATTATTACGAAATTGTGTTATTTTCATGATCTGCAATAGTCTTACTCTAATTGACTCGCCATTTATGATTTTGCATATATTTATTTTAATCGTTTATATGACGTTACCTAATTTATTCGATTTTTACGCATACATACAGATATTTTTATTATTGTTGTTGGGTTTTAGGAATAACTTATTTTTTAGGAAAAACTTCACAACCGTGCAAAATCATATTATATAACATTGATTTGGTTGATTAGGATGTACAGCCAAGACTAAGCAAGGATCCCGGATACGCCGGGCGTACCGTACACCCTTTCACATATAACAATACGGAGCGATAGGAAAGGTTATTCGATATGATAGACTTGACCTGGTTACAGACACCTAAGCAGTCAATAGTTAGTAAAGCACAAGCACAAGACGGCACAATAATTTTTGTTTTCTGGATATAAATAATCAGCAATCAAGATCCTAAAAAATTTTAATTGGTACATTTCCTGAAACAAAACTTCATTATTATGAGTGATTAACCATTTCCTCCACCCATATAATTGACAACCAGCGATAACTATTTATCCAACTTAGATCAAGCTAACCAAAACCTTTACCAATTTACAGTCTCCCGTTCAACCTAGAAAATAATTAAATTAAAGAAGTGCCATGAACCCTAAAACACAAAAACTATCTAAGTACAGCAATATTTGTCTGCATTTAAATTTTATTCTGTAATCTCCAAGCCATCTAAAGGGTGGTTAAATTTTAAGGGCCGATGTTGATTTTGAATAAAACACAAATTATTTAGGAAATTATTGTCAATTCTTTTTATTATGATAATATGGTATGATTCAATTATGTATGGAACAAAATATCGGCCAAATGACCGCCGCGACCTCGGCGGCACACCTCAACCCGATGGTCCAAATTTTCGATGACGCTTAGGCATAATTGAGGTTCTATGCCGTTAGTGTGCCGAATTATCTCATCCTTTAGCTCTTGAATTGTTGCTGGCTTATCGACGTACACCTTTTCTTTCAAATAACCCCAAAGAAAGAAGTTCAACGGTGTCAAATCACATGATCTTGGCGGCCAATTGCCATCGCCACCACGTGAGATAACACGGCCATTGAATTTGTTGCGCAAAAGAGCCATTGTTTCGTTAGCTGTGTGGCAAGTGGCACCGTCCTGTTGAAACCACATATCGTCCACATCCATATCTTCCAATTCGGGCCATAAAAAGTTCGTTATCATCTCACGATAGCGAACACCATTCACAGTAACTGCCTGACCGGCCTCATTTTGGAAAAAATACGGCCCGATGATGCCGCCAGCCCATAAACCGCACCAAACAGTCACTCTTTGTGGGTGCATTGGTTTTTCGACAATCACTCTTGGATTATGATTCGCCCAAATGCGGCAATTCTGCTTATTGACGAATCCACTGAGATGAAAATGTGCTTCATCACTGAAGATGATTTTCTTCGAAAATTGATCATCCATTGTTGCCATTTCTTGCCACTATTCTGACCATTGACGACGTTTGGAATGGTCAAGAGGCTTTAGTTCTTGAGTCAATTGCACATTATAAGCGTGTAAATGCAAGTCTTTATGCATAAAGTTCATCAACGACGAGCGTGGGAGGTGCAATTGTTGGGCACGACGACGAGTTGAGGTGGACGGCTCTTCAGCCACACTATCGCGAACAGCAGCAATATTTTCTGTTGTACGAGCATGCACTGGTGTTTGAAAATCTCCTACAGACCCGGTTTGCTCAAATTTTTGCACGATTTTTCCGATTGTACGCACATTTGGACGATTAAATTGACCGAAAAAATCACGAAGTGCACGATATGCATTTTGATTTGAACGCCCATTTTCATAATATGCCTGAATAACTTTAACGCGTCGCTCGATTGTGTATCTTTCCATAGTTCAAATTGAGTTAGTCTGAAATTGAGAAATGTCAAATTAAATGCAGAAAAAAACTTGACGTTTAGGTGTGGTTCACATTCAACGTCGGCCCTTAAAATTTAACCACCCTTTATAATTTCAAAAATTCCAACAACCACTGAAATACCAAATTCATTAACAAACCCGGTTATAGTCATTTTGATTCCTACCTTCCACAAAAAGTCATGAAAATTTGCAAGCTTCCTAAAAAATATTAATTAGAATTAAAATTTAATTTAAACAGGAATCAGGCAACACTGCTGTTATGCAACTTTATAAAATTTCCCTCCTCCGATACCTCAATTTTCCATACAATCATTCGTTTGATCAATTAAAATAGTTTTATAAACCCATTGACGTAAAACGAATTAAATCCTGTATATACAATTAAATTATATTAAATTAAATAAAACTCAGTATTGTTAACTCTCCAATCAGGAAATTATAAAGGAAACGAACTATAAAGGATAGTATTAATATTAAACATCTCGGACGATTCTAGATTCTTAAATTCCCAAATAAACTAAATCAATAATTTGAATAGTAATTATCAACTAATTAAAAGAATTATTACTACTAAGTACAACCAATTGCGGCCACATTGATTGACTTTTAAATTAAAATTTAATGTTTAATGAAAAAGTAGTACAGCTTCAAATATATTCTGTAATCAAAAAACTTCATTAGAACTAAATTAATTAGCTTAATCAGGAACTGCAATGAATAATAATATTAATAATGCACACTTGATAAACCTCGATAACTCTAAACTAAAATCCAATAAATATAATAATTTATTATTCAGAAGCTGAATAATTGGATACATGAACAACACTAAAATCAGCCAATCTTTTAATATTCATTTAATCATCGAATAATCATTTAATATTCGACGGCATTGATACTCTAAAGTCTAAACTATTTTTTGCAGAAGTTCTTTAATATGACCGAATTAGTGTTTTTCGTATCTAAAAAGAAAGAGACCAACGATTATGATGATATTTTAGTCATCGAATATACTTTGGGAATATGGGCGATATGCTCAAATATGCCATTCTGGAATGGAAGTAAGTGAATTCTTAAGCAGTGCGTTCAATTTGGAAATATCATAAGCCCATTTGTCACCTACTAACTTTGTACCTAAGTATTCCTCACCAGACTCTCTTTTAGCGGCGTGCAATTTAGCTTTCCATTCTTGTGTTTTTACAAAGCGTTGTTTAGAACGCTTCTTTGAAATTGGGTTTCAAAAAACTCCATTAGAATTAAATAAATTAGCTTAATCAGGAACTGCAATGAATAATAATATTAATAATTCACACCTGATAAACCTCGATAACTCTAAACTAAAATCCGATAAATATAATAATTAATTACTCAGAAGCTGAATAATTGGATACATGAACAACACTAAAATCAGCCAATCTTTGAAATCAAAATATAGCCGAGTAGAAGCCGAACAAAAACACGGGCAACATCGTCATACAAATGCCATGGAAATTTCATTCTGTTAAGATCCTCCCCGATCCGACCCTACCACATCTCGCACAAGCGGCGTGCACATAAACTCTGCCCATCCATCCTCAATCCCGACAAACTATACCTTTCACTTCCAAGTCATTCCCCAAGTCATTCAGAACGTCATCATTAACCGCTAGAACATCCCTAATCCGACGATCACCGTACAATATACAGAGCAAAATCCATGCGTATGCACGTAGAGCGGATGACGAACGAAATTACCACTCTTCAATCGTACACCCCAACCACGACCTACACATTTTATACAACGATCATCAAATCAAAGATACCACCACGGAAGATGGTAAATTTCTAAACAAAAACTACTCTAAAAATAAAAAACAACTCAGCAAAACCAAAGATAACCAAACAAAGTTCATACTCAGGCGAATGAAAATTCATTTCACCACCGCAACATACAATCAAGTAACGCGAAAAAACTCTTCACAAACAAAATTCCATATCATCCGCGTGAAAGTTTCTTCTTAAGTTTACGTTTTACTTACTAACATACAAAATCTATACATTTCGATACGGCCGCATACACACACATAGGCCCTGGTTCATCAATTATTATAAATTCATTGCTGCGCGATCATCACACATCGACACATTGAAAAACCTTTCCACAAAAAAAGTAATATACGAGCAAATAAAAACAAAATAAAACAAAAGGTAGATCATTCGATCACCATACATGCTCACTCTACTTAGCAAAATATAATGTGCATACAAGTAAATATGTATACAAAACAAATGGAAAAAACACGAAAAATAATCTTCGTGCAACAACAACAAAAAATATTAGCGAGTGTAACAACACACAGCAACAGAATTGAGAAACCCTTTGTCGCACAAACACAACTCAATAACCCACTACATGGGAATTCTAGAACTCTACACCTTTAAAAGTTAAAAAATACATTTAAAATAAATATGTATATATGTTTATATACTTAAAATTTATTTTGGAGAAAATATAAATTAATATGATATGTGTTAAAGTATGTTGAAAAAATGAATAAACACTTAACTTATAAATTTTTTGGTATCAAAAAAGTCAAAATATTGAAGGTTTACATAAAATGCATATGATGCATACAAGCAACGGTATGGTATTAAGATACACATAAACAAAAATTGCTATGTATATACTCTACACCATCGCAAAACGCACCATACACAAATTAATCCAACCATACAATATGACTTACAATACAATAACTTATCAGTTTACTATTTTATTACACCAATTTATTAATATTATTATTATTATTTATTTATTCAACAACACCTATATATTTTATTATATTATTTAGTTAAATAATTAATTAATTAAGCACGATTAAGTTAAATTTAATTATTTATTTCGAGGAGAGACAAAAACACGACCATCCTCGACGACGATCAATCGCCGACCTCACAAAATCATATTATCTAATTCCTTAATAACTTATAATGTGAATACAACAATTTGGAAAGAAATAAAAGAACATTTAGTGAATAAATACGCTGACAGTAGAGATGAATCAAACCTGCAGTTTGAACTATACAGTCTAGTCAGAAATAATTTGTCACCTCAAAATTTGTTCGATAAAATCCAAAACTTGTTGACCTTACTAATTAATCAAGTCGAACTTCACAACGATAATCGAGACCAATATAATCAACTTGGTTTAACAATTCTTACCGCAGGTCTAAAAGAACCTCTAGGAGGCAGAATTAGATCTAGGCAATCAAAAAGTCGTATAGAAGCATATAACTTTATTATTAAGGAACAAAACATTAATAAATTAAAATATAACCATCAACCAACAAGTAGTACCTACTCGTACAGTAACAACAATAAAATCAACAAGAAACAAGAAACGAATAAAACTACGGAAAATAAGAATTCTAACAATAATAAACCGACGAAGCAAAAAAAAACTATAGCTCTGACTATAAACCGAATTATACTCCTAATAACAGTAATAACAATACGAAATTTCAAAATAATTACACGTACAATAAATCACCGGAAACTACTGGTAAAACCGAAACCAAAAGAGAAATTAAAACCGAACACTTGAACATTGAGACGGAAATCAATGACGAGATTTTTCATTAATAGCCTTGGAAAACAACCTACTATATTCAACATAGAATACATATCTAAACTACCATTTATACCATTTATCGACACGGGAGCCGATAAATGCTACATCAGCCCTGACGTCGTAAACACAAAATTTCGAACACCTACTGATTTAAATATCACGAGTTTGTTCAACTCTACCACTATTAATGAAAAAACTATCATAAAATTTAACGAATTCAACCATCCTATAGAATTATTTATTTTAAAATTTCACAAATTCTATGATGGCCAAATAGATTATGAAAACTTAACAAAACTTAATGCTAACGATCTACTCGAAACAAAGCAATTAAAAAGCCCAAATGTTTTGTTAAAATTGCACGACAAAATACAGTCATGTATCAAACCATTCCTTTTAAACGCTCTGGAAAAAGTAATAATAAGAGCCCCAGTTTCGATAAAAAAACGGTGAATTCTACATTAAACCAATAAAAATACAAGAGGGAGTTTACATCCAAGAAGCTATTTACAAAACCCACTCACCACATTCGGCATATGTAGAAAAAATTAATCAATCAAATACGAATAAAGAAGTTTTCTTAATTCAACCAATAATTGTCGAAGAATTGAACCAATAACATGAAATCAATTTTCATACGTCCCAGAAACAAAATTCCAACCAAAATAATGAATCTAACTAACAAGAAATCATAAAACTGTGTAATAAATTCAAAGACACTGTTTACGACGATAAAAATAAGTTAACATTCACACATAATGACAAGCATACAATTGATCTGAACAACGAAAAACCAGTACATGTCAAACAATATCGACATCCAGAATATCAAAAAAGTAAATAATACGTCCTTCATATTCACCTTGGAGTAGTCCAATTGGGCTAGTTCCAAAGAAGGCCGATTCCCAGAGTAACAAAAAGTGGCGTCTCGTAGTGGACTATCGCAAACTCAATAGCCAAACGATAGACGATCGCTACCCACTCCCAAATACTTCAAACATACTAGACAAACTCGGAAAAGCTAATTATTCTTCCACTATCGATCTCGCGGCGGGTTTTCACCAAATTCAAATCCATCCAGACGATATATCAAAAACAGGGTTTCGTGTCGAATCAGGACACTATGAGTTCTTAAGGATGCCCTTCGGCTTGAGAAATGCCTCGAGCACTTTTCAACGAATAATGAATAACATCCTTGGAGAACTACAAGGAAATAATCTTTTGTGCTACATGGATGATATTATCGTGGTTTCCACTAGTTTACAAGAACATATTGTAGATCTTCAAAAAGAATTCATAAAATTGCACAACGCAAATTTAAAAATACAAGTAGATAAAACGCACTTTTGTCAAAAACAGATTGGATTTCTCGGACTCATAATTACAACCGAAGGCGTTAATCCAAATCCATCAAAAATTAAAGCTATAAAAAACATTAATCTACCTAAAACCCAAAAACAAATAAAATCATTTCTTGGATTAATTGGTTACTACCGGAAATTCATAAAAGATTTCGCAAAAATAACCAAGCCACTAACGAGTTGTTTAACGAAAAAAACAAAAATTGTAATTGACGATAATGACAAAAATTGTTTTGAGCTATATAAATCATTACTAACGATTGAACCAATTTTAAAATATCCCGATTTCGAAATCTCTTTCACACTAACAACCGATGCAAGCAATTTCGCCATAGCAGCAATCCTTAGCCAAGATGACATAGGTAAGGATTTACGCATAGCATACGCATCACGTACATTATCAAAGACCGAAACAAACTATGCGACTACTGAGAAAGAGCTCCTAGCCATAGTTTGGGGTGTAAAATATTTTCGCCCGTATCTACGATACGGAAGAAAATTTAAGATAATGACAGATCACAAACCGTTGGTATGGCTATTTAACGCCAACGATCCGTCGAGCAAAATCGTCAGATGGAGACTTCGGCTCGAGGAATATGACTATGAAATCCTGTATAAGAAAGAATACCAACGCGGACGCTCTATCTCGTATAGAAATCAATGAATGTTTAGCAAATAAAAAATTCAAATATCCCGAAACATTAGATTCACTAAAAACAAATAAATTCAAACCGAATATTCTAAACCCGTAGAAAATTCGATAGGTACCAAAGTCAGCAAAGACGAAAAAACAAAGAACACGAAATTAACATGTTGGAACTCATGGATAATTTTCAAACTCTGGATATTAGCGAACCAACGGATAAAACGATTAATATACCTGAGACATTAACACCAATAAATAACTTCAAACGTCAAATCGAAATACTAGTAACGGGCATTTCGAAATAATGAATGAAAAATTTAAAATAAAATGTTATTTAGCAGAAAAATATATTAATAACACCATTTCAGCAATTAAAACTGATGATGAAACATTTAAAATGTTCAACGATTATTTCAACAAAATCGAAATTTAAAAATAGTCAGATCTAAAAGTTCATTAGAAGATATCACAGATCATGAAAAACAGCTAGAAATAATCAAAACAACTCATATACCATATCACCAATCGAGAATTTTGAAAAAATAAATATTTTATCCCTAGCCTAAAACAAAAAGCCACTAAATTCATGAACAATTGTGATGTTTGTAAACTCAATAAATATGAGCGCAAACCTGTTAATCTCAAATTTCCATAACACCAAATGGATCAATAGAAATACTCCCCAGATTACTTAGATTACATAGATTAAATACTCCATAAATTTTCCAAATTTATCTCCATTTTCGAATTGCCTAATCGGAAATCTCAAACCATAATCAGAATGTTTAGAAAATTTTTCTCTCGAGAAGGAATCCCAAAGCAAATCACAATATATTCAGCCACGGCATTCAACTCAGAAATATTCAACAATTTTATGGGTATGCACAATATAGAATTGCATATAACCACAGCCAAGTCATATACAGGAAATAGTCCTATAGAACGAGTGCATCGTTAAGGTGTACGAAGTTAATAAGGATAATTCATAGCGAAAATAATGATATGCCAATATGTGAGCTAATGGAAGAAGCAACCTTTGCATACAACAATTCAATCCATAGCGCAACAAACCTTACACCATTTGAATTACACAAAGAGCATATAAATATAAAAAACATTTCAGAAAAATTCCCAGAACAATCGGAAGAATTTTTAGAAACAATTCTTAAAAAATACCAACAAGTGGCCAAATATATTGTGATGCTTCAATTACGAAATAAAACAAAAAATACTAAAGCACTCAACGCTAAACGTGATGAACCAAGACAATTTCTCGAAAACGAAAAAATATTTGAAAAAAACGACAACTAGGGACAAGTTAGTTCCAAAATACATAAAGCAGTCAGTGTCAGTTTAGTTGACAAAAATAATGAGATAATCGTAGATACCAACAAACGAAGAGTCCACAAACGTAAAATAAGAAATTGCAGAGAACAAATCAATAAAGCAAACATCTTATTGCAGGATACTCCTGGATGCTCAAGGTCAAACGATAGAAAACTTTGACCTCAGTAACGGAAAAGGCATACCAGCTCTCCAACAAGGTAAAATCAGAATAACAGATTCTTATTCAAAATTATTTCACATTATCGAATTATCCGATATACGAGATAATACAAATCAAATAAATAATACAGGATGGGCCAAATAATTTTTATTTTGAACTATCGGTTTTTTTGAGTATGGTAAGGGTTATGTCACTTCTGATTTGACAAAAAGTTAATTTTATCCTTCCGCTGAACGAAAATGGTTGTGTATTCGGTTCGCTGAGTGGGTTTGCGATCGACTTGAAAAAGATGCCGATTTTGGCAAAAAAACATCTTGTCGGATGAGGCGCATTTCCATCTTGGCGGCTATGTAAACAAGCAGAATTGTCGCATTTGGGGCACGGATAACCCGCACGTGATCGTCCAAAAGCCAATGCATCCTCATCGAGTGACTGATTGGTGCGGATTTTGGTCCGGTGGCGTCATTGAGCCATTTTTCTTTGAAAATGTGCAAGGAGCCGCCGTTGTCAATGGTGAGAGTTACCGTGCCATGATATACGATTTTTTGTTCCCGACACTTGATGAGGCGAACATAGGCAACATTTTGTTTCAACAAGACGGCGCTCCGTGCCACACAGCACACGTTTCAATTGATATTTGCGCACTGTCTTCGAAGATCGAATTATCAGCCGAAATGCTGATTTGATTTGCCCACCTCGGGGCTGTGATTTGACGCCGTTGGACTATTATCTTTTGGGTCCCGTCAAATATAAGTGTTACGCCGATAAACCAGCAACGATTGACGCTCTCAAAAACAATATTCGCATTGCCATTGAAGACATAATGCCGCATATCATCGAAAATGTGCTCAAAAATTGGACCGACCGTATGGGGTACGTCAAGGCCAGCCGAGGCAGTCATATGAATGAAATAGTATTCCATAATTAATCGGAAGTATTGTTCTTTACAATGAAAAAATAAATTTTAAAAAATATTGAGAACTTTTTCTTTTATTGCATTTAAAAAATAAATTATTTGGACCATCCTATACCTTCCATAAAATAGTTCAAATGATGGATCATCTTAAAATCAGAGGTAAACAAGCAGTGCAGACAGAAGATTGAAAAAATTAGATTCTTCACTGTACAATATTTTGGCCAATACAGATAAAAGTAGAAACAAAAGAGGATTATTAAACCCTTTAGGAAGCTTTATAAAAGCAATAACAGGAAACCTAGAGCAAGAAGATCTAACCGACATTCAATCAGCAATAAAAAAAATTAGATAATGGTCAATACGAACTAATCGATAAATATAATGATCAAATTAAAATAAAGCATTAATAACCTAACTGGTCGGCGATTGATCGTCGTAGATGAAAGACGCTTTTTTGTCTTTCTCTGTATAGTTAAAAAATTAAAATTTAATTTAATGTGATAAAATGTGTTTTAATAAATAATATATATAATAATAACGTATTAATAATTTAATTAAAAGTGAATTAAAATTAAAATTTGTTTATTTTAATATTTTGTGAAATTAATATAATTATAAATAAAATTAAAATAAATTGTGTGTAATGCGGAGCCATGGATCGAAATTGTGTGTAGTGCGAGCAAATGCATCACACTCATTTTTATGTACGAGAATATGTTACTGTGAGGATTGCAAAGGATTAATAAGATAAGTGTTTTCATTACTTCAATTCATATTTTATTATATCTTCCATATAAATTTTAATTTTTTTAATATAAATATGTTTTAGTAAATGGTGTGCTTGTAATAAGAAAATACGCATTTATAATATGTCGCCATAGTAGTGGTGTGATACGGTTTACGTTTGTGTGTGTATGTGTGTGGGAAAGGATAAAAATAAAATATAAAAAGAATGCGGTGTTTGTGTTTTATTTGTTTCATCATGATGATCAATAATAAACATGATCATTGAAATTATGATGTGTATGCGCTCTTGTGTGTCTGTTTAAAATTGTGTTACTGTGTGTAATATATAAAAAAAATGTCCAGTATATTTTTGACATGTATTTCTTTTTTTTTTTCGAGTGTATTATAAAAAAACAATGAAAATGACAAAACTTTTGTGTGATATATGGTATGTATTGTGTTAAAATCTACTTAAATATAAGTCCTGCTAATTCTACACATATGAAATAAACAATAACTAAATAAAGATGTTGGTAATTTTTTTCCATAGTAATTTTTTTTTTAAAAACTAGTATAAATGTGTAGGTGCAGAAACGAACAAAAATGAAAAAAAAAATCAAACTTACATTGCATTGTTAGTGTATCCAACACACTCTTTGGTAGTTTTTTTATATAGGTATCTGTCAATGAGCGTTAGAGCAGGACTTATATTTAAGTAGATTTTGATTGTGTATATATATGTATGTATGTGGGTGTATATGTGTATATGTGTATGCATATGTGTATGTATGTGTGTATATGTATATGTGTGTATATATGTATATATATGGTGTGTGTGTCGCACGCTCCATTCAAAATAACTCTAAGTCAAAAACTTGATTTGCAGGAAATCGCTTTTTCTATGACAAATTTAGTGGAAGCTCAAAGTAAATTTAATTTTCAAACCCGATTAACTTACACAGGGAGGTCACGTGGAACAAATGTTGAAATGCTTTAATTGCATTGAAAGTAGCACTTGGAGTCATTTTGAATGAATGGTGTGATTTATATATGTGTGTATGTATGTATTTATATATATATATATATACGAGTATATATATATATATATATATATATATATATATATATGATGAAAAATTCCTGAAATCACAAATTTTTGTAAGTCATGTTTTAATTTTATGATTTTTATGTTTTGAATGTGTAGCCTTGATTGAAAAAATTTTTTTAAATACTTTAATATTTTTTGTTGGTGTTGTTGTTAAAGATTTAGGGTGTCAAATTTTGAGAAAAACGATAATCATGATGTTGTTTATATGTCAATAAAAAGAAAAATAATTGTCCGATAATTATGATTTTGGGCTCATGTTAAATGTAAGTTAATAAGGATTTCTAAAAAAATATAAAAATATTATATTGTTTAAATCCTTCTTCTCTAAATTTCCCGCCAAAATGTTCTTTTTAAATTTTCTCAAAAACTTATTTTTTTTTTCTAGAATTCGATAATTAATATTTTACAACATATCAAAAAACTAGAATACCGTTATTTTTTGTTTTCTTGCAAAAATCGTTTTAGTAAGAGAAGCATTTCATTTTTATATGGAAAAACTGTATTTCAGTGGATATTTCTCAGTGTTTTGAAATTGTTTACAAAAAGGATAGTTCAGTTAAATTATTAACACTAGATATACCGACAATTTGACCATACCTATTTCTACCGACACCAGTCAAAATGACTGGTTTTAGCAAAAAATGGTTAGTGGGGTTTCCGGTCTTAATGTATTTTAAAAAAATGATAAATTACTTCAATTAAGTTAATTGTAATATATTATATTAATTATAACTATATTTATTAGTTAATTGAACATAATAAGTAGTAAAAAAATAAGGTGAAGTAGTAAATTGAAAATATAAATTTTAAAACCAGTCGTTTGACTTGGTAAATCTAGTAGTTTATTATTCAAATTTAATTACATATATTTAAAATTTCAAACCCAAATTCTTTTGATAATTTTATTTTATTGTTTAACCACAAATAATCATATACAGATGAGTATTTATCAAGGCACGCCGATGTGCACTAAATAAAATCGATAAATTTGTAGGGGAAAAAGTGTTTAGCCAAAATGAAAAGATGAGCTATAATATTTACGTTGCTCGATATTTTCTCTTTCTGCCGTCCAGTATTTCCAATAGGATCGAGTAGAAGTTTATAATAAAAATATTTTATTTCTTTGTACAGTATAAAACACAAATTATTCTTCAAAATTGGCTTTTCATTATTCTATGAAAGTAGTGTATGGTGGTGTTTACTGTAAGCAAAAAAAAAACAAACGAATACAATGAGCAAATCCAATCCATTTATTATTTTCGTTTGAAAATATCTCTCTCTACGCATCATTTATATTTAATAAAACAGAATGAAACGAAAACTCAAACGCACATATTATGTATATACACTCGTATATGCATACTATTTAAAATAATATGTGTACATGATCGAGTGTTCCTTCTCATTTTAGATATATCAAAATTAAACACGTGACATGAAAAGAAAGATGATCTGTTTAGGTGGATTTAGCTACATTGAATGTAGTACATATTTTATGTTGGTGTGTTAATGAAATATAAATCCAAAAATGGGAAAAAATATTTGGAGGATTTTGATACGGTAAAAATCAAAAACTTATCAATGAAAAGGAAAAAATGTATGTTATGTATATCGGTTTTTAATGGTCGCAGTAAACAACTATTATACATACATATACATATTTGTGTTTTGTATATATTATGTGTTTCCTATATATACTGATTTGTCCAAATTATTGAGTTTTTCTATGTGTTGTACTATACGGATGATATGTGATTTGAATTCAATAATATTAAAATACCTAACAGTTTTAGAAATTAGTATTTTTTGGAGAAAATGAATGAAATAAGCTTACAACGGAAAGGGGACATTTGGAAAATATACTATGTAGTATGTATTTAGATTTGTTTCCAAAACTTGATCAAGCATGATAGTAGTTAATTTGTTTCGACTATTAATTGATATTGACTTGTTATTGATTTTAACAATATTTACAAACAAAATTAATATTTCGCTGTTGTTCGAGGTGTATAGAATTATGAGTATACACAATAACGTGCAGTTCCATTTCTGAACTACTAACCTTAAGCGTTAAAACCACCTTAAGGTTTTCCAATGGCAATAAATAAATATTTTGTTGTTGGTTGTGGCCAGTCGATTGAAAATTTCGATAATAGATATTTCAATATCGAATAAGGGATATCGATTTATAGACTTCACCAGAAGTGCAATTCAATTTTCGAATTATTACTTTTAGGCATAAAATCCAATTTATTTATTATTATTCAATTTATTTGGCCACGCACTTTATTTAATTAATTCTCTGCCTAACTGGACATCTCAAAATTTTTGGTTTGCGGAGTTTGAGATCTCATATAACGGCGTTGGGTTTATTTGCTATTTATCAATGTTTATAGAAATCAGCTCAACACGACCAAATTTCACAAGCATCACACTTTTTCGAAACTTATCGCAGGAGGCGATTCAAAGATTTGCCCCGAGGCTAATAACTTCAAGAAGGACAAGAAGGATTGGCACGAAACGGTGTGGTAACACATGCATCAAGGAGTATCGGTTGGAGCTTGTTGCTCTCCAAGAAATTTCATGGTCTAATAAATGTGGTAGAAGTGTCCTATGGACTTACGTTGCCATCTTAGGCTTGCA
This sequence comes from Nephrotoma guestfalica, assembly GCA_963691935.1. Lineage (NCBI taxonomy): Eukaryota > Metazoa > Arthropoda > Insecta > Diptera > Tipulidae > Nephrotoma > Nephrotoma guestfalica. Next base: position 165,088,148 of record OY829913.1, on the reverse strand, counting down.
ATTTCATTATTGATTGGACTAAACCACATTTTGAATTTTCAACCGATGTTAATAAACACTGCCGACTCCTTTTCTATAACAATGTATAGAATAGGTGACATAGAGCTTACAACTGAATTTATGAGAATGGGTGATGTAAGAGTAAATAAGAAAGGGAGTACATAATAACTCATTTTCCTTAAAAGCACTACAAATCGATTGATTATTAAAAAATATCGTTTTTAAAGCCATGTGTTAATTTCTAAAAATGGGCTCGGATTGTAAATTTGGGTTATTATTCGCTCGGCACAATTTGTTCATTCAATCATTACTGATCGAATACAATGTTCTTGATCGATCATGAATCGATTTTAACACAATTCTAATTAATAATAACAATTATGAAGTAAGAAAATGAGCAGGGTCTAATTAAAACCAACAGATTTAAAAAACGAAAAGGTGCACAAATTTAATGTAAATTTTACTAATATAAAACAGATTGAAATCAAAAATGATGATTGTGTTGCGCTTTATTTTAGCTTACAAGGAACGTTTCACTAAACGTAAAAGAGGGTAAATTACACAGAATAGTTTTGGATATCGTAGATAAATTTTTAAGTTCTTTATTACTTAATGATTTATACTCGTACAATTAACATATGAAATATAGCAAAATGAAAGTTATGTAAAAATCAATATTAGAGGAAGCTTGACGTAAAAATTGACAAACAGATAACTGTGGTTTTGATAAAGTTCAAGAGACAAGTTTCGTTCAGATAACTAAAATAATCTTAGTCCTCATTTGATTTTACAAATTTTCCAACGGTTATTTGTGAGATTACGTAGTATACTAAGGTCTCGATTCTACCATGAAGAAGACGACAAGATATTTTTTGGCAAGTGCGAGATACGAATTTTTCGATACATTCAAATATTGTATGTGGGATTCTGGCTGATGCGGAGTATGCACAATCATGAAATTTGATCTGAATGTTAATTTCAACTAGTTTAAGTATGATTTCATTAATAAAGGTGGGATTTCCAGAAATCGCCTATTTAGTTCTCCTACAGAAATCGTCAGTATTTCTCCTAGAACAGCTTTATCTGCCCATTTACATGCGTTATGCACAAAATCTGTTAAAGTAGATCAACTATGTAAGAAAAAGTCGTAGTTCTTCAGCCACAATGTTTAGGCTAGAAGTATATAGCCTGATAAGACCAGGATTCTCTAGTGGCATACTCCATTTCAGCCAGAATTGTTAATTAAAAACCCCTAATTCAACCCTAATTTAAAACTGAAATTTTTGAAATTCACTTAATGAATGATTTTTGAAAATTGCGCATCTTTTTAATGAAATCACTTAAACTGCTTGTACTGAACATACTGATAACGTTTCATGATTGCGTCTACTACCCATCAGTCAGAATCACACGTAGGAAACCCCCATTTTAGCCCTATTTTCAAAAGATCCATTTCGAAAAATTTTGTATGGGTGATTTCTGGAAATCCCACCTTTTATTAATGAAATCACTTAAACTAGTTGAAATGAACATTCACATCAAATTTCATGATTGAAATTTTTCATCCGCTTCAGCTAGAATCCCACATACAATATTTGAATGTATCGAAAAATCCGTATCTCGCACTTGCCAAAAAATATCTTGTCGTCTTCTTCATGGTAGAATCGAGACCTTAGTATACTACGTAATCTCACAAATAACCGTTGGAAAATTTGTAAAATCAAATGAGGACTAAGATTATTTTAGTTATCTGAACGAAACTTGTCTCTTGAACTTTATCAAAACCACAGTTATCTGTTTGTCAATTTTTACGTCAAGCTTCCTCTAATATTGATTTTTACATAACTTTCATTTTGCTATATTTCATATGTTAATTGTACGAGTATAAATCATTAAGTAATAAAGAACTTAAAAATTTATCTACGATATCCAAAACTATTCTGTGTAATTTACCCTCTTTTACGTTTAGTGAAACGTTCCTTGTAAGCTAAAATAAAGCGCAACACAATCATCATTTTTGATTTCAATCTGTTTTATATTAGTAAAATTTACATTAAATTTGTGCACCTTTTCGTTTTTTAAATCTGTTGGTTTTAGTTAGACCCTGCTCATTTTCTTACTTCATAATTGTTATTATTAATTAGAATTGTGTTAAAATCGATTCATGATCGATCAAGAACATTGTATTCGATCAGTAATGATTGAATGAACAAATTGTACCGAGCGAATAATAACCCAAATTTACAATCCGAGCCCATTTTTAGAAATTAACACATGGCTTTAAAAACGATATTTTTTAATAATCAATCGATTTGTAGTGCTTTTAAGGAAAATGAGTTATTATGTACTCCCTTTCTTATTTACTCTTACATCACCCATTCTCATAAATTCAGTTGTAAGCTCTATGTCACCTATTCTATACATTGTTATAGAAAAGGAGTCGGCAGTGTTTATTAACATCGGTTGAAAATTCAAAATGTGGTTTAGTCCAATCAATAATGAAATTGCAAGCCTAAGATGGCAACGTAAGTCCATAGGACACTTCTACCACATTTATTAGACCATGAAATTTCTTGGAGAGCAACAAGCTCCAACCGATACTCCTTGATGCATGTGTTACCACACCGTTTCGTGCCAATCCTTCTTGTCCTTCTTGAAGTTATTAGCCTCGGGGCAAATCTTTGAATCGCCTCCTGCGATAAGTTTCGAAAAAGTGTGATGCTTGTGAAATTTGGTCGTGTTGAGCTGATTTCTATAAACATTGATAAATAGCAAATAAACCCAACGCCGTTATATGAGATCTCAAACTCCGCAAACCAAAAATTTTGAGATGTCCAGTTAGGCAGAGAATTAATTAAATAAAGTGCGTGGCCAAATAAATTGAATAATAATAAATAAATTGGATTTTATGCCTAAAAGTAATAATTCGAAAATTGAATTGCACTTCTGGTGAAGCCTATAAATCGATATCCGTTATTCGATATTGAAATATCTATTATCGAAATTTTCAATCGACTGGCCACAACCAACAACAAAATATTTATTTATTGCCATTGGAAAACCTTAAGGTGGTTTTAACGCTTAAGGTTAGTAGTTCAGAAATGGAACTGCACGTTATTGTGTATACTCATAATTCTATACACCTCGAACAACAGCGAAATATTAATTTTGTTTGTAAATATTGTTAAAATCAATAACAAGTCAATATCAATTAATAGTCGAAACAAATTAACTACTATCATGCTTGATCAAGTTTTGGAAACAAATCTAAATACATACTACATAGTATATTTTCCAAATGTCCCCTTTCCGTTGTAAGCTTATTTCATTCATTTTTTCCAAAAAATACTAATTTCTAAAACTGTTAGGTATTTTAATATTATTGAATTCAAATCACATATCATCCGTATAGTACAACACATAGAAAAACTCAATAATTTGGACAAATCAGTATATATAGGAAACACATAATATATACAAAACACAAATATGTATATGTATGTATAATAGTTGTTTACTGCGACCATTAAAAACCGATATACATAACATACATTTTTTCCTTTTCATTGATAAGTTTATATTTTTTCCCATTTTTGGATTTATATTTCATTAACACACCAACATAAAATATGTACTACATTCAATGTAGCTAAATCCACCTAAACAGATCATCTTTCTTTTCATGTCACGTGTTTAATTTTGATATATCTAAAATGAGAAGGAACACTCGATCATGTACACATATTATTTTAAATAGTATGCATATACGAGTGTATATACATAATATGTGCGTTTGAGTTTTCGTTTCATTCTGTTTTATTAAATATAAATGATGCGTAGAGAGAGATATTTTCAAACGAAAATAATAAATGGATTGGATTTGCTCATTGTATTCGTTTGTTTTTTTTTTGCTTACAGTAAACACCACCATACACTACTTTCATAGAATAATGAAAAGCCAATTTTGAAGAATAATTTGTGTTTTATACTGTACAAAGAAATAAAATATTTTTATTATAAACTTCTACTCGATCCTATTGGAAATACTGGACGGCAGAAAGAGAAAATATCGAGCAACGTAAATATTATAGCTCATCTTTTCATTTTGGCTAAACACTTTTTCCCCTACAAATTTATCGATTTTATTTAATGCACATCGGCGTGCCTTGATAAATACTCATCTGTATATGATTATTTGTGGTTTAACATTAAATCTTTTTCAAATTACAATTTAAATTTAACATAATCGTCAGAATTAGAATATTTTTTACATTTCAAATAGCCATCCTCTGTTGGAATAACTGCATGGAAACCGTGAGTTCCTTTTACTATTTTTAAATTTTCAAACCAAGTTGCAAGTTTGATTTGCTTGGATTTATTCTTTTCCATGAGCTGTTGCATGGAAATGCCATTCACAAACAACTCCAAAATCGTCTTTGTGTTTTAAGATGTTCTTAAAATTTTTCTTATTTTTATAATGCGTGACTGCCTCATCGGTAATATTATAAATTTTAGATAAACTGGATATTTTAGTTTTCAAGAACTGCATCAATTTCAATGAATAAGTGAACCGCTGCAGTATCGTGGTGAAGAATGTGGTGAATTTTGATAAATTACAAATGGATGAATAGTCGCTTGCTTATTATTCCAATGAAATCCTTGTGCGGCATTTTGCATTATAAATGCATAATTTTCTGCAAAATCACATAAAACTATCACCTCCGTAGACTTCAGCGACAATTTTTTATTTTTTAAGAAGTTGGACTGCTGAAGTGAAATGAAGCAATGAGGTGACAGATTCTTCAGCTTATTCATGAAATAATTCAGAAATTCATCCAACGGTTGAGAAAAGGTCTCCAGATTGCACCTATCGGTAGAAACCCATTGACTAAATTTTAACTCAGCATCCTCGCAGCCATGTTCCCGAAATGCATTTTTCAAATATTCTTTAAAATTATCCAGTCCTGGGCAGCTTTCGCATTGTAGAAGGTAACATGTTGGTGTAGGCTCATCACATAAAATATTTGAAATACAATCCCGGTAGTGCGCTATCTTTCCGTTGGTAATAGTTTCCATTTTGGTGCCATAAATAAACAATTTTACATTTTGATGTATGGTACACACGCAGACTGTGTGCGTTCCACTACTACCGGGTTGTACACAGTATTTTGGACGAAGTAGTGAAAATTTAGAAAAACCAATTTTTTTTGATTCGTCATTCTGATACATCGTCTTATATCCTTCGTAGCACTCTTTCAATGTACACATCATTAGCCGCTTTTGAACTTTAACTTTATCGACTGTTAAACAATCGTTTTTGCCTGGCATTATCCGACTAACATCATCATCAGTATAATAAGATAATACTGCTTGCTTCAGCTCATCACTTATTCGCTTTCCTACTTTAGCTGCTGGACGACTTAGTGGACCATTCTTGTCTCGTAGATCTTTAGCGGATTGCACCATATGTTGCGTTGCCTTGAACTCATTCTGGATTTCTTGAATGGTTAATAATTTTGGCAATATAGTAAGTAGCTGATTCTTATCACTGGTTTTCTCCAGTTCTTCGAATTTAGCTTTTAGATCACCAATCAATTCATCATATAGTGCAACCTTTCTTTGATCTTCGGTTGACTGATTCGAAAGCGGCACGATTCCCGGAACCAAAGATGTTGATGGTGTTATTGAAGCTAAATCTATTACGTTTTGCTGCTGATGTTTTGGCCTGGCTTCTAACGTACTCGGATATATAGGAGACTTTCCAAGAAAGGGTAACACTTCATTCATTTTTTCCTAAACGGACACATTTTTTAAATAACACTCTTCACTATCACTGCTATTATCGTTATCGGCTATTTGCGGTGTTAGAGGTGATGTTGTTGATGGTCCCGCAACTGGTGACAACTGTGATTCTATTTTTCGTCGTTTGCAGCTAAAAATGTTTCCTCTGGATGTCGACGTAGTCTAAATGATGTTGAGACCTATGTGGATGGTCCAATGCTGCTGATAGGTGGTTACCAGTGGATAAATCATCTGCTATTGTTAATAAATGAGTATTGTTGTGTACATGTTGTTTTTAATTTCGTGGACTCATCTCGTGAAATTGGCAGTAGACAGAGTTTGTGTATCGGCCGTTTGATTTCGTTGTCGTGTGTTTTAAGTGTTACTACGCGTACTAGACCATCCGAGCCTGGATGGAGCTTTACGACCTTGCCAAGGAGCCACTGGTTGACTGGAAGATTGTTGTCCTTGATTATGACGATATCATTTAATTTAATGGCCGGTTTCCTGGTTCGCCATTTGGATCGTTGCTGCAGAGGCGTGAGATACTCCAGGTACCACCTTTTCCAGAAGTGCTGTCCCATTTGTTGCACCATCTGCCAGCGATTGAGGTATGATTCCTTCACTTGGGTATTGTCTATTTCAGGAATTTTCGTATACGGATGCCCAATCAGAAAGTGAGCCGGCGTAAGTGGATCGATTTCAGCATCGTTGACAACGCATAGTGGTCGAGAATTCAGGATCGCTTCTATTTCTGCTAGCAGGGTATTCATTTCCTCGAGAGTCAAAATACTTCTTCCAATTACTCTTTTGATGTGAAATTTAATGGATTTGATTGCCGCTTCCCATAATCCTCCAAAATGGGGAGAATTCGGTGGGATAAAGTTCCATGTTATGTGACATCTAGAAAGATATTCGGAGATATTATTAGAAGTTTCAATTAATTTGGCGAACATTTCGCGTAATTTTCTTTCGGAGCCGACAAAATTGCTCCCATTGTCGCTGTGAATCTCATTGCAGATTCCACGCCCTGCAGTGAACCTTTTGAGCGCACTCAAGAATGCGTCACTGGATAAATCTCCCACCAGCTCTATATGGACCGCTTTCGTACTTAGACATACAAAGAGGCATATGTACGCCTTGTATGTCTTTTGGCCTCGTCCTCTTGTTAAGTGAATGGAAAGTGGCCCCGCATAATCCACCCCCGTCTTCAGAAATGGCCGGATGAATTCAACTCGTGGAATAGGTAGATTGCCCATTAGCTGCTGCTGACACTCCGCCTTAAATCTTGTACATATGATGCATTTACGCACGACTTCTTTCGCTTTAATCTTACCATTTGGCACCCAATATTCTTGGCGAACTATAGACTGGAGAAGTGAAGGACCCGCGTGCTTGTAGTCTAGATGGGCATCTCGAATGATAAGTAGCGCAATCGTTGACTTTGGATGCAAAATTATTGGATGTTTGGTGGAGTAAGGAGCTACACTATTCTGCAACCTCCCTCCAACTCGAAGTAGTCCAACGTCGTCTAGGAATGGATTTAACGACCTGAGGCTGCTGGTTTTGTTGATGTCCCGTTTCGACTGAAGTGCCAATATATCATCCTTGTAATATTGGCTTTGTACGTATTGACAAATAAGATGCACGGCATGAGTTAGCTCTTCGCGTAGCAAATGAATCCCACTCATTCTGGCGTCCTTATGTTTTCTAGCGTTTGTAACGGAATTTTATTCAGTTCCGTTATCAACCCAAACATCAAATTTTAACATTCGGCATAACCTTCGAGGTGATACCTCAAATTCTACCAAAAGAAATTACCATGCCGTATTTCGCATTGTTATTGGTGGCTTATGTTACTCAGATTACTGTATATATCCATGCAGTAGGTGAATAAACGTAAACCATAATAATATAATGCAACATTATCAATTTATTTTTGCATCGATATGTCTTGAGGTAAATAGCATGAAAAAAAAAACTCTGCTATTGAAAATACCTACAATTGCACATTTCGATCGATTTATTTTTTTTTTTTTTGATGTAAATAAATTTTTGCGCGTGCATTGAGTAAGCGAAAATCAATGTCACGTTGTTGTACGTTTTTGCGTTCGTACATTTTGATGAATGTACAATATTTTTTTTTCCAATTTTTGGTATAAAATGTACAACGGAAAGAAAGAAAGGGAGTTGCGTGCTAGACAGTCAGCCGTGCGGCTGTGTTAAGAAGAGGGTATTTTTCCGAGAGGTAGAGAGTTCAGTTTCTTTTTGGGGTAAGCCGCGTGCTGTGGGTACACAAAATAGAAAAGACAACTTTTGACCACTTCCAATCGGAGTGGTATGCCCACGATTAATTTAAGAGTATCATTTTATAAATTAATTAAGTTTATTATGAATTTTTTTTTATTAGTAATTTCCTGATATCTAAAATAAAATGCGTTTGTTAGCATGTGTAAAATTTAGTGAAATACAATAATAATTTAAAAAAAAAAAGTATAAATTAATCTGAAATAAATTTAATTAAGAAAATTGGATGTGATTATTATATCGTGATACTATACAGTGTTCATTAAGTTACATAAATAAATTGATGTAATCGGGGAATAAATCAAATCAAGTGCCAATAAATGTGAAATATCCAAAAAATTCGTTTTGTGGGAGTGTTGCAAGTTTGATTTATTTTTGACACCAAAGAAAATTTTTGTTCATTAATTTAAAAATTTAAAATAAACGTTAGTGAAATACATACATTGAAAGACTGATCCGGGAGGTAAATTAAAAGTGCGAGTTTTTAGTCTAGTGCTTTGCAGACTAAATTTTCTTTTTTTTTGGTAAGTATGATTTTAGTGCAGTAGAGATACTAACCATTCTAATCGTGGCGAGGTTCCTTAGTTGCTTCTAGCAAAGCTGAGTCTTGCTAGAAGCGAGGGCATCGAAAGTAACCCTGCCCATAGGCGGGACACCCTCTTTCTGCTGAGGACCTCCTCCACGCCATTAAACCACTAATCGTTAAGCTTCTCTATTAATATTTTTTTTTGGTGCGTATTTCTTAGGGTAATTATGTTACCCTAAGAAACCAGAATTAACAACCATGGGTAAAACACATCCGCTTGAAATGTGTAGGACCCGCCAGTTTTGGGTCCGAGGACCCCACTTTTCATTTTTTTCAACCTTTAGATGGTAAATATTAGGCCATCTTTCTCTTTCTCTTTGGTTATTGTGCGGTAATCTAGGTCCCACATTTCGTCTAACCCCAAAAACCCACGACCACATCCCCTACAAGACTGAGCTGCGGGAATCAAAGCCGCACATGGGGTTAGTGCATGAAATGGGGACAATTTCTTTAGCGTTAGGGTATACTGTCGTAAGACGGTAAACTTGTAGCGTTACAGTGGCGCCCAAACGGGGCCATAATTCGGCCCAAAAATTCTGGTAACAAATACCACAATAAGTCTAAGAAATTCAATTGAGGATCCCCTCACACTCTCGTCTAAATTAATATTCGACATTACTTTTTGGATAATGTTCAAAAATTGTTAAATACTTCTAAGTAAAATTGAAATCGGTTTAAAAAACAGTGTGCTTGGTTTTTATCATTGTTAGATGTAAATTTCTATCGATACGAGTATGGCAGCGGCAAGCCTGACCTAATACGTGGTGGGTCATACGCGTACCGACAGAGATTGATGATAGTTGAGTTTCTATGCTAGATCCCCGAATGGATGGTTTATCCGTGGCATGTCCCAACCCGCACTCCGGGGGATAAACCAACATTCGTGGTAGTTATAGGAGTTTAAGAATTCATCTAATGTGGTGGGAAGGCTGGAGCATGCGTTGATAACCGAACTCAAACAATAATCCAGTTGTACGGTTTTCTGTACCGTGTACAACAACCAGTGATGCAACGGATGTTAGTAAGGGTGAAAAGGGTTTTTCCTTGAAATAATGTGCATCATCTCTTTCCTTGCCGAGTGATAAGACCGGGGGTATTAAGAGCTGCACATTTCTCAGATACTAAAACTACTTTTCCGCATCCTAAAGTAAGTTGCACGACTGTCACTAAATTTTCCTACGGTTTGATTCCACAATGGTTATAAGAAATTATTACGAGTTGTGGCAAATTTTATTATTCAAAATATGGATTTCCAACAAGCAGTGTATAGTTAGGTTATTGCGCAAATTTCACTTTGTCGTTTCATTTAAAATTTATCATCCTCCGGGATGGGGTTGCCAGTCCTCCCATTGCTAATTGTAGGCGCGTTCAGGGTATAATGTGTTTAGCTGTCCAATCCGGTTTTCTATCAGTGAACGGATATTGATGAGGTTTCGGACATAAGCTAAACACTATTATACCACACACTGTTGAAATCCTTGGTGATAACCGGCGTGTTATCATCCCCAATAGACAGCAATAGCAGCTGTTGTTAGAGGCCTGCAAAGGTCTCATCAACATCAGTTGACTTACATGGTAACGTTTTTGTCACCCATGTAGGTGAGCTCCTCTGCTGAGTTCAGGGTAAGACTGCCAGCTGCAGAAAAGGGGACAACAAACTTGCCATGGTCTATTGGGTATCATAAATGTCATCTGTTTCCAAGTTCACCATAGCAGCGAGGATCACCTTGTATGTCAGGTTAAGACTACCGCTGCATCATTGGGAACAAGGGAATAATTTCATCAAAATTTCAATTTCAATGCCTTTATCCTTGTTTTTATCCAAGTTGGCGGAATCTATTTATTGAAGGGGGATATTACCCATGGTTGTTTTGTTTTTGAATACGTTTTTTTTAGTTAGTTTTTTTTATTTGAGGTTAAGAAAATTTTTTTTATTATTATTTTTTTTTTTTAATCAACAACAATAATATAATGAATCTAGATTACCTAGATCAAGACGAGCTTCTTGTGGAGTTCGAGGTGAGAGGTATGGGTGATGCAGCTAAGCAAGCCATATCAGACGAGCTTAGGGGGATGCTTCAGGCAAAGTTCAAGGAGGAGGCCGCAGAAACGTACCTCCAGCCTCAGAGAGCCGATTGTCGGGGTAAATCCAAATTCGTTACTACCTCACCATTAGACTGAATATGAACCGGTGGGCACGGTAGTCACATAGTCAGTGTAGTAGTGAGTTGAAGGCTGGCATGCCGCGCGCGAGAAAGCATGTCAGCATAGGTTAAGCCAAATAGTACTTAAGTCAGTAAGGTTAAGGAAAGGATGAGGTTGACCCAATCACATTCCATGCACATGGTTCAGCAAAGTGGGATTGGGTTAGCGCCATTCATCGGCACAACGGTCTTATGCTTGTTGTCTCATTTCTAGAAATGGGTTTCTTCAACTGGTGTTTGATGCTAACGACGATACTGGTGGCAGCAGCGAGTCTGAGCAATCAGGGTTTGCAGTTCCAAGAGTTTCAGACTGAGCCAGGTATATACTTTGCGGAGGAAGGTAGGGCCAAACTATCCACCAACATTTGGACCATAGTGGGGTACTATAACTTATCAAGCTACTGGAGGGAGTGGGAGCACATGAGACTAACGCAAGAACATCTCCGAGCGACATGTGCAGAAAACGCCAATGCGACCAGGTACGTTAGACATTGCGAGGCGTTGTTAAGTCCGATAGCTTACTTGATGGACCAAATCGAGGACAGTAATAGGCTTCTCCAAGCACAACACGGACGGGAAAAGAGGGCTCCATTGGATTTCCTCGGAGATTTAGCAGGGGACATAATCGGAGTGTTGGGCCAACGAGATGCTCAGAGGTATCAGGAGCAAATCAAACACCTGAACACCGGTGTACTAAAAACACAAACCATGCTCCAACAGCAAATGCATGTATTAGATTTGACCGGAAACATAATCCGTAAGGAGCATGAGGCAATGGAAAAGCATTATCGGGTAATCCAGGAGGAAATCGAGTCTGTGATGGTGCATGAAGAGTATATGGACGTGTTATTCCAGCTATCTGCGGCCATTTGGATGTATAAGGATGTCCAAGGAGACCTGATAGATATACTCTCGGATGTACATCATAGGAGAGCAAGTGTGCGATTGTTACCTCCTTCGCAGTTTGCAAAACAACTATGGGAAATAAGTAAGCAGATCCCCACGAACCTGCAAGTTCCTAGTTCAAGAGCACACTGGATCAATGTATATCGGTTACTGGAGGCCAAGGCAGCAATCATCGAGGATCAGATTATTTTCGAAGTTCAGGTACCTCTTATCCAGGGGGAAGAGTACCAGATATTTCACCCCATCCCGGTTCCAACAAGATATCAAGGGGGGTATGCTTACCTCGAGCCACAATACCAGTATGTTTTGGTTAGCCGCTCTAGAGTGTGGTACCAACCAATCTCTGCAAAAAGGTTGGACGAGTGTAGACGCTGGGAAGAAGGAACGGTAATTTGCAAAGCAGGAGGACCAACGTACAAGATTGGAAGTCAAGAAGAGCATTGTGAAATGGCGTTGCTCTCACATGCCAATGAGCAACCGAGCCGATGCCCCATAAGAACAGCACTACCTTCGATTTACATTCACCCATTAAAGGATAACCGGTGGATCATGGTACTACCCCGCGAAGTAGTCTTTGATCTGGAATGCCAGGAACAATCTCAGGCAGTGGCTATGAACGGGAGCGGAATTCTATCACTAGAGCCTGGCTGTAGTTTGAGGGGAGCCTCGGTGGTCATTAAGGCCACGACTACTTACAAAACAGTAATCCGTGCTGATGTTGTTCCAAGATTCAACCTCACGCAGAAAACAGAGGGGCGTACATTAACATTCCCCGCCAATGCGTTAGAGGTCGAGGTGTCCGAACTACAGCAAACCATCCAAGAACTAAAAAGAGAGGAACCTTGGGCCCAGGTCAATTGGCATCACATCGGGAACTATACTGGCACTGGGGCAGCTTTGGTACTAACCTTAATTCTGTTGCTCTTGGGATGCAGACTCTGGAATAGACCGTGGAGACAACGAGGACCAATAAGGCAACGGCCAACACCACGGGAAGGCGGAAACCAGGCTGAGGGGGCGCAGGGAAACCTGATCTGATAACAAGGATAGGACGTAGGGTTAGTGATTTAATGCTCGTTGGTAGTAATAATTAGTAGCCCATAGTTATAATTTAGATATGTAGATATAGGTTAGGTGTTTAATTTAGACAGCCCGGCACTGAGACTAGCTCAGGGTGTGGGAGTTCCCCACGTGGGATGTAAGGAAACTGAATTTCTACTCCTGTCCTCCTCTCATTAGGGCATGAGATCCCTTTTCATCTCAGGGTTTGGGTTTTCCCCACGCTGTAACGGAATTTTATTCAGTTCCGTTATCAACCCAAACATCAAATTTTAACATTCGGCATAAAAGAAATTACCATGCCGTATTTCGCATTGTTATTGGTGGCTTATGTTACTCAGATTACTGTATATATCCATGCAGTAGGTGAATAAACGTAAACCATAATAATATAATGCAATATTATCAATTTATTTTTGCATCGATATGTCTTGAGGTAAATAGCATGAAAAAAAAACTCTGTTATTGAAAATACCTACAATTGCACATTTCGATCGATTTATTTTTTTTTTTTTTGATGTAAATAAATTTTTGCGCGTGCATTGAGTAAGCGAAAATCAATGTCACGTTGTTGTACGTTTTTGCGTTCGTACATTTTGATGAATGTACAATATTTTTTTTTCCAATTTTTGGTATAAAATGTACAACGGAAAGAAAGAAAGGGAGTTGCGTGCTAGACAGTCAGCCGTGCGGCTGTGTTAAGAAGAGGGTATTTTTCCGAGAGGTAGAGAGTTCAGTTTCTTTTTGGGGTAAGCCGCGTGCTGTGGGTACACAAAATAGAAAAGACAACTTTTGACCACTTCCAATCGGAGTGGTATGCCCACGATTAATTTAAGAGTATCATTTTATAAATTAATTAAGTTTATTATGAATTTTTTTTTATTAGTAATTTCCTGATATCTAAAATAAAATGCGTTTGTTAGCATGTGTAAAATTTAGTGAAATACAATAATAATTTAAAAAAATAAGTATAAATTAATCTGAAATAAATTTAATTAAGAAAATTGGATGTGATTATTATATCGTGATACTATACAGTGTTCATTAAGTTACATAAATAAATTGATGTAATCGGGGAATAAATCAAATCAAGTGCCAATAAATGTGAAATATCCAAAAAATTCGTTTTGTGGGAGTGTTGCAAGTTTGATTTATTTTTGACACCAAAGAAAATTTTTGTTCATTAATTTAAAAATTTAAAATAAACGTTAGTGAAATACATACATTGAAAGACTGATCCGGGAGGTAAATTAAAAGTGCGAGTTTTTAGTCTAGTGCTTTGCAGACTAAATTTTCTTTTTTTTTGGTAAGTATGATTTTAGTGCAGTAGAGATACTAACCATTCTAATCGTGGCGAGGTTCCTTAGTTGCTTCTAGCAAAGCTGAGTCTTGCTAGAAGCGAGGGCATCGAAAGTAACCCTGCCCATAGGCGGGACAGCCTCTTTCTGCTGAGGACCTCCTCCACGCCATTAAACCACTAATCGTTAAGCTTCTCTATTAATATTTTTTTTTGGTGCGTATTTCTTAGGGTAATTATGTTACCCTAAGAAACCAGAATTAACAACCATGGGTAAAACACATCCACTTTATAGGTAAAGCCTATAAATCGATATCCGTTATTCGATATTGAAATATCTATTATCGAAATTTTCAATCGACTGGCCACAACCAACAACAAAATATTTATTTATTGCCATTGGAAAACCTTAAGGTGGTTTTAACGCTTAAGGTTAGTAGTTCAGAAATGGAACTGCACGTTATTGTGTATACTCATAATTCTATACACCTCGAACAACAGCGAAATATTAATTTTGTTTGTAAATATTGTTAAAATCAATAACAAGTCAATATCAATTAATAGTCGAAACAAATTAACTACTATCATGCTTGATCAAGTTTTGGAAACAAATCTAAATACATACTACATAGTATATTTTCCAAATGTCCCCTTTCCGTTGTAAGCTTATTTCATTCATTTTTTCCAAAAAATACTAATTTCTAAAACTGTTAGGTATTTTAATATTATTGAATTCAAATCACATATCATCCGTATAGTACAACACATAGAAAAACTCAATAATTTGGACAAATCAGTATATATAGGAAACACATAATATATACAAAACACAAATATGTATATGTATGTATAATAGTTGTTTACTGCGACCATTAAAAACCGATATACATAACATACATTTTTTCCTTTTCATTGATAAGTTTATATTTTTTCCCATTTTTGGATTTATATTTCATTAACACACCAACATAAAATATGTACTACATTCAATGTAGCTAAATCCACCTAAACAGATCATCTTTCTTTTCATGTCACGTGTTTAATTTTGATATATCTAAAATGAGAAGGAACACTCGATCATGTACACATATTATTTTAAATAGTATGCATATACGAGTGTATATACATAATATGTGCGTTTGAGTTTTCGTTTCATTCTGTTTTATTAAATATAAATGATGCGTAGAGAGAGATATTTTCAAACGAAAATAATAAATGGATTGGATTTGCTCATTGTATTCGTTTGTTTTTTTTTTGCTTACAGTAAACACCACCATACACTACTTTCATAGAATAATGAAAAGCCAATTTTGAAGAATAATTTGTGTTTTATACTGTACAAAGAAATAAAATATTTTTATTATAAACTTCTACTCGATCCTATTGGAAATACTGGACGGCAGAAAGAGAAAATATCGAGCAACGTAAATATTATAGCTCATCTTTTCATTTTGGCTAAACACTTTTTCCCCTACAAATTTATCGATTTTATTTAATGCACATCGGCGTGCCTTGATAAATACTCATCTGTATATGATTATTTGTGGTTTAACATTAAATCTTTTTCAAATTACAATTTAAATTTAACATAATCGTCAGAATTAGAATATTTTTTACATTTCAAATAGCCATCCTCTGTTGGAATAACTGCATGGAAACCGTGAGTTCCTTTTACTATTTTTAAATTTTCAAACCAAGTTGCAAGTTTGATTTGCTTGGATTTATTCTTTTCCATGAGCTGTTGCATGGAAATGCCATTCACAAACAACTCCAAAATCGTCTTTGTGTTTTAAGATGTTCTTAAAATTTTTCTTATTTTTATAATGCGTGACTGCCTCATCGGTAATATTATAAATTTTAGATAAACTGGATATTTTAGTTTTCAAGAACTGCATCAATTTCAATGAATAAGTGAACCGCTGCAGTATCGTGGTGAAGAATGTGGTGAATTTTGATAAATTACAAATGGATGAATAGTCGCTTGCTTATTATTCCAATGAAATCCTTGTGCGGCATTTTGCATTATAAATGCATAATTTTCTGCAAAATCACATAAAACTATCACCTCCGTAGACTTCAGCGACAATTTTTTATTTTTTAAGAAGTTGGACTGCTGAAGTGAAATGAAGCAATGAGGTGACAGATTCTTCAGCTTATTCATGAAATAATTCAGAAATTCATCCAACGGTTGAGAAAAGGTCTCCAGATTGCACCTATCGGTAGAAACCCACTGACTAAATTTTAACTCAGCATCCTCGCAGCCATGTTCCCGAAATGCATTTTTCAAATATTCTTTAAAATTATCCAGTCCTGGGCAGCTTTCGCATTGTAGAAGGTAACATGTTGGTGTAGGCTCATCACATAAAATATTTGAAATACAATCCCGGTAGTGCGCTATCTTTCCGTTGGTAATAGTTTCCATTTTGGTGCCATAAATAAACAATTTTACATTTTGATGTATGGTACACACGCAGACTGTGTGCGTTCCACTACTACCGGGTTGTACACAGTATTTTGGACGAAGTAGTGAAAATTTAGAAAAACCAATTTTTTTTGATTCGTCATTCTGATACATCGTCTTATATCCTTCGTAGCACTCTTTCAATGTACACATCATTAGCCGCTTTTGAACTTTAACTTTATCGACTGTTAAACAATCGTTTTTGCCTGGCATTATCCGACTAACATCATCATCAGTATAATAAGATAATACTGCTTGCTTCAGCTCATCACTTATTCGCTTTCCTACTTTAGCTGCTGGACGACTTAGTGGACCATTCTTGTCTCGTAGATCTTTAGCGGATTGCACCATATGTTGCGTTGCCTTGAACTCATTCTGGATTTCTTGAATGGTTAATAATTTTGGCAATATAGTAAGTAGCTGATTCTTATCACTGGTTTTCTCCAGTTCTTCGAATTTAGCTTTTAGATCACCAATCAATTCATCATATAGTGCAACCTTCCTTTGATCTTCGGTTGACTGATTCGAAAGCGGCACGATTCCCGGAACCAAAGATGTTGATGGTGTTATTGAAGCTAAATCTATTACGTTTTGCTGCTGATGTTTTGGCCTGGCTTCTAACGTACTCGGATATATAGGAGACTTTCCAAGAAAGGGTAACACTTCATTCATTTTTTCCAAAACGGACACATTTTTTAAATAACACTCTTCACTATCACTGCTATTATCGTTATCGGCTATTTGCGGTGTTAGAGGTGATGTTGTTGATGGTCCCGCAACTGGTGACAACTGTGATTCTATTTTTCGTCGTTTGCAGCTAAAAATGTTTCCTCTGGATGTCGACGTAGTCTAAATGATGTTGAGACCTATGTGGATGGTCCAATGCTGCTGATAGGTGGTTACCAGTGGATAAATCATCTGCTATTGTTAATAAATGAGTATTGTTGTGTACATGTTGTTTTTTATTTCGTGGACTCATCTCGTGAAATTGGCAGTAGACAGAGTTTGTGTATCGGCCGTTTGATTTCGTTGTCGTGTGTTTTAAGTGTTACTACGCGTACTAGACCATCCGAGCCTGGATGGAGCTTTACGACCTTGCCAAGGAGCCACTGGTTGACTGGAAGATTGTTGTCCTTGATTATGACGATATCATTTAATTTAATGGCCGGTTTCCTGGTTCGCCATTTGGATCGTTCCTGCAGAGGCGTGAGATACTCCAGGTACCACCTTTTCCAGAAGTGCTGTCCCATTTGTTGCACCATCTGCCAGCGATTGAGGTATGATTCCTTCACTTGGGTATTGTCTATTTCAGGAATTTTCGTATACGGATGCCCAATCAGAAAGTGAGCCGGCGTAAGTGGATCGATTTCAGCATCGTTGACAACGCATAGTGGTCGAGAATTCAGGATCGCTTCTATTTCTGCTAGCAGGGTATTCATTTCCTCGAGAGTCAAAATACTTCTTCCAATTACTCTTTTGATGTGAAATTTAATGGATTTGATTGCCGCTTCCCATAATCCTCCAAAATGGGGAGAATTCGGTGGGATAAAGTTCCATGTTATGTGACATCTAGAAAGATATTCGGAGATATTATTAGAAGTTTCAATTAATTTGGCGAACATTTCGCGTAATTTTCTTTCGGAGCCGACAAAATTGCTCCCATTGTCGCTGTGAATCTCATTGCAGATTCCACGCCCTGCAGTGAACCTTTTGAGCGCACTCAAGAATGCGTCACTGGATAAATCTCCCACCAGCTCTATATGGACCGCTTTCGTACTTAGACATACAAAGAGGCATATGTACGCCTTGTATGTCTTTTGGCCTCGTCCTCTTGTTAAGTGAATGGAAAGTGGCCCCGCATAATCCACCCCCGTCTTCAGAAATGGCCGGATGAATTCAACTCGTGGAATAGGTAGATTGCCCATTAGCTGCTGCTGACACTCCGCCTTAAATCTTGTACATATGATGCATTTACGCACGACTTCTTTCGCTTTAATCTTACCATTTGGCACCCAATATTCTTGGCGAACTATAGACTGGAGAAGTGAAGGACCCGCGTGCTTGTAGTCTAGATGGGCATCTCGAATGATAAGTAGCGCAATCGTTGACTTTGGATGCAAAATTATTGGATGTTTGGTGGAGTAAGGAGCTACACTATTCTGCAACCTCCCTCCAACTCGAAGTAGTCCAACGTCGTCTAGGAATGGATTTAACGACCTGAGGCTGCTGGTTTTGTTGATGTCCCGTTTCGACTGAAGTGCCAATATATCATCCTTGTAATATTGGCTTTGTACGTATTGACAAATAAGATGCACGGCATGAGTTAGCTCTTCGCGTAGCAAATGAATCCCACTCATTCTGGCGTCCTTATGTTTTCTAGCGTTTGTAACGGAATTTTATTCAGTTCCGTTATCAACCCAAACATCAAATTTTAACATTCGGCATAACCTTCGAGGTGATACCTCAAATTCTACCAAAAGAAATTACCATGCCGTATTTCGCATTGTTATTGGTGGCTTATGTTACTCAGATTACTGTATATATCCATGCAGTAGGTGAATAAACGTAAACCATAATAATATAATGCAACATTATCAATTTATTTTTGCATCGATATGTCTTGAGGTAAATAGCATGAAAAAAAAAACTCTGCTATTGAAAATACCTACAATTGCACATTTCGATCGATTTATTTTTTTTTTTTTTGATGTAAATAAATTTTTGCGCGTGCATTGAGTAAGCGAAAATCAATGTCACGTTGTTGTACGTTTTTGCGTTCGTACATTTTGATGAATGTACAATATTTTTTTTTCCAATTTTTGGTATAAAATGTACAACGGAAAGAAAGAAAGGGAGTTGCGTGCTAGACAGTCAGCCGTGCGGCTGTGTTAAGAAGAGGGTATTTTTCCGAGAGGTAGAGAGTTCAGTTTCTTTTTGGGGTAAGCCGCGTGCTGTGGGTACACAAAATAGAAAAGACAACTTTTGACCACTTCCAATCGGAGTGGTATGCCCACGATTAATTTAAGAGTATCATTTTATAAATTAATTAAGTTTATTATGAATTTTTTTTTATTAGTAATTTCCTGATATCTAAAATAAAATGCGTTTGTTAGCATGTGTAAAATTTAGTGAAATACAATAATAATTTAAAAAAAAAAAGTATAAATTAATCTGAAATAAATTTAATTAAGAAAATTGGATGTGATTATTATATCGTGATACTATACAGTGTTCATTAAGTTACATAAATAAATTGATGTAATCGGGGAATAAATCAAATCAAGTGCCAATAAATGTGAAATATCCAAAAAATTCGTTTTGTGGGAGTGTTGCAAGTTTGATTTATTTTTGACACCAAAGAAAATTTTTGTTCATTAATTTAAAAATTTAAAATAAACGTTAGTGAAATACATACATTGAAAGACTGATCCGGGAGGTAAATTAAAAGTGCGAGTTTTTAGTCTAGTGCTTTGCAGACTAAATTTTCTTTTTTTTTGGTAAGTATGATTTTAGTGCAGTAGAGATACTAACCATTCTAATCGTGGCGAGGTTCCTTAGTTGCTTCTAGCAAAGCTGAGTCTTGCTAGAAGCGAGGGCATCGAAAGTAACCCTGCCCATAGGCGGGACACCCTCTTTCTGCTGAGGACCTCCTCCACGCCATTAAACCACTAATCGTTAAGCTTCTCTATTAATATTTTTTTTTGGTGCGTATTTCTTAGGGTAATTATGTTACCCTAAGAAACCAGAATTAACAACCATGGGTAAAACACATCCGCTTGAAATGTGTAGGACCCGCCAGTTTTGGGTCCGAGGACCCCACTTTTCATTTTTTTCAACCTTTAGATGGTAAATATTAGGCCATCTTTCTCTTTCTCTTTGGTTATTGTGCGGTAATCTAGGTCCCACATTTCGTCTAACCCCAAAAACCCACGACCACATCCCCTACAAGACTGAGCTGCGGGAATCAAAGCCGCACATGGGGTTAGTGCATGAAATGGGGACAATTTCTTTAGCGTTAGGGTATACTGTCGTAAGACGGTAAACTTGTAGCGTTACAGTGGCGCCCAAACGGGGCCATAATTCGGCCCAAAAATTCTGGTAACAAATACCACAATAAGTCTAAGAAATTCAATTGAGGATCCCCTCACACTCTCGTCTAAATTAATATTCGACATTACTTTTTGGATAATGTTCAAAAATTGTTAAATACTTCTAAGTAAAATTGAAATCGGTTTAAAAAACAGTGTGCTTGGTTTTTATCATTGTTAGATGTAAATTTCTATCGATACGAGTATGGCAGCGGCAAGCCTGACCTAATACGTGGTGGGTCATACGCGTACCGACAGAGATTGATGATAGTTGAGTTTGTAACGGAATTTTATTCAGTTCCGTTATCAACCCAAACATCAAATTTTAACATACGGCATAACCTTCGAGGTGATACCTCAAATTCTACCAAAAGAAATTACCATGCCGTATTTCGCATTGTTATTGGTTGCTTATGTTACTCAGATTACTGTATATATCCATGCAGTAGGTGAATAAACGTAAACCATAATAATATATAATGCAACATTATCAATTTATTTTTTGCATCGATATGTCTTGAGGTAAATGGCTTGAAAAAAAAAACTTTGCTATTGAAAATACCTACAATTGCACCTTTCGATCGATTGATTTTTTGTTGATGTAAATAAATTTTTGCGCGTGCATTGAGTAAGCGAAAATCAATGTCACGTTGTTGTACGTTTTTGCGTTCGTACATTTTGATGAATGTACAATAATTTGTTTTCAATTTTTGGTATAAAATGTACAACGGAAAGAAAGAAGGGAGGGTTGCGTGCTAGACAGTCAGCCGTGCAGCTGTGTTTAGAAGAGGTAGAAAGTTCAGTTTCTTTTTGGGTAATTTCCTGATATCTAAAATAAAATGCGTTTGTTAACATGTGTAAAATTTAGTGAAATACAATAATAATTTTAAAAAAAAGTATAAATTAATCTGAAATAAATTTAATTAAGAAAATTGGATGTGTTTATTACCTCGTGATACTATACAGTGTTCATTAAGTTACATAAATAAATTGATGTAATCGGGGAATGTAATCAAATCAAGTGCCAATAAATGTGAAATATCCGAAAAATTCGTTTTGTGGGAGTGTTGCAAGTTTGATTTATGTTTGACACCAAAGAAAATTTTTGTTCATTAATTTAAAAATAAAAATAAACGTTAGTGAAATACATACATTGAAAGACTGATCCGGGAGGTAAATTAAAAGTGCGAGTTTTTTAGTCTAGTGCTTTGCAGACTAAATTTTCTTTTTTTTTGGTAAGTATGATTTTAGTGCAGTAGAGATACTAACCATTCTAATCGTGGCGAGGTTCCTTAGTTGCTTCTAGCAAAGCTGAGTCTTGCTAGGAGCGAGGGCATCGAAAGTAACCCTGCCCATAGGCGGGACACCCTCTTTCTGCTGAGGACCTCCTCCACGCCATTAAACCACTAATCGTTAAGCTTCTCTATTAATATTTTTTTTGGTGCGTATTTCTTAGGGTAATTATGTTACCCTAAGAAACCAGAATTAACAACCATGGGTAAAACATCCGCTTGAAATATGTAGGACCCGCCAGTTTTGGGTCCGAGGACCCCACTTTTCATTTTTTTTTCAACCTTTAGATGGTAAATATTAGGCCATCTTTCTCTTTCTCTTTTGTTATTGTGCGGTAATCTAGGTCCCGCATTTCGTCTAACCCCAAAAACCCACGACCACATCCCCTACAAGACTGAGCTGCGGGAATCAAAGCCGCACATGGGGTTAGTGCATGAAATGGGGACAAATTTCTTTAGCGTTAGGGTATACGGTCGTAAGACGGTAAACTTGTAGCGTTACAGTGGCGCCCAAACGGGGCCATAATTCGGCCCAAAAATTCTGGTAACAAATACCACAATAAGTCTAAGAAATTCAATTGAGGATCCCCTCACACTCTCGTCTAAATTAATATTCGACATTACTTTTTGGATAATGTTCAAAAATTGTTAAATACTTCTAAATAAAATTTAAATCGGTTTAAAAAACAGTGTGCTTGGTTTTTATCATTGTTAGATGTAAATTTCTATCGATACGAGTATGGCAGCGGCAAGCCTGACCTAATACGTGGTGGGTCATACGCGTACCGACAGAGATTGATGATAGTTGAGTTTCTATGCTAGATCCCCGAATGGATGGTTTATCCGTGGCATGTCCCAACCCGCACTCCGGGGGATAAACCAACATTCGTGGTAGTTATAGGAGTTTAAGAATTCATCTAATGTGGTGGGAAGGCTGGAGCATGCGTTGATAACCGAACTCAAACAATAATCCAGTTGTACGGTTTTCTGTACCGTGTACAACAACCAGTGGTGCAACGGATGTTAGTAAGGGTGAAAAGGGTTTTTCCTTGAAACAATGTGCATCATCTCTTTCCTTGCCGAGTGATAAGACCGGGGGTATTAAGAGCTGCACATTTCTCAGATACTAAAACTACTTTTCCGCATCCTAAAGTAAGTTGCACGACTGTCACTAAATTTTCCTACGGTTTGATTCCACAATGGTTATAAGAAATTATTACGAGTTGTGGCAAATTTTATTATTCAAAATATGGATTTCCAACAAGCAGTGTATAGTTAGGTTATTGCGCAAATTCCACTTTGTCGTTTCATTTAAAATTTATCATCCTCCGGGATGGGGTTGCCAGTCCTCCCATTGCTAGTTGTAGGCGCGTTCAGGGTATAATGTGTTTAGCTGTCCAATCCGGTTTTCTATCAGTGAACGGATATTGATGAGGTTTCGGACATAAGCTAAACACTATTATACCACACACTGTTGAAATCCTTGGTGATAACCGGCGTGTTATCATCCCCAATAGACAGCAATAGCAGCTGTTGTTAGAGGCCTGCAAAGGTCTCATCAACATCAGTTGACTTACATGGTAACGTTTTTGTCACCCATGTAGCTGAGCTCCTCTGCTGAGTTCAGGGTAAGACTGCCAGCTGCAGGAAAGGGGACAACAAACCTGCCATGGTCTATTGGGTACCATAAATGTCATCTGTTTCCAAGTTCACCATAGCAGCGAGGATCACCTTGTATGTCAGGTTAAGACTACCGCTGCATCATTGGGAACAAGGAAATAATTTCATCAAAATTTCAATTTCAAAGCCTTTATCTTATCCTTATTTTTATCCCCGTTGGCGGAATTTATTCATTGAAGGGGGATATTACCCATGGTTGTTTTGTTTTTGAATACGTTTTTTTTAGTTAGTTTTTTTTATTTGAGGTTGCGTGCGAGACAGTCAGCCGTGCGGCTGTGTTTGAGAGGAGTTGCGTGCGAGACAGTCAGCCGTGCGGCTGTGTTTGAGGGGAGTTGCGTGCTAGACAGTCAGCCGTGCAGCTGTGTTTAGAAGAGGTAGAAAGTTCAGTTTCTTTTTGGGTAATTTCCTGATATCTAAAATAAAATGCGTTTGTTAACATGTGTAAAATTTAGTGAAATACAATAATAATTTTAAAAAAAAAGTATAAATTAATCTGAAATAAATTTAATTAAGAAAATTGGATGTGTTTATTATCTCGTGATACTATACAGTGTTCATTAAGTTACATAAATAAATTGATGTAATCGGGGAATAAATCAAATCAAGTGCCAATAAATGTGAAGTATCCAAAAAATTCGTTTTGTGGGAGTGTTGCAAGTTTGATTTATTTTTGACACCAAAGAAAATTTTTGTTCATTAATTTAAAAATTTAAAATAAACGTTAGTGAAATACATACATTGAAAGACTGATCCGGGAGGTAAATTAAAAGTGCGAGTTTTTAGTCTAGTGCTTTGCAGACTAAATTTTCTTTTTTTTGGTAAGTATGATTTTAGTGCAGTAGAGATACTAACCATTCTAATCGTGGCGAGGTTCCTTAGTTGCTTCTAGCAAAGCTGAGTCTTGCTAGAAGCGAGGGCATCGAAAGTAACCCTGCCCATAGGCGGGACACCCTCTTTCTGCTGAGGACCTCCTCCACGCCATTAAACCACTAATCGTTAAGCTTCTCTATTAATATTTTTTTTTTGGTGCGTATTTCTTAGGGTAATTATGTTACCCTAAGAAACCAGAATTAACAACCGTGGGTAAAACATCCGCTTGAAATATGTAGGACCCGCCAGTTTTGGGTCTGAGGACCCCACTTTTCATTTTTTTCAACCTTTAGATGGTAAATATTAGGCCATCTTTCTCTTTCTCTTCTGTTATTGTGCGGTAATCTAGGTCCCGCATTTCGTCTAACCCCAAAACCCACGACCACATCCCCTACAAGACTGAGCTGCGGGAATCAAAGCCGCACATGGGGTTAGTGCATGAAATGGGGACAAATTTCTTTAGCGTTAGGGTATACGGTCGTAAGACGGTAAACTTGAAGCGTTACAGATGCTCCAACAGCAAATGCATGTATTAGATTTGACCGGAAACATAATCCGTAAGGAGCATGAGGCAATGGAAAAGCATTATCGGGTAATCCAGGAGGAAATCGAGTCTGTGATGGTGCATGAAGAGTATATGGACGTGTTATTCCAGCTATCTGCGGCCATTTGGATGTATAAGGATGTCCAAGGAGACCTGATAGATATACTCTCGGATGTACATCATAGGAGAGCAAGTGTGCGATTGTTACCTCCTTCGCAGTTTGCAAAACAACTATGGGAAATAAGTAAGCAGATCCCCACGAACCTGCAAGTTCCTAGTTCAAGAGCACACTGGATCAATGTATATCGGTTACTGGAGGCCAAGGCAGCAATCATCGAGGATCAGATTATTTTCGAAGTTCAGGTACCTCTTATCCAGGGGGAAGAGTACCAGATATTTCACCCCATCCCGGTTCCAACAAGATATCAAGGGGGGTATGCTTACCTCGAGCCACAATACCAGTATGTTTTGGTTAGCCGCTCTAGAGTGTGGTACCAACCAATCTCTGCAAAAAGGTTGGACGAGTGTAGACGCTGGGAAGAAGGAACGGTAATTTGCAAAGCAGGAGGACCAACGTACAAGATTGGAAGTCAAGAAGAGCATTGTGAAATGGCGTTGCTCTCACATGCCAATGAGCAACCGAGCCGATGCCCCATAAGAACAGCACTACCTTCGATTTACATTCACCCATTAAAGGATAACCGGTGGATCATGGTACTACCCCGCGAAGTAGTCTTTGATCTGGAATGCCAGGAACAATCTCAGGCAGTGGCTATGAACGGGAGCGGAATTCTATCACTAGAGCCTGGCTGTAGTTTGAGGGGAGCCTCGGTGGTCATTAAGGCCACGACTACTTACAAAACAGTAATCCGTGCTGATGTTGTTCCAAGATTCAACCTCACGCAGAAAACAGAGGGGCGTACATTAACATTCCCCGCCAATGCGTTAGAGGTCGAGGTGTCCGAACTACAGCAAACCATCCAAGAACTAAAAAGAGAGGAACCTTGGGACCAGGTCAATTGGCATCACATCGGGAACTATACTGGCACTGGGGCAGCTTTGGTACTAACCTTAATTCTGTTGCTCTTGGGATGCAGACTCTGGAATAGACCGTGGAGACAACGAGGACCAATAAGGCAACGGCCAACACCACGGGAAGGCGGAAACCAGGCTGAGGGGGCGCAGGGAAACCTGATCTGATAACAAGGATAGGACGTAGGGTTAGTGATTTAATGCTCGTTGGTAGTAATAATTAGTAGCCCATAGTTATAATTTAGATATGTAGATATAGGTTAGGTGTTTAATTTAGACAGCCCGGCACTGAGACTAGCTCAGGGTGTGGGAGTTCCCCACGTGGGATGTAAGGAAACTGAATTTCTACTCCTGTCCTCCTCTCATTAGGGCATGAGATCCCTTTTCATCTCAGGGTTTGGGTTTTCCCCACGCTGTAACGGAATTTTATTCAGTTCCGTTATCAACCCAAACATCAAATTTTAACATTCGGCATAAAAGAAATTACCATGCCGTATTTCGCATTGTTATTGGTGGCTTATGTTACTCAGATTACTGTATATATCCATGCAGTAGGTGAATAAACGTAAACCATAATAATATAATGCAATATTATCAATTTATTTTTGCATCGATATGTCTTGAGGTAAATAGCATGAAAAAAAAACTCTGCTATTGAAAATACCTACAATTGCACATTTCGATCGATTTATTTTTTTTTTTTTTGATGTAAATAAATTTTTGCGCGTGCATTGAGTAAGCGAAAATCAATGTCACGTTGTTGTACGTTTTTGCGTTCGTACATTTTGATGAATGTACAATATTTTTTTTTCCAATTTTTGGTATAAAATGTACAACGGAAAGAAAGAAAGGGAGTTGCGTGCTAGACAGTCAGCCGTGCGGCTGTGTTAAGAAGAGGGTATTTTTCCGAGAGGTAGAGAGTTCAGTTTCTTTTTGGGGTAAGCCGCGTGCTGTGGGTACACAAAATAGAAAAGACAACTTTTGACCACTTCCAATCGGAGTGGTATGCCCACGATTAATTTAAGAGTATCATTTTATAAATTAATTAAGTTTATTATGAATTTTTTTTTATTAGTAATTTCCTGATATCTAAAATAAAATGCGTTTGTTAGCATGTGTAAAATTTAGTGAAATACAATAATAATTTAAAAAAATAAGTATAAATTAATCTGAAATAAATTTAATTAAGAAAATTGGATGTGATTATTATATCGTGATACTATACAGTGTTCATTAAGTTACATAAATAAATTGATGTAATCGGGGAATAAATCAAATCAAGTGCCAATAAATGTGAAATATCCAAAAAATTCGTTTTGTGGGAGTGTTGCAAGTTTGATTTATTTTTGACACCAAAGAAAATTTTTGTTCATTAATTTAAAAATTTAAAATAAACGTTAGTGAAATACATACATTGAAAGACTGATCCGGGAGGTAAATTAAAAGTGCGAGTTTTTAGTCTAGTGCTTTGCAGACTAAATTTTCTTTTTTTTTGGTAAGTATGATTTTAGTGCAGTAGAGATACTAACCATTCTAATCGTGGCGAGGTTCCTTAGTTGCTTCTAGCAAAGCTGAGTCTTGCTAGAAGCGAGGGCATCGAAAGTAACCCTGCCCATAGGCGGGACAGCCTCTTTCTTCTGAGGACCTCCTCCACGCCATTAAACCACTAATCGTTAAGCTTCTCTATTAATATTTTTTTTTGGTGCGTATTTCTTAGGGTAATTATGTTACCCTAAGAAACCAGAATTAACAACCATGGGTAAAACACATCCGCTTGAAATGTGTAGGACCCGCCAGTTTTGGGTCCGAGGACCCCACTTTTCATTTTTTTCAACCTTTAGATGGTAAATATTAGGCCATCTTTCTCTTTCTCTTTGGTTATTGTGCGGTAATCTAGGTCCCACATTTCGTCTAACCCCAAAAACCCACGACCACATCCCCTACAAGACTGAGCTGCGGGAATCAAAGCCGCACATGGGGTTAGTGCATGAAATGGGGACAATTTCTTTAGCGTTAGGGTATACTGTCGTAAGACGGTAAACTTGTAGCGTTACACGTTGTTCAGGAACCGTATAATGTAGCCCATAGTCCTCTTAAGCTTGCGAAACGATGAGTATTTACTGCTTAGCTCGTTAAACCAGTCATTTGACCTTTCACAACTGAGCGTTAAAGAGATGACCTTAGATGATCTTTCTTCTATGGTTTGGCCGTAATGTTTTAACTGTAGTGGCCAAGATTCGATGGATTTACTTAGCCAGTTCGGACCCTTCCACCAGAGGTTGTGAGAGTCGAGTTCGCTGGGAGATAAACCCCTAAAAGCACAATCGGCTGGGTTTTCTGCTGAAGGAACATGGTGCCAATTTTCTCTCGACAATGTGGTGAGAATCTCGGATGTGCGGTTGCCAACAAAAGTGCTCCAACGTTTTGGATGACTTCCAAGCCAATCCAGTACGATTTGCGAATCAGTCCACGCATGTATCTCGATGATTTTCTGCTTTGAATCCCTTTTGACAGCGTTGATGAGGCGTATCAGTAATACAGCTGCGCATAATTCGAGGCGAGGAAGAGTTTGTTGCTTTATTGGCGCCACCTTTGTTTTTGAGGATACCAGTGCCACACACGTTGCTTCGCTTCGGTTGACAATGCGGAAATACACCACAGCTGCATACGCCGACTGGCTTGCATCACAGAAGCCATGTATATCTACTCGCGAGCCGTTTGTTGTGTGAATAAATCTGGGGATGGAAATCTTATTAATATTTTGCAAATTTGTTCGTAGTTTATTCCATATGATCTCCTTCCAACAGGGAAGGGGTTCATCCCAATCTAAGTTATCACACCACAGCAACTGCAGGAATATTTTAAACGTTATGATTACTGGAGAGACCCAGCCCAAAGGGTCAAAAAGTCTGCTGGCTTCGGAGAGAACTGTTCGTTTTGTGAACTTCGTGGAGTTACAACCTGAGCATTAAAGGTGAAACAATCGGTTTGGGGTTCCAGTTGGTTCCTAATATTTTCACGGATTCCACGATCTGTTTATTGTGGTCCTGAATTTCCTTGGATTCTACTTCTTGAAGCTCTCGAGGAATGTTGTGCAATATACGTTGACTATTGGATTTTCATTTCCTGAGATGGAATCCATAGGTAATTAAAATATTTGCTATCCTTTTCTGTAGCTGCAGTGCCTCGTCTTCGTTATCAGCTCCCGTCATAAGATCATCCACGTAGATATCGTTTGCTATGGCAGAGAAGCATTTTTGTCTGAATTTTTGCAATCGTCTGCGATTTGTTTTAGCGCTCTGGTGGCTAAAAATGAAAGAAGAAATGTTTTATAGGTTGCGAGGTGTCTGACCGCCAAACAATTCGTTGGTATTGAGCGTTTTCTGGCGCAATGGCAACTTGGCGGTACATTTTCTCCACATCCGCAGAAAATACTATCTTATGTTCTCGGAACCTTAGAATAATTGCGAACAAACTGGATTGTACTGTAGCTCCGACTGCCAAGCAGTCGTTTAGGGAAACACCCGTACTGGATTTCGACGATCCATCAAATACAACTCTCATTTTGGCGACATTGTTGGATGTTTTGAGTGCTCCATGATGCGGTAAGTAAAAGTGATTTTCCATGGGCTTCGATGGATTTACTTCTGTCATATGGTTCAATTGTTGATACTCGGCCATGAAGTCGCGATATAGCTTTGCGAATGCAGGATCGCGTGTGAATCGGCGTTCAACTCCCCTTAATCTTTGAATTGCAGGGACTAATGATTCCCCTAAGAGATTCGGTTGCTTTTTAAACGGGACTTTCACCACGAAACGACCTTCAGGGTTCCTCTGTACGTTTTCAACGAAATGATTCTCACAGAAATCTTCTTCAGGCGTTGATAATTATGTTGCTCGTTGAGTGATTCGAGTTCCCCAAAATCTTCTTAAACTTCGATCGATGTTCACGGCGTCCTTGTCTTGACTGGGTAACGCCATCATCGAAACTATGCCGCCATTTTTGGAAAGCCCGGGTTGGCCTGAAACTATCCAACCGAATATCGTGTTTTGTAAAACCGGCTCATTCACGTTTGTTCTAATCTGCCCGTTCCGGAGAATTCTAAAGAAGTGATCAGCTCCAATGAGGAGGTCAATATTGTCCGACTTGTGATAATCGGGATCAGCTAATTTGATGCCAGCGTACGTCTTTATGTTGCTGTTTACGCTTTGCGGCGGTAATTTGCTCGTAACCTTTGGCATCACCAGAGCGTCGATTGAGAGTTCGGGATGATGATCAGGTTTAATCTTCATCGTCACCATACCTTTCGAGGTTCCCGCGTTCGAATGACCCAATTCACTAATCGATACGCGTGCGTTTCTTTTCCTCAACCGTAGAAGTTGAACGCAGCGTTCAGTTATGAAGCTGGCTTGTGAACCAAAATCCAGCAGAGCCCTGCACGGCATTGTTCTACCTGAATGATCGATTATTTGTACCACTGCGGTGGGGAGAATTGCCGAAATGCTGTCGTTTTGGCAGTGATGACTTTTGATTTCTTCTGAGGATTTGATTTTTCCTGCGGCTAGTTGAGATGTAGTTTGAGTAGGTTCCCCAGAAGCCTCTTCGAGATGTAAAAGCGTGTTGTGTTTTTTGCCACATCGTTGACAGCGTC
Organism: Nephrotoma guestfalica; assembly: GCA_963691935.1. Classification (NCBI taxonomy): domain Eukaryota; kingdom Metazoa; phylum Arthropoda; class Insecta; order Diptera; family Tipulidae; genus Nephrotoma; species Nephrotoma guestfalica. Next base: position 165,057,389 of record OY829913.1, on the reverse strand, counting down.
GCTTGGATGTGCATCGAAAAATCGGATGACTGCCACTTAGACAATTGAAGCACCGATTTGTGCGTTTTGCGAACTCTTTTCGATCATTACTTGTTAACGCTTGAAACTCCTTACATTTAAAAATAGAATGCTCCTTGTCGCTGCATATCGCGCATTGATAAACTGGTTTTACTGCAGCGTGGCTACTAACTTCTTCCTCTTCATACTCACAGGCGACATGCCCTCTTACATCTTGCTTCGAAGTGGATCGCTTTGACTTTGATGGAGATGTTAATGATTCCAGAGTGTCTATCCGTCGGTTCAAAAATTTAAGAAACTCGGAGAATTCTGGATTGACTGATTCCGCTGAATGATCGGCCCATATTGCTTTCGACTTCTCGTCAAGTTTTTGCAGAAGGATGTAAATGAGCCATGGATCACGCGTTTCTCCTACTTCACCAAGAGCTTGTAGTCCTCGTATGACCTCGTCAGAAGTGTCCATCAGGCATTTGATATTGGCTGCAGTAGAGTTCTGAATCACAGGTTGGTTCATAAATGTGCGGATGAATGAATTGATTATGTGCTTCTTTCGATCATACCGTTCCTTTAATTTGTTGAGTGCACCAATATAATTACTCTCCGTTACAGTAATGTGACGTAATAACAGAGCGGCTTCTCCTCGAAGGAGCCCCTTGAGGTATTGAAATTTCTGAACTGCACTTAAGCTCGGTGACTCGTGTATGGTGATGGTATACATATCAAAAAAGGACTGCCACTCCGAATAATCCCCAGAAAACGATGGGATGTGTATTTTTGGCAGTTTGACCTTGGAATGTTCACCAATCTGCGTATCGTTGTGGGACGTATCTAAATTTATTACGCCTTGGTTGAGGCTTTTGTAGTGGATGCACTTATTCAACATCGAAGTCGCGTTGTAGTAACTCTCTTCGTAGGTGAGATCGCTCGACTCTTCTGGATCTTCCGTAAAAATCCGCATTTCCAACTCCGTGAATTCCTCCATTAACTTCTCGACGCGCCGTAGACGCGTGTTCAGCTCGCTCAGATCGGTTAGTTCGTGATTTTGATTTGCCCATTTCACTAAATTCGTCATTTTGCACTTGTTTGTGCTACGTTGCTTTTTAAGAGCTGCGAGAATTTGATCCGACATATCGAAATGTCTTGAAAGGCTGCTCGAACGATGATTAAAATTATGATCACTCACGAGGATTTCACTATACTTCCACTTTTATTTTCGTTGCACAATTTAATTAAAATCAGGCGACAAATCAGCTCAATTATCACGTAAATTTAAACGATAGCTAGACGCTCTTTACGGCAATTTTCAAAAATGATTTTCAAAATGGCTACTTATCTGCACACGTGGCGTTGGCTTCATGTACCTCCTGCGGCGACGTCTACCGTTATCCGTGTGCTCCAAGGTTACTTGATATTCGAATCCCGTTGATTGCTGGATAGTTCTGGATTGTTTGTTGGATGGATTAATGATACCATCCGGCTCGAAGGACCAGTTTGTTGGGGTACAGCCACAATGATCGAATGCTCACTTGTGTGAGGTGAGTCCAACGGCTGTACTGTAATCCCAAGTGTGTGTTTGAAAGATTCTTACTAAAATTCTTACTTTTGCACGATTAAAATGAAGTATATTCTGAACACAGTGTTACTCAAGGTGTGTTAGCTGATTAATATAAACTATTTGTTGATATTTAAATTTTTTATATTTTATTTACAAGATGATTTTAATCGCGTGCACTTTTCTCTTTTTAATAAAAAATTTTTTGTAGCCAAAAAAAAAACTTGTTGACAGCGGAGGAGTTTGACGTCTGTTCATCTTCTTTATCGACATTCACGTAATTAAAAATTAGATTAATGCCATCTGTCGTTGAACTTGTTGGTAAGGTAGCGACTCAGCACAGCACTATTTGTTTTTTTTTGTTTTTACAGCATCCAAACACCTTCATTATAATATCGGATTGTCTTCACCACGATACTGTAGCGGTTCACTTAATCATTGAAAAATTGATGCAGTTCTTGAAAACTAAAATATCCAGTTTATCTAAAATTTATTATATTACCGATGGGGCAGTCGCGCATTATAAAAATAAGAAAAATTTTAAGAACATCTTAAAACACAAAGAGGATTTTGGAGTTGATTATGAATTTATATGTATGTATGTATGTATTTTGTTTATATGTATGTATTTTGTTTATATGTATGTATTTTGATATCGTTGCTTGAATGCATCATATGCATTGCATGCAAACCTTCATTGTGTAGCACTTTTTGGATTCTAAAGGATGCATAAGATAAGTGTATTTTTCATTTTTTCATTGTTTTAATACATATTAACACATATTTGTTCCAATTTGAAGTATATAAACATTATATATAGTGGATCATATACGAGTAGTGGGTTATTCGAGTATTGTCTATACGCGAGAAAAGGTTTTTTATGTCTGTTGATCTGTTTAGCTACACTCGCTAACAATTTTTGTTGTTGTTTTGCTATGGAGAGTATGCATGTTTGGTGATCGACGATTATTTTTCGTTTTTTACTGATTATCGTAATTTTGCAACCTACGAGTACTTTTGTTCTATATATGTACATAAATATTTACTCGAACATAATTTCTATTGTGGAATGGTTTTTCAATGTGTGTGTATGATGAGCGCCAAAATTTACTTAAATATTTTAGTAGTTTTTGTGAGCGCACAATAATGAATATGTCAGAATCTACTTAAATATAAGTCCTGCTAACTCCACACATGTGAGATAAGCAATAACTAACTAAAGATGTATTGGTATTTTTTTTCCGTAGTAGTTTTTTTTTAAAGCTACCTAGCTAGGTATGGGTGTGTAGGTGCAGAAACGGCAAAAAAATGAAAAAGAAATTCAAATTTACATTGCATTGTTAGTGTATCCAACACACTCTTTGGTAGTTTTTTTTATATAGGTGTCTGCATAATGGAATCATATAATAGTGGTACCATCATACGAAAAAAATCTGTAGACGATGAAGTTCCAGGTAGCGCGTTAATCGAAACTAACTTATGCAATAATTTTACTTATTCGCCTAAATGCGCGCTACCTTAACTTATACCTAACATAAAACACCGATTTTTTATGCATATGAAACAGTATAATTTTGACTTTACTACAATAGCAATACACTAATTATAGCTAATAGTACTTACTTTTATCAATATTGCATAAAATGTGTGTTATGCGAAGTTTAATCGACTCTCTTCGATCGTAACAAAACAATCAAAGTAATTCGCCTTAATATATGTTGGATCATTTTAATATTTTCAAAATGGCCGAAAAAATAAAATAAAAATTAATAAAAAGAGAAGGATTCTAAAATATATTGTAGTTTCTCGTGTTTTGTATGTTTGTATGTTGTATGTTATTCAAAATATTTTATTGAATGAATTTTTTACTATCTTTTGGTATATACGATATGCTATATGGCTATGTGTAAATAAAAAATGTGTACGTGTGTATTATATTACACACACAGAAAATGCTAAATAAACAGAAAACATTTAGAAGAATAATGAAAAATAAAAAGTAAATTATTTTTATGATTCAAAGTTTCTATGGATTTGGAAAATATGGCGGTTTTTATTTCGATTTAAATTTGTTAATTTAAAAATTAATAATTTTTCAAAACGATCACAATTTGTCATTTAAAAGTTTGAACTAAACCACATGCAAACTACGACATATTCATGGTCAATAAACATTCCCGATTGTGTTTATATGTTTTAAAGTGATTTTTACTGAATCGATTCGATTGCTCGTTAGTAATTAGTTATTCAAATCAATCAAAATAAAAGTTCTGATTGAGATTTGGTTCATCCGCCACTTCAAGGCCACAACAGAACAAACATTGGTCTCTAAGTTTAAGATGCAACCCATAACAGTACACTATATAGAAATAAATACTAATATTATTTTGGGAGTGTAATGATATCCTATGATATAAGCAAAAGCAAGTAAATTTATTACTGAATTACTAAAGAATTTACAAATAATATTTAGTAACTGCTGTTTAATGAAGACGATATCTATATACAGTATAAACATATTAGGTTAAATCGAAGGGGTTAACTCCAGCAAAACCTGTTATAATTGTAGACAAACAGCCTAAATGTTTGAGTTGTGATGTGGTTTGTGTTAATTTTAAATTATTTATAACAGCGAATTTAAATTATATTTGCGGTACAAATAAGTTTTGAGGTTTCTTTTATAACTTCGAAGCTTTATGCCCCATTGTAGAAAATTGTTTTCTTCTGCAAACCTTTGCAGATAAATAAAAAGCATCCACTATATAAAAAGATTCAATATGCGAAAAAGAAATAAACATATATACATATAGCAATGCCATAATTTTTTTATAGGAAAATTATTAATTTATTTTTAATTAATTTAAATGCGAATATTACATTTTTGCCTATGGCGTCTGTTTTTATTATGAATCCTTAACATTTATATATGTATATAAAATAATTTTTTTTTGTTAATTTTAAAAATGTTGCTATAAAAATACACGGGTCGAATATATTTTATGGCAACACTTTCATTTATATAGTGGTTTTGGCGGTATAGTGGCTGAAAAAGTTCTGCAAAATTTTATTGGGATATATTTCTTTAGTGTTTCTCATGTGTAAAAAGTCCATGTTGGTCGCATGTAAATGGGGTATGATTCAGAGAAATTGGTACAATGTATTTTATTCAAAGTATTGGCAATCGTTAGCTACGCCTTTTTCCCATCTTTCAGGCAGCATACTGGTTCCGCATCGAAAAAATTCCTCGTGTTTTGAGGCGATTCAAGAATCGACGCAATTTATGAGCTCTGCCAAAGTTTTCTTGACGGAAAGATCATTTGTTCATGAATATTCGGTTTGATGGTTGAAGTTGATGACCCGGCTTATCCCATGATTTTCTGCGCTTTGGGTTGCCTTGGTGGATCCACTTTCCGTCCCCCATCCACATTTGATGCAAAAAAAACCTTCCGTATTTGGAGCAGTTGTTCGCACTTGAAAACATGATGTTAGGCGTCTCTTGGCTTGAGTTCATACGCTACCCAATTTCCATGATTTTGCACCTTACCCATGGTCTTGAGACGATTTTGAATCGCTTGTTGAGCCACTCAGTGTCTTCATACTTTACTGGTCTCCTTTCGCGTTTTTTTTTCACTGGGGTCAAAATCGCCACTCTTAAAACGGCCGAACCAATACTCACATCTTTTTATTAATGGAGCATGTTCCCCATATGATTCAGGCAGCAATCGATGTCCATCAGCTGCAATTGTGTTCAAGTTGTAACAAAAAATCAACGCCTTACCCGCAAATTTTGTTTTGTTGGCATAAAGGCCATGGTTAGAGCACAAAAAAATATTGTTTATTCTTCAGCGAAATGGCACATACTGATTTTTAGAGCTAAATGATGACGCTTTAACCTGAATATAGTTACAAAATTGCCCGATGCGATTTAATACTATTTATGCCTTCTTTTGTAAATCCCTCAAAACTTATTTGTTCTCCCAATAAGTTGTAGATAAAGTATTGAATGAGTAGTATTTGATTCGCACTTAATGGTTGACTTACATTCGGGTGAGATTTAAACACTCGCCTACCGACTAATACTCCTCGTTAATTATAGCGCCTATTGTATGTGTAAATGTACATTATTAGATCAATGAGTTTACTAAATTTATTTTGAAATATTAAATTTTTTATATTATATAATATAAGGAAATAATAATAAAAATAATATAAAAAAGTAAGGATTTTTAGGAAAACTTCTGCTTTAGAAGATCATATGATAATAAGGCATAAATTTTACCCAGCCCTCAACAAATAGGAGTGTGAAACTGAATCGAGAAACTATAACGAACATATAATAATTATAAGGTGAATATTGCAAAAAGTACTACATTTTGAAGAATTTTATTCAGTTTTTATAGTTATATGGTGTAAAATAAGGTAGTTGAATGAATAAAGGGTTTAATATACCCGCACAAATACTTTGAAAATTGTACTTGATTGAACTGCCCAGTTAAACTGTATAGTTCAAGTGCGATATATTATCTATACCTACGCTTAACCGAACTTAAGACAGCAAAAGTAAAGCGTTCGGTCGGATGAATTGTGAGGTTTGTACAAACACGTTTAGACCTGTGAATTCCCTGTCCCAATGGAATTGGTTGTCATTATATTTAAATGGTAGTCGACAAATCTACGCGTTGTACGACCACTTATCCAATTCGAAACCACAAAAACAGTAAGTAAATCTTGTAATATTATTAAATCTGTTGGTATATATTCAAAGACCTTCTCGACTTTATCGTTCTCGAATGGCGTACGCCTCAAGAACAAATCATCTTGTCGAACCTAAATCCTAATAAATCTAAATTTCTATAAACAGTGCGATTTAATATGTTTTGTTGGGGTCCAAAACTTCTAAACATCTTATTTCCTATTAAAACCTCTGTGACGGAAGAAGATTTCAACTACACCCAAGTAGAGAAGCAGAACTTTATAGGTATATAGATACATATACACATATAAATATATATATATATATATATATATATATATATATATATATATATATATATATATATATATATATATATATATATATATATATATATATATATATATATATATATATATATATATCCGAGGGGCCCGTGAAGTATTCCATAAATTTTTCCATAGATTAAAATCATATACGTATACAAATCCAATTGGACTTTTGCAAATTCCAATTGAAATTTTAAAGCCTTTCTATGTAGTTGTGTGGAGTACACTGTTATGATTTTTAATTTGCGAAATCGTCAATGAAAAGTAAAATATTATGTTTTATTTTACATTATTTTAATTAGTTTAGAAAGCATAGAACACATTTTTAAACAATTTACAAAATTTCTACATTATTTTAATTCAAAACATTTAAATAAAATAAAAGTGAGATAAAAGCAAGAGACAGATATATATTCATTGAATTGACGATATTTAATAAACAAGCATATCAAGGTCAGTTTAACGAAATCGAGCAAATTTTATCAGTTTATTTATTAGACATATATCAATTTGTCTTAATTAAAATGGCAGAATAATATTGTAACTTGTAACTAAAGTAAAAATTAAAATTTTAATTGATAAATCACGAAGAATAAAATATTATAGTAACATAACCCTACATTTTCAATCAAAAGTTTGTACTAAAACAGTCGAGGTACAAACCAAATATACTGAACTCAAACCATTTATGAATTTTCCACTAATTTCTAATAAGAATATTTTGAGTTTCATATGAATTAACAAAATTTCCAGAGATTTTTCCAGAGATTAAAAAATATACTAAATCAACTTAAAAATTATCTACTTTTAGAAGCAAATAAGAATGTTCTTTTGCAGCAGTAAAACTTGACGATAAAAACTCGTAGCAATAAAGCTGAAGCAGGGCATTTTTAAAACTAGATGTGTTTAGGTAGATGCCTATCAACTACTTTACGAATTAGCGAGAATTGAATCACAATCTCCAGATATGGTTATCATCCCTCTGGGAATGTTATCAAATTTGAGTAAAAGTGATAACAGTACATCTAGAAGATCAAAATTCGTAGCAATAAACACGTAGTCGTGCATTATTAGCACTAGGTGGTTTTTGCTAGGTGACTCAATAACCAACTTCATGCACTAGCCAGACCTGAATCACGATCTCTGGAAATGACCGATAGTGGCCATCTAAATTTGAGTAAAAATGACATCGGTACATCGATAATATGAAAATTCGTAGCAATAAACCGGAGGTGGTGCATTATCCGTACTAGGCGGTTTTAGATAGGTGAATCAATGACCAACCTTATGCACTAGCCAGACCTGAATCACGATCTCTGGGAACGACCGATAATGGCCATCTAAGTTTGAGTTGTAATGACATATGAACAGCTGGAAAATCAAAATTCGTAGCAATAAACTCGAAGTAGCGCATTCTTAGCACTGGGTGGTTTTAGTTAGGTGATTCAATGACCAACTTCATGCACTAGCCAGACCTGAATCACGATCTCTGGGAATGACCGATAATGGCCTTCTAAATTTGAGTAAAAATGACATCGGTACACCGATAATATGAAAATTCGTAGCAATAAACCGGAGGTCGTACATTATTAGCACAAGGTGGTTTTATTTAGGTGACTCAATAACCAACTTCATTTACTAGCCAGACCTGAATCACGATCTCTGGGAATGGCCGATAATGGCCATCTAAGTTTGAGTTATAATGACATATGAACAGCTGGAACATCAAAATTCGTAGCAATAAACTCGAAGTCGCGCATTCTTAGCACTAGGTGGTTTTAGTTAGGTGACTCAATGACCAACTTCATGCACTAGCCAGATCTGAATCACGATCTCTGGGGATGGCCGATAATGGCTATCTAAGTTTGAGTTATAATGACATATGAACAGCTGAAACATCAAAATCCGTAGCAATAAACTCGAAGTCGTGCATTATTAGCACTAGGTAGTTTTAGTTAGGTGACTCAATGACCAACTTCATGCACTAGCCAGATCTGAATCACGATCTCTGGGAATGACCGTTAATGACCATCAAAATTTGAGTAAAAATGACATCGGTACACCGATAATATGAAAATTCGTAGCAATAAACCGGAGGTCGTGCATTATTAGCACAAGGTGGTTTTATTTAGGTGACTCAATAACCAACTTTATGTACTAGCCAGACCTGAATCACGATCTCTGGGAATGGCCGATAATAGCCATCTAAGTTTGAGTTATAATGACATATGAACAGCTGGAACATCAAAATTCGTAGCAATAAACTCGAAGTCGCGCATTCTTAGCACTAGGTGGTTTTAGTTAGGTGACTCAATGACCAACTTCATGCACTAGCCAGATCTGAATCACGATCTCTGGGGATGGCCGATAATGGCCATCTAAGTTTGAGTTATAATGACATATGAACAGCTGAAACATCAAAATCCGTAGCAATAAACTCGAAGTCGTGCATTATTAGCACTAGGTAGTTTTAGTTAGGTGACTCAATGACCAACTTCATGCACTAGCCAGATCTGAATCACGATCTCTGGGAATGACCGTTAATGACCATCAAAATTTGAGTAAAAATGACATCGGTACACCGATAATATGAAAATTCGTAGCAATAAACCGGAGGTCGTGACTTATTAGCACTAGGTGGTTTTAGTTAGGTGACTCAATAACCAACTTCATGTACTAGCCAGACCTGAATCACGATCTCTGGGGATGGCCGATAATGGCCATCTAAGTTTGAGTTATAATGACATATGAACAGCTGGAACATCAAAATTCGTAGCAATAAACTCGAAGTCGCGCATTCTTAGCACTAGGTGGTTTTAGTTAGGTGACTCAATGACCAACTTCATGTACTAGCCAGACCTGAATCACGATCTCTGGGAATGACCGTTAATGGCCATCAAAATTTGAGTAAAAATAACATCGGTACACCGATAATATGAAAATTCGTAGCAATAAACCGGAGGCCGTGCAATATTAGCACTAGGTAGTTTTAGTTAGGTGACTCAATGGTCAACTTCATGTACTAGCCAGACCTGAATCACGATCTCTGGGAATAACCGATAATGGCCATCTAAGTTTGAGTTATAATGACATATGAACAGCTGGAACATCAAAATTCGTAGTAATAAACTCGAAGTCGTGCATTCTTAGCACTAGGTGGTTTTAGTTAGGTGACTCAATGACCAACTTCATGCACTAGCCAGATCTGAATCACGATCTCTGGGAATGACCGTTAATGGCCATCAAATATGAACAGCATTATAATGATATATGAACAGCTGGAACATCAAAATTCGTAGCAATAAACTCGAAGTCGTGCATTCTTAGTACTAGGTGGTTTTAGTTAGGTGACTCAATGACCAACTTCATGCACTAGCCAGATCTGAATCACGATCTCTGGGAATGACCGTTAATGGCCATCTAAATTTGAGTAAAAATGACATCGGTACACCGATAATATGAAAATTCGTAGCCATAAACCGGAGGTCGTGCATTCTTAGCACTAGGTGGTTTTAGTTAGGTGACTCAATGACCAACTTCATGCACTAGCCAGACCTGAATCACGATCTCTGGGAATGACCGTTAATGGCCATCTAAATTTGAGTAAAAATGACATCGGTACACCGATAATATGAAAATTCGTAGCAATAAACCGGAGGTCGTGCATTATTAGCACTAGGTGGTTTTAGTTAGGTGACTCAATGACCAACTTCATGTACTAGCCAGACCTGAATCGCGATCTCTGGGAATGACCGATAATGGCCATCTAAATTTGAGTAAAAATGACGTCGGTACACCGATAATACGAAAATTTGTAGCAATAAACCGGAGGTCGTGCATTATTAGCGCTAGGTGGTTTTATTTAGGTGACTCAATGACCAACTTGAATCACGATCTCTGGGAATGGCCGATAATGGCCATCTAAGTTTGAGTTATAATGACATATGAACAGCTGGAACATCAAAATTCGTAGCAATAAACTCGAAGTCGTGCATCCTTAGCACTAGGTGGTTTTAGTTAGGTGACTCAATGACCAACTTCATGTACTAGCCAGACATGAATCACGATCTCTGGGAATGGCCGATAATGGCCATCTAAGTTTGAGTTATAATGACATATGAACAGCTGAAACATCAAAATCCGTAGCAATAAACCCGAAGTCGTGCATTATTAGCACAAGGTGGTTTTGTTTAGGTGACTCAATGACCAACTTTATACACTAGCCAGACCTGAATCACGATCTCTGGGAATGGCCGATAATGGCCATCAAAATTTGAGTTAAAATGACATCAGTACACCGATAATATGAAAATTCGTAGCAATGAACCCGAAGTCGTGCATTATTAGCACTAGGTGGTTTTGGTTAGGTGACTCAATGGAAAGCTTTATGTTGTTTTAAGATTTGAATCACGATCTCTGGATGTAGCTGATAATGACGATCCAAATTTGAGTTATAATGACATCTGTTCCCTTGAAGGTACAAATTCAAAGAAAAAAAATACCCGAAGTAGTGAATAGTTAAATTTAGCTTGTTTTATTAGAAGATTTATGAAAATTGCAGACCGGTGTCCAAGTTTTAAATAATAAATCATTAGTACCTCTGCCAAGATGCAAAAGTTGATTAAAAACCCTACATTATGCATCTTGCGCAATAGGTTGATTTTGGTAGTTCTTTTAACGACTATTTTATACCAATTATGTATTTACGTGTATTTAGCTATAACCTATTTCATAAATCATGATATTTGGAAAAGGGGATACTCATTATTAGAATCGAGTAAATATTTCTATACTAGAAATTTTAATATTATTCTGTAATTTTTCTTATTAGATTTAGAACTAACCAATCTATCACATACTCAAACCCTGATTTACATTTTCAAATTTAAACTACAGTTTGAAACCACACGGTGCTTCATCAAGAGATTATTACTTTACTGCAACAAATTCTAATAAACAATTTAAAAGTAGATTTAATGGTTGCCTGCAGATCCAGTGCACCTAGAATACTAATGACCTCATTGCATTAACAATTTTGCTGCATGACGTTATTTCAAGTCGATGATTCCGATCTTTATCTATAGACGGCAGAATAACGAAATAAATGATTTGATTTTTTTGATAATATTTATTCCGTAAAACGTTAATCGCGACGAAAAAAGCAGTAAATTCAACAATAGTATCAAAGAAACTGTCGACATAAATTTGATGACGTATCAAGCAGTACTGTCTGGTATCAATGCACTTAGAGTACCAAGTAATACTGCCTGATACGACATCAAATTTATGTCGACAGTTTCTTTTCTGAACTGAAAATGGCAGTAATGTTCGTAAAAAATATTAGAGATTTAACGAAATGTTCAATGCATAATTTAATAATAATATATTATGTAAAATAATTCTGATCAATAGCCTGTAATATAATTTTTAATTGGTAATATTGTAGAATTTACTGCTTTTTTCACCGCGATTAACGTTCCGCGAAAAAAAAAATTATAACAAAAAACCTAATCATTTATTTGATTATACTGCCATCTATAGTCAAAGAGTAGAACCGTAAACATAAAAAGAAGTCATTAGTATCTAGGTGCACTGGTCAAGGCTATTAGTATCTAGGTGCACCAGGCAGACGGTTTCTTTTTTGATTTGTAGATGACAATAATGTTTGTAAAAAGTTTTTGATATTTAGAGGTTTAATGAAAAGTTGAATGCATATTTTATAATAAATGTATCCTTACCAATAGCCGGTTCTAAACGTTTTAAAGGATATTATTGTATAATTTACTGGTTTTTCACCGATATTAGCGGTTTACGGGAAAAAATTATATAAAACTATCATTTATTTAGTTACACTGACATCTATAGGCAAAGATTGAAACTGTCGACTTAAAACGACGTTATATAGCAAAATTGTTAAAGCAATGAGGCCATTAGTATTCCTAGATGTACTACTGGTCCTCTAGGTACATTGATTGGATCAGTGCACCTAGATAATATTAGCCTCATTGCTTTAAAGATATAGAGTAGATGACATAGAGAAGAAAAAATACTACGCTTCAAGGATACACACAAACTATGCTCTATATATTTTATGCGGCGATCATCAAATTAAAGATAAACAATATATTAAAAATAAAGATAAATAAATAAAGTTCACGCCCAGGAGAATGAACATTTATTTTTCTGTTACATTTCGAAATTTAAATAAATAAAGTCAACAAAAAAAACTTTACGAAACAGAATTTCCATAGCATTTGTATGAAAGTTTTATTCCGTGTTTACGTTTTTTTGGACGTGCATACATACAAGACCATATATTATAATATGGCCTTATACATACATAAGCAGTGATAACACGTTTCGAGATCTTACGTTCGATTTTGGCCAAACAAAGCTAAATTTTGACAGTCCGGTTTCTTCTGAAAGTATGGTGTAGAAAAACATTTTCTTGTGTGCTTTTGCCCAATTTTACGACCGGACAGAATAACAGAAGGGACATAACTCGGGTTTTGTATGTAAAAATTTCGACCATGTTTTTATCCTTGATTTATATGGAAAATGGTGGGTAGAATACTCGTACAGTGGTTTTAGTTAAAAAAAAATTATTGTGGCTGTAATATTCATTTAAAAATCGAGACAGAGTTTTAAAGACTCCGGTGATACAGAATTTTGCGTTTGAGGACGTATTAAAGATCCACTTACGAATGCGTGCGGAACATAAACCAGAACGTATAAACGGAAATGTAACTGAAGAAACGCACCATTGGTACGTTGGTGGAGATTCATAGGAGATAGAGTTGGGTCGCAATTTAAATATGAATGATCGGAAGTGGTCTGCTACCTATTCGTAAATCCCCCGCCGACACATTAACTGTCCTAGCAATCTTAGTGAGAACACAAATTATCTTCTCATGATTTGTTTACTGGTAAGGTGAATAAATGTTTGAATTACAAATTATATATGTATATATTTTAGGCTTCCGATGAGAGCGCAGAGCCGAGTGATCAAAGCATTGATGATTGCGTAAACGTTACGAAACCGACAGCATTTACAAATGTGACTGTAAAAATTGTTCAAAACCATTTAATCCATTTAAGCGTCTAATTTTACATGTTATTTTGTAAATTGCTGTAAGACATACGGGGCACGTGAATCGATGGAACGCTATTGTCTAAAGTATCACGGCAGCGTGACATTACTTGTCCTCAGTCTAATAACCATCCTGAGATCAAAGATTCTTTTTTTGATGTTTTTTACTGGGTGCGATAAAAATTCAATTAATCGCTTATTATAATTATATTTTAGGCCGTAGTTCGGAAAACAATGTCGAGTGATTGAAATATGGCGCTAGCTGTGCAAAAGTTAAGAAACCGTTAAGAAGTAAAATAAGGGCCGGATCATAATTGTGATTATTATATGATGATGAGGAAAAAGCACATCGAATGCAGGAATATGAAATAGAAGAATAAATTAACTTTTAAAAATAAAACATTTATTTTGTATAATTAATGCATTATAATCTTTGTGTCGCCCGGCATTCAATAAGGCAGTGTTGCCGCCATAATGGTAATTGCCTTGGCATGATCCGGTAAAAATAATAATTATTGTTTTCTCAATAATATTCTTGTATTTTAACATTTTATATTGATTGTATAGACTGCCCATGGTACCAATTAGTAAATCTGGATATACTGTAGACACCCCCTTGCCCAAGCGTTTAAAATTATGTATGCACAATATCCAATCAGAGACATTGAACGGAACCAATATAAATTTCGGCTAAAATTTTCAGCTCTGATTATAAATTGTTACCTTGATACTTGTCGAAGAAATCGGCCAGCATTGTAAAAATGTAACGGGTGCGTACTTCTACTTGAAATGAATATTCACCGCCACTGCACCGATTTTTGAATAACGTTGCTATTTGTTGATGTAATTTCTCGCGTATTGAACCTTTCTTGCTGGACTGATATCCAAATTGCGATGGCAGGAACGATGTTAGGCTGTAGTGTAATATCTGTATATAATTTTCGGCCAAATCATACATTCGAACGGCATTTTCCAATTTTTTTTAATTCGTTCACATGTTCGTTTAAATCACACGCTTCATGAACATATTCCGTTTGGTTGTATATTACCTAATAGTAAATCATAGTTATGCCATTCGATGGCCAAGTCGGCGACACGTATTAAAAATAAATTTTTACTCATTGGATTTACGCAAAAACAAGTGTTTCTCCTTATATAGGTGATTTCGTATTTTTTGAAATGGTGTGGTGTCCTCAATATCGGCTAACACTAAAATATACCAAACAAAATGGATCAATTTAATTATGTAATGTTTCCTGGATATTACATGCCCCTTCTAGCACAAACAGTTCGTTAAAGGCCAATGCAATACGAACAACATGGACACGATACTTTTCGAAACGGGATAAAAATGTGATTGCAATATTAAAATTTAGGAATAAGCAATTGGTTTCTCGGTTGCATTAAAATATTTTCATACGCGGGAAATTTGCATGCGTGCATTGAGCTTCGCTGGTAAGTTTCAGAGGTTTTTGCAACGAGTTTAAATCGAATTTTTCGTAGTGGATGGAGCACGGATTTACTAAATATCTAACACTTTATATTTCACATCTGCTTAAATTTCTAGATATAATGTTCTATTAATTTAACAAATTTAAGAATGTTTTAATAAAAATAATAATTAAATATTTTATAATACATTTAAAATTCAATATAAATTTATAACCTGACAAACCAGTATTTATTTACTTTTTGTTTTGAGAAATAAGCTACACAGTTAAATTAGTTTTGCTTTTGCCAGAGCCTATATATGAATACAGCCATATCGCAATATATGGACAGCTACTGAAAAAGCATTGCGTATATGTATACGGCCAAGTAAAATGCAAATAATACAAATTATGGTATAAAGAGAACCAGAAATACACCGACAAAATACAACGCCTGTCAAATTAAAATACACATAAATCATACGACGACATTGTCGCTGAATTGTTTTTAGAATCTATTCTAATTTTGTCGTCGGCGCTGCAGTACTACCAATATAAGTTTAGAATTATTATGTTGGTATCAAATTTTTTAGAACTGTTTTTAAAAGAATTTCAACCAAATCTGAATGTTGTACACAATGTTTTAATTAAAAAAATGTAAATAGGGTCGATAAAAAGATAAACGAACTAATTTGTTATTATTTTTCTTGTTTCGTCGCTTCAACGCCGACGTGCTTGTTGTGTTTACCAAAGCGACATCGCCAGGAGACAAATGTATTTTGGCGATGTAGCTTGTCGCTGTATCTCTGAATCTGTTTATACCTTTGCGGTTTATATGTATGCAGTCCCGAAAAACGTAAACACAGAGAAACCTTCATACAAATGCTATGAAAATTATTTTTGTTAAGTATTTTTTTTGACTTTATTTCTTTTTATCTCGTAAACGTGGCAGAAAAATAAATTTTCATTTTTTTAACTTTGTGCAATTGCAATAAATAAATAAATAAAATAAATAAATTGTGTTTCGTTTTTAAGTTTTCATTCAGAATTTTACCATTTTCCGCTATGATGTCTTTAATTTGATGATCGTCGCATAAAATATACATGTGGATGTAGAGTAGTTAGTTTTCGTTTTGCTTCTCTAGGTCATCTACTCGAATTTGTACAAAAACAGTGTACACTGTCTTATATTGATATCTACTATTTAATATTACTCGCGATTTTTATCGATTCGAAAATTTATAGAAAATTACAAAAAATTTGTAGTAAATTACACAAGTAATTGCAATATGACAACATATTATAATAATATTACATTATAATAGTATTGTAAAGTATTAGCATAGAAAAATTAGCTAACAATGATAATTTTCTTATATTAAAATAGCATTATGCTAATCAAAATATAAAATTGGGTACTGGTTGAATGCATGTTACCTTAATACGAGACCACGATATATTTCGGATTATTTGCTTTTCCTTGTTACACAATATTGAAAACAATTTTACTTATCTCTCTTCATTTTACTCGACTATATAGAAAGTCGAGGAAAAAAAATAGGAATGTTTTTTTCTTGTTTTCAATATTTTGTATCAAGGAAAGGCAGATAATCCAAAATATATCGTGGTCTCGTATTGAGATAACATGTATACAACCAGTACCCAATTTTACACTTTGATTAGCTAGGTTAATGCTATTTTAACACAAGAAAATTATCATGCTTACATACTTATTCTATGGTATTAACACAAAAAAATATAAAACGGTACATATATGCAATTTTTGCGGAAAAAATATTTTTATATAGACAAACGATGGTAATCCGCGAGGTTTAAAGTTATTAATTTGTGCAAAACTGTCTAGAAAAATGTTGAAATGAAACCGATTAGCTTAAATGATAAATTGTGTTTACATTCAAATAAACCTCAATTATTTGTGTATTGTAGATACGCAAATGGCTGAGGCTTGACATTTACCCATTCTGCAACTCCAACTGGATAGTGGCAACAGTTATTTTTAAGTGATGCGACCGTAAAATAGTTACTCGTCAATAAGGAATTTTACTTCATTGCAGTATGCATTGTACTTACTTCATTGCATACGTACTTCATTGCAGTATGCCATTTGCAGTATTTTACTTCATTACAGCATTGCAGTATATATATTACAGGCTATTGATCAGAATTATTTTACATAATATATTATTATTAAATTATGCATTGAACATTTCGTTAAATCTCTAATATTTTGTACGAACATTATTGCAATTTTTAGTTCAAAAAAGAAACTGTCGACATAAATTTGATGTCGTATCAGGCAGTATTACTTGGTACTCTAAGTGCATTGATACCAGAAAATACTGCTTGATACGTCATCAAATTTATGTCGACAGTTTCTTTGATACTATTGTTGAATTTACTGCTTTTATCATCGCGATTAACGTTTTACGGAATAAATATTATCAAAAAAATCAAATCATTTATTTCGTTATTCTGCCGTCTATAGATAAAGATCGGAATCATCGACTTGAAATAACGTCATGCAGCAAAATTGTTAATGCAATGAGGTCATTAGTATTCTAGGTGCACTGGATCTGCAGGCAACCATTAAATCTACTTTTAAATTGTTTATTAGAATTTGTTGCAGTAAAGTAATAATCTCTTGATGAAGCATCGTGTGGTTTCAAACTGTAGTTTAAATTTGAAAATTTAAATCAGGGTTTGAGTATGTGATAGATTGGTTAGTTCTAAATCTAATAAGAAAAATTACAGAATAATATTAAAATTTCTAGTATAGAAATATTTACTCGATTCTAATAATGAGTATCCCCTTTTCCAAATATCATGATTTATGAAATAGGTTATAGCTAAATACACGTAAATACATAATTGGTATAAAATAGTCGTTAAAAGAACTACCAAAATCAACCTATTGCGCAAGATGCATAATCTAGGGTTTTTAATCAATTTTTGCATCTTGGCAGAGGTACTAATGATTTATTATTTAAAACTTGGACACCGGTCTGCAATTTTCATAAATCTTCTAATAAAACAAGCTAGATTTAACTATTCACTACTTCGGGTATTTTTTTTCTTTGAGTTTGTAACTTCAAGGGAACAGATGTCATTATAACTCAAATGTGGATCGTCATTACCGGCCACATCCAGAGATCGTGATTCAAATCTTAAAACAACATAAAGCTGGCCATTGAGTCACCTAACCAAAACCACCTAGTGCTAATAACGAACGACTTCGGGTTCATTGCTACGAATTTTCTTATTATCGGTGTACTGATGTCATTATAACTCAAATTTAGATAGTCATTATCGGCCATCCCCAGAGATCGTGATTCAGGTCTGGCTAGTACATGAAGTTGGTCATTGAGTCACCTGTCTAAAACCACCTAGTGCTAAGAATGCGCGACTTCGAGTTTATTGCTACGAATTTTGATGTTCCAGCTGTTCATATGTCATTATAACTCAAACTTAGATGGCCATTATTGGCCATCCCCAGAGATCGTGATTCAGGTCTGGCTAGTACATGAAGTTGGTTATTGAGTCACCTAAATAAAACCACCTTGTGCTAATAATGCACGACCTCCGGTTTATTGCTACGAATTTTCATATTATCGGTGTACCGATGTCATTTTTACTCAAATTTAGATGGCCATTATCGGTCATTCCCAGAGATCGTGATTCAGGTCTGGCTAGTACATGAAGTTGGTCATTGAGTCACCTAACTAAAACCACCTAGTGCTACGAATGCGCGACTTCGAGTTTATTGCTACGAATTTTGATGTTCCAGCTGTTCATATGTCATTATAACTCAAACTTAGATGGCCATTATCGGCCATTCCCAGAGATCGTGATTCAGGTCTGGCTAGTACATGAAGTTGGTTATTGAGTCACCTAAATAAAACCGCCTTCTGCTAATAATGTACGACCTCGGTTTTATTGCTACGAATTTTCATATTATCGGTGTACCGATGTCATTTTTACTCAAATTTAGAAGGCCATTATCGGTCATTCCCAGAGATCGTGATTCAGGTCTGGCTAGTACATGAAGTTGGTCATTGAGTCACCTATCTAAAACCACATAGTGCTAAGAATGCGCGACTTCGAGTTTATTGCTACGAATTTTGATGTTCCAGCTGTTCATATGTCATTATAACTCAAACTTAGATGGCCATTATCGGCCATTCCCAGAGATCGTGATTCAGGTCTGGCTAGTACAAGAAGTTGGTTATTGAGTCACCTAAATAAAACCGCCTTGTGCTAATAATTTACGACCTCGGTTTTATTGCTACGAATTTTCATATTATCGGTGTACCGATGTCATTTTTACTCAAATTTAGATGGCCATTATCGGTCATTCCCAGAGATCGTGATTCAGGTCTGGCTAATACATGAAGTTGGTCATTGAGTCACCTAAATAAAACCACCTAGTGCTAATAATGCACGACCTCCGGTTTATTGCTACGAATTTTCATATTATCGGTGTACCGATGTCATTTTTACTCAAATTTAGATGGCCATTATCGGTCATTCCCAGAGATCGTGATTCAGGTCTGGCTAGTACATGAAGTTGGTCATTGAGTCACCTAACTAAAACCACCTAGTGCTAATAATGCACGACTTCGAGTTTATTGCTACGGATTTTGATGTTTCAGCTGTTCATATGTCATTATAACTCAAACTTAGATGGCCATTATCGGCCATTCTTAGAGATCGTGATTCAGGTCTGGCTAGTACATGAAGTTGGTCATTGAGTCATTGGTTATTGAAGTATCTAAAACCACCTAGTGCTAAGAATGCACGAATTCGAGTTTATTGCTACGAATTTTGATGTTCCAGCTGTTCATATGTCATTATAACTCAAATTTAGATGGCCATTATCGGCCATTCTTAGAGATCGTGATTCAGGTCTGGCTAGTACATGAAGTTGGTCATTGAGTCACCTAACTAAAACCACCTAGTGCTAAGAATGCGCGACTTCGAGTTTATTGCTACGAATTTTGATGTTTCAGCTGTTCATATGTCATTATAACTCAAACTTAGATGCCCATTATCGGCCATCTCCAGAGATCGTGATTCAGGTCTGGCTAGTACATGAAGTTGGTTATTGAGTCACCTAAATAAAACCACCTTGTGCCAATAATGCACGACCTCCGGTTTATTGCTACGAATTTTCATATTATCGGTGTACCGATGTCATTTTTACTCAAATTTAGATGGCCATTATCGGTCATTCCCAGAGATCGTGATTCAGGTCTGGCTAGTACATGGAGTTGGTCATTGAGTCACCTATCTAAAACCACCTAGTGCTAAGAATGCACGACTTCGAGTTTATTGCTACGAATTTTGATCTTCCAGCTGTTCATATGTCATTATAACTCAAACTTAGATGGCCATTATTGGCCATCCCCAGAGATCGTGATTCAGGTCTGACTAGTACATGAAGTTGGTCATTGAATCACTTAAATAAAACCACCTTGTGCTAATAATGCACGACCTCCGGTTTATTGCTACGAATTTTCATATTATCGGTGTACCGATGTCATTTTTACTCAAATTTAGATGGCCATTATCGGTCATTCCCAGAGATCGTGATTCAGGTCTGGCTAGTACATGAAGTTGGTCATTGAGTCACCTAACTAAAACCACCTAGTGCTAAGAATGCGCGACTTCGAGTTTATTGCTACGAATTTTGATGTTCCAGCTGTTCATATGTCATTATAACTCAAACTTAGATGGCCATTATCGGCCATTCCCAGAGATCGTGATTCAGGTCTGGCTAGTACATGAAGTTGGTTATTGAGTCACCTAAATAAAACAGCTTTGTGCTAATAATTTACGACCTCGGTTTTATTGCTACGAATTTTCATATTATCGGTGTACCGATGTCATTTTTACTCAAATTTAGAAGGCCATTATGGGTCATTCCCAGAGATCGTGATTCAGGTCTGGCTAGTGTGTGAAGTTGGTGATTGAGTCATTTAAATAAAACCACCTAGTGCTAGTAATGCACGACCTCCGGTTTATTGCTACGAATTTTGATGTTCCAGCTGTTCATATGTCATTATAACTCAAACTTAGATGACCATTATCGGCCATTCCCAGAGATCGTGATTCAGGTCTGGCTAGTACATGAAGGTGGTCATTGAGTCACCTAACTAAAACCACCTAGTAATAATAATGCACGACCTCCGGTTTATTGCTACGAATTTTCATATTATCGGTGTACCGATGTCATTTTTACTCAAATTTAGATGGCCATTATCGGTCATTCCCAGAGATCGTGATTCAGGTCTGGCTAGTACATGAAGTTGGCCATTGAGTCACCTAACTAAAACCACCTAGTGCTAAGAATGCGCGGCTTCGAGTTTATTGCTACGAATTTTGATGTTCCAGCTGTTCATATGTCATTATAACTCAAACTTAGATGGCCATTATCGGCCATTCCCAGAGATCGTGATTCAGGTCTGGCTAGTACATGAAGTTGGTTATTGAGTCACCTAACTAAAACCGCCTTGTGCTAATAATGTACGACCTCGGTTTTATTGCTACGAATTTTCATATTATCGGTGTACCGATGTCATTTTTACTCAAATTTAGAAGGCCATTATCGGTCATTCCCAGAGATCGTGATTCAGGTCTGGCTAGTGTGTGAAGTTGGTCATTGAGTCATTTAAATAAAACCACCTAGTGCTAGTAATGCACGACCTCCGGTTTATTGCTACGAATTTTGATGTTCCAGCTGTTCATATGTCATTATAACTCAAACTTAGATGGCCATTATCGGCCATTCCCAGAGATCGTGATTCAGGTCTGGCTAGTACATGAAGTTGGTCATTGAGTCACCTAACTAAAACCACCTAGTACTAATAATGCACGACCTCCGGTTTATTGCTACGAATTTTCATATTATCGGTGTACCGATGTCATTTTTACTCAAATTTAGATGGCCATTATCGGTCATTCCCAGAGATCGTGATTCAGGTCTGGCTAGTACATGAAGTTGGTCATTGAGTCACCTAACTAAAACCACCTAGTGCTAAGAATGCGCGACTTCGAGTTTATTGCTACGAATTTTGATGTTCCAGCTGTTCATATGTCATTATAACTCAAACTTAGATGGCCATTATCGGCCATTCCCAGAGATCGTGATTCAGGTCTGGCTAGTACATGAAGTTGGTTATTGAGTCACCTAACTAAAACCGCCTTGTGCTAATAATGTACGACCTCGGTTTTATTGCTACGAATTTTCATATTATCGGTGTACCGATGTCATTTTTACTCAAATTTAGAAGGCCATTATGGGTCATTCCCAGAGATCGTGATTCAGGTCTGGCTAGTGTGTGAAGTTGGTGATTGAGTCATTTAAATAAAACCACCTAGTGCTAGTAATGCACGACCTCCGGTTTATTGCTACGAATTTTGATGTTCCAGCTGTTCATATGTCATTATAACTCAAACTTAGATGGCCATTATCGGTCATTTCCAGAGATCGTGATTCAGGTCTGGCTAGTACATGAAGTTGGTCATTGAGTCACCTAACTAAAACCACCTAGTGCTAAGAATGCGCGACTTCGAGTTTATTGCTACGAATTTTGATGTTCCAGCTGTTCATATGTCATTATAACTCAAACTTAGATGACCATTATCTGTCAAAACGGCTAATAGTGTATGAAGTTGGTCATTGAGTCACCTAAATCAACCATTTGGTGCTTACAATGCTTGAATTTGGGTCTTTTGATAAAAAAATTTATATTCTAGGTGTTCTTATGTCATTTTAACTCATGTTTGAATTTAAACCGTTTCCTTGTTTTATTAAAATATTTATTCTATTCGTTTTAAAGTTCCAATCTATTTTAATAGAAATCTCGATAATTTCTACACAATACTTGGTTGAGTTTGTTCATAAAATTTTATTTTAGAAAATATTGTATATTTTTTATTTAAATTGAGGTTTGAGTCATTTTCTAAAAAAAGTCTCATACTTATATGATTGTACTAAAATTTCCAATACGATTAATTTTTTTCCTATTTGAATTTAAATTAACAGTGTGATACTCATACATACATAGCATCTATGGAAAGTCTGGAATACTTCACACCCGTATATCCGAGTCCAGCTACAGATAATTCGGATTTCGTAACATAGCTTTGTAGAACACATTCAACCGAAAATGTAATGTACATTTCCAAAATAAAATTTAAGAGAACGGTTCACACGCGCTCATGCGCACGAACAGAGTAAGACAGTATTCCTTAATGGTTCAAGTTTCAGAAGATCCATTTCTAAAAGAAAATTGAAACTCGAGTTAAATTACGATTTACTCGCTCCTGAGTCTTTTGAACTTAGCAACACTCGTAGAGGTCGGTGTCGTGTGGACTCATCGTTGGAGTTGAGAACCCTCGCTTGCTTTATAACTATGCGAGTGTCTGCCAAGAAATAGAAATCGCTTAACAATAAACATTTGTTAACAGCAAATATGGTTTAAATAACCCACACTAATTCAGCAATAGGCGCTAACAACTTATAATTTAAGCTTCCAAGTTAAAAAAAAAATATTTTCTAAATTGACTTGATTTTAACCAGATCACAAAATAACTTGAAAAGACACCATCCATATTATGTTAATCAGCCACGCTTTCCATTGTTTCCGTGAGCTGCTTTTCATACTATATTTGCAATGCAATCGTGGAGAACCAAAACGGTACTTATGTTTCTAAAATTCGAATATAAGTGTTTCTCTGTGTAAAGATAACATACTCGTTCTTCCAAATAATCTAAGCGTTTATAGAATAGAATAACAGTTGAACTCGTATGCCCGTATAGTTAGAGAGTTGCACATACCCCGAGAAGTAAAGGCCAAATAACTGAATCGTTATTCAAATCCCTGTTTAAAATTTTATTTCCAATAGTTACATTAAAGTTTCAGTTTTTCACAATTTACGATAGAATACCATAATTCGTTAATAGAACTGTCTCAACTACATATTTTTAGTTTTTCAAACATTAATTTAGAAATTCTCGATTTTTTTTATCAAATCAAACTTGTAAAATACCAAATATGTTGGAGATCTAAACCAATAATTAAAAATCATTCATTAAAATCCACCTAATTTTACGAACTCAGACACTTTCATTCCTACGATATCACATTGTGTTCATTGCCTAACTTAAATCACTGCTCAAATTTTAGTTTCTGCACTCATAGTTCGGTTACATTCTTAGATAAATAGTCAATGTTTTTATGTTTCGCTCATGATGTTCTTTAAGAGAAACAACGACTCTATTTTATAAGCTTTCGATTATTTGTTCATACAGTGCGTATAATAAAAATCCCAGATAATATTAAAATAAATAATAATAAATAAAAGAAATAATGAATCACAGGACTTTGTGGCAACTTCGCAGCAGGAAAAAATCGATTGTGGGTACGTTCACATTCTGGCAACCAACAAGTTTATTTCGAATGTCGATTTCAATCAAACCTTAAATACGGAATTAAACATAACTTCAAAGTTTTCTCAAACTTCTTAAAAAATTTCCAGAATTTCGCATAAAATTTAGTTTAAAATTCTTCCAATCTCCAGTTTTGTTTTTATTGAACTGAGCTCATTGCTTCAAGAGTCATTGACTTCATTCCAGTACTCCACTAAAAATGTATTATTAAATCCCATAATATTACCCATAAATCTAATTTGTATATAACAACGGATAATTATCAGATTGGGATCATCTATTCTGCATCTGGCAATTTTAATTCCAAACAGTTACATTTTATAACCAAATTTCATCGTCAACTCAATCTAACAAAATTGAAAAAAAAAAATAATGTTCGATACTGTACAGCTCTACATAATTATTGTTTCAAACAAATTCAGATTTGCTCAACCTATAAGTGATGAAGTGATTAAATGATAAATTGAAATTATAAAACTGTGCCAGTGCACACTTGCTTCATTTTTACATTCTCATCGTTGCCGCCCGCCATAGCAAAGTAAATAGAGCGCTTGCTTTGTAATTCGTTCGATTTTTGGTGATGACAAAATACAAAAATTATGACTGGCATTGCGGATTGTATTTATATCTCGAGCCTTTTTGTCGGGGTTTTTTTTTTTATTAAAACAAATATTTTAACAAAATAAAATAACAAAAATACAAAATACAATTTCAAATTAGCAATTCAAAATTTTTTGAGAACGAAAAAATTCAAACTATCCCTATGGTTAAATTATTTTAAATCCTATTCTCAAAAAATTGCAATATAGCCTTGAACTTTTGAGATTTCCAAAAAAAAAAGTTAATTTTATTTTCTATACATAAAATATTACTAAAATATACATACGGAATGGAAGTTTGTCCTAACTTTCCTAAACCAACAACAAAAACATTTATAGTGAGAATGTATTAGTAATTATGTAATAAAATAAATAAAACTCTACATTTAGGCGACATTGAAAATTGGATAACGTTCGACCGATATGCAATAAAATGCATTATTAAGAACAAAATTTAATTCTAAGAGATTTGTATTGTGTTATACTTTATATAATAAAATTTTGTTAATTCAAGTGCACCCCAGTTACTCGAAAAATAACGGTTCTTTGAAAAATCTAGACAAGGAGGGGGTTAGTATTCAATGTTTTTGATTGACAAAGTGACTACGATTGAAACCGGAATTTTGATGGATTTTATTTGAATAAACACAGATGGCTACCACACCTGGAAATGAAATTTTCTTATAGTAGGAAGGCCCAGTTACTCGAAAAATAATGGTTCTTTGAAAAATCTAGGAAGGAGGGGGTTAGTATTCAATGTTTTTGATTGACAAAGTGACTACGATTGAAACCGGAATTTTGATGAATTTTATTTGAATAAACGCAGATGGCTACCACACCTGGAAATGAAATTTTCTTATAGTAGGAAGGCCCAATTACTCGCAAAATAACGGTTCTTTGAAAAATCTAGAGAAGGAGGGGGTTAGTATTCAATGTTTTTGATTGACAAAGTGACTACGATTGAAACCGGAATTTTGATGGATTTTATTTGAATAAACGCAGATGGCTACCACACCTGGAAATGAAATTTTCGTATAGTAGGAAGGCCCAGTTACTCGAAAAATAACGGTTCTTTGAAAAATCTAGACAAGGAGGGGGTTAGTATTCAATGTTTTTGATTGACAAAGTGACTACGATTGAAACCGGAATTTTGATGGATTTTATTTGAATAAACGCAGATGGCTACCACACCTGGAAATGAAATTTTCTTATAGTAGGAAGGCCCAGTTACTCGAAAAATAATGGTTCTTTGAAAAATCTAGAGAAGGAGGGGGTTAGTATTCAATGTTTTTGATTGACAAAGTGACTACGATTGAAACCGGCATTTTGATGAATTTTATTTGAATAAACGCAGATGGTTACCACACCTGGAAATGAAATTTTCTTATAGTAGGAAGGCCCAGTTACTCGAAAAATAACGGTTCTTTGAAAAATCTAGAGAAGGAGGGGGTTAGTATTCAATGTTTTTGATTGACAAAGTGACTACGATTGAAACCGGAATTTTGATGGATTTTATTTGAATAAACGCAGATGGCTACCACACCTGGAAATGAAATTTTCTTATAGTAGGAAGGCCCAGTTACTCGAAAAATAACGGTTCTTTGAAAAATCTAGAGAAAGAGGGGGTTAGTATTCACTGTTTTTGATTGACAAAGTGACTACGATTGAAACCGGAATTTTGATGGATTTTATTTGAATAAACGCAGATGGCTACCACACCTGGAAATGAAATTTTCTTATAGTAGGAAGGCCCAGTTACTCGAAAAATAACGGTTCTTTGAAAAATCTAGAGAAGGAGGGGGTTAGTATTCAATGTTTTTGATTGACAAAGTGACTACGATTGAAACCGGAATTTTGATGGATTTTATTTGAATAAACGCAGATGGCTACCACACCTGGAAATGAAATTTTCTTATAGAAGGAAGGCCCAGTTACTCGAAAAATAACGGTTCTTTGAAAAATCTAGACCAAACGGCACAGTGGTTAAAGCTTTGGCGTTTGGATCGGGAGGTACCGGGTTCGAATCCCGATAGGGGCAGGATGCAAAGTGAAATTTCATCAACAGATTTCGATCTGTGGTGAAATGTAACACATCTATGACCCCCTGTCGGTGTGCAAAACTCATGGGCCGACCCATCTTCCATGCTGGTATAGGCTGGCATGGAGCTTGCAATGTGCAGATGGTCTTAAAATCGGTCCTATAGCCGTACGTCCTCGAGTTGGCCGCAAGGCGTAAAGTAAGGACGTTAAAAGCATAACCGCGGAAGAGCAGGGTGAGCCTTGAGCCCCAAAACAGATCGCATAGTTACCAATAAAAAAAAAAAAAAAAAAAAAAAAAAATCTAGAGAAGGAGGGGGTTAGTATTCAATGTTTTTGATTGACAAAGTGACTACGATTGAAACAGGAATTTTGATGGATTTTATTTGAATAAACGCAGATGGCTACCACACCTGGAAATGAAAGTTTCTTATAGTAGGAAAGCCCAGTTACTCGAAAAATAACGGTTCTTTGAAAAACCTAGACAAGGAGGGGGTTAGTATTCAATGTTTTTGATTGACAAAGTGACTACGATTGAAACCGGAATTTTGATGAATTTTATTTGAATAAACGCAGATGGCTACCACACCTGGAAATGAAATTTTCTTATAGTAGGAAGGCCCAGTTACTCGAAAAATAACGGTTCTTTGAAAAATCTAGAGAAGGAGGGGGTTAGTATTCAATGTTTTTGATTGGCAAAGTGACTACGATTGAAACCGGAATTTTGATGGATTTTATTTGAATAAACGCAGATGGCTACCACACCTGGAAATGAAATTTTCTTATAGTAGGAAGGCCCAGTTACTCGAAAAATAACGGTTCTTTGAAAAATCTAGAGAAGGAGGGGGTTAGTATTCAATGTTTTTGATTGACAAAGTGACTACGATTGAAACCGGAATTTTGATGGATTTTATTTGAATAAACGCAGATGGCTACCACACCTGGAAATGAAATTTTCTTACAGTAGGAAGGCCCAGTTACTCGAAAAATAACGGTTCTTTGAAAAATCTAGAGAAGGAGAGGGTTAGTATTCAATGTTTTTGATTGACAAAGTGACTACGATTGAAACCGGAATTTTGATGGATTTTATTTGAATAAACGCAGATGGCTACCACACCTGGAAATGAAATTTTCTTATAGAAGGAAGGCCCAGTTACTCGAAAAATAACGGTTCTTTGAAAAATCTAGACAAGGAGGGGGTTAGTATTCAATGTTTTTGATTGACAAAGTGACTACGATTGAAACCAGAATTTTGATGAATTTTATTTGAATAAACGCATATGGCTACCACACCTGGAAATGAAATTTTCTTATAGTAGGAAGGCCCAGTTACTCGAAAAATAACGGTTCTTTGAAAAATCTAGAGAAGGAGGGGGTTAGTATTCAATGTTTTTGATTGACAAAGTGACTACGATTGAAACCGGAATTTTGATGGATTTTATTTGAATAAACGCAGATGGCTACCACACCTGGAAATGAAATTTTCTTATAGTAGGAAGGCCCAGTTACTCGAAAAATAACGGTTCTTTGAAAAATCTAGAGAAGGAGGGGGTTAGTATTCAATGTTTTTGATTGACAAAGTGACTACGATTGAAACCGGAATTTTGATGGATTTTATTTGAATAAACGCAGATGGCTACCACACCTGGAAATGAAATTTTCTTATAGTAGGAAGGCCCAGTTACTCGAAAAATAATGGTTCTTTGAAAAATCTAGAGAAGGAGGGGGTTAGTATTCAATGTTTTTGATTGACAAAGTGACTACGATTGAAACCGTAATTTTGATGGATTTTATTTGAATAAACGCAGATGGCTACCACACCTGGAAATGAAATTTTCTTATAGTAGGAAGGCCCAGTTACTCGAAAAATAACGGTTCTTTGAAAAATCTAGAGAAGGAGGGGGTTAGTATTCAATGTTTTTGATTGACAAAGTGACTACGATTGAAACCGGAATTTTGATGGATTTTATTTGAATAAACGCAGATGGCTACCACACCTGGAAATGAAATTTTCTTATAGTAGGAAGGCCCAGTTACTCGAAAAATAACGGTTCTTTGAAAAATCTAGAGAAGGAGGGGGTTAGTATTCACTGTTTTTGATTGACAAAGTGACTACGATTGAAACCGGAATTTTGATGGATTTTATTTGAATAAACGCAGATGGCTACCACACCTGGAAATGAAATTTTCTTATAGTAGCCATCCCATCCAATTCAAACTCCCAAAACCCATCTCACCCACACCACTCTATACGGCACCACCCATATCAACATCCTAAAACACCTCCATACCCACTCCCACACACACATCACCCACATAAAGCCTCATCCAACAAATCCCAAATTCCTACACCAAACCCAAAACACATCGTGATTTCCTATCTAACACTTCCGATGTCATGTACGCAGCATTACTGTTCTGCGAAGTTTTTAATTGTGTAATTCGTATTTGCTGTATTACAGTAAAATACCGTTACTTCTTATAGTTGTACTGAACCTAACCTACCTCAAAACACTCATTTTTGTTTAAAAATATCCTTAATATGATATCGTCATTTTTTTTAAATTAAACAGCAAGTTATTCTGTTAAACTAATTTACGAGTATTAATCAGAAAAGAGAAAAAATAAAATTTTGGTGCGAGAGTATAAAAGGAATTTTTTTTTCTGTTTCTTTTCATTACCTGTTCAGATTTCATGCTTTGCGCATCGTAAATAAATATTTTGTGAATTTCATTTGTGTTTTTCGTGTTTCTTACATTAAATAGTTTTTTTAAAAACTAACATCCTTTTCGAAAACAGTTTATGTGTTTAATTGTTTTTATTCGAACGTCTGTTTATTTTAATCAGTTTAACTACAACTAGGAGCAGCGTTTTACCGTTATCTATTTTGAGTAAAAGGATTCGATTAGAGAACTGTTTAAACTTTGCGGTTGTAGTAGTTGACGATCTTGATTGTTGGAATATTACTAACAACTTTTTATAAGCGTACTATATTTTGAAGTATTTATTAATAATAAATAGTAATATTTTTAGTAATATTTTTTAAATCATTTATAAATTATGATGAAATCAAAATAAAAACGCAAAATGCAAACTTTCTACAAAAAAAAGATTTGTACTAACAAATCAATAAAAGACAAAATGATCGAGACGTTAATAGAACTGTTTGGTGATATTTCCAAAGTACACATAAACAGCCGCAAGTCTCCTATTTTATACGACATTTGCAGTAAGATTAAAATTAGTTTCAATAATCAAAATTGCCAAACATTATTTAATATTTGGAAAAAAATAAAAATTGAAATATGTTTGGCGAATGTATGCACCTTAACTGATAGTATGAGTCAAATTGGTGATACTAATGCCACTCCACCAAATACTATTGAGGATAATATTTTTGCGCCAAGCTGTCATTCAATCGGGAAAATTGCGCGGTTGTCACGGCTTTGAATAAAGACCTTTATACTGACGACAATTTTGATATCGCAAATATCGATGTTGTGATTAAAAAAGATGGCACTGATATTTGGATACCACGAGGCTTTATGAATATATCTTTAGATATTACCCAAACGTGGTCAAATGAAAAGTTACGCGAAGCAATTGTTGAAAACTTTAATGCTGCAAAACACTCATGTGTTTTCTCGTTCCGCACATTGAATATAAATCGTAAAATGCAGGTTGTAACTCAGTATGCCAAATGTAAGTATACTGATCACAAACAACAATTTAAATTTGTCATAAATTCACAAAAAATTATGCAAATTTACACCACTAATTCTGATGCATTGGATCACGGACATTCTAAACAATTTCGTCAATTAAGAGGAGCTAGAAGATTAGCTACTCAAGATATTTTATGCAATTCAACTGCTTATTTAACCGGTTTGCGACAACTTGCTCACATTGATGTGAATTTGTTAGCGAGTGGCAATACACAACAGGTAGTAAAGCCCAGCAACTTAAGGAAAGCAAAATCCGAAAGGAATTTAATAAATGATGTTGTGAAAGGTTGTGACATTTTAGATATCGTCCATCGCGCGGCAACGGAAACAAACGATAAATACATTTATTCGATCTCGGCACCCCTTTCGATTATTTTAATGCGAACTACTGCGTTACAGCACTTAAATTTAAAAAATATTACCGTGTATGTAGATGCCACTGGCGGATTAGTACGGAACACAAAATGTTGTGTGAACCATAATTATGGAAAAATATTTTACTATGCCGCCGTGATTAAAAAAGACGGCATAATATTTCCAGTTGCCGAGCTAGTAAGTTGCGAGCATGACGTGTCAGCTCTGAGCATTTTTTTTAATAAATTAAAAAAAGAAGTTATTCGTTTGACCCCAAAAATACCCATACCAAAAATTTATATTTCGGATTGGTCATGGGTTTTCATTAATTCTATTTTAAAAGAAATGAACCTAATGGAAATAACACAATACTTGAGCTTCGCTTACGAAGTTATAATTGGAAACCTTAAATTAGGAAATAAAGTTGGAGCTTTCATTTGTTGTTCGCACTTTGCTGCGATTCTAATTCGCCAAATAAAAAATAAAATTCATAGTTGCCCGAAGCCTTTAATAGAATAAGCGGAGAAAAGTATAAGCGGTACCGCACTGCAAGAATATAGAAACCGTATTAAAACATTAATAGACGACAATTCCGAATCCCTCGAAGATCATTGTTTATACTGCTATAGTCAAGTAACGGGCTATGACTGCCAAAAATGTCTAACTTGTGAACGTCAAGTACATGAAACTTGCACAAAATATATTACTATAAATAATGACAAATGTATATTTTGTTTGAATTAAAACGTTTTTAAAGAATTTCGTTATACGCGTTGTAATGTGTGCAACTATCAGATGTGCAAGTTGGGTCAGTTGTTAGATTACTAGTTAATAATTACAAATTACTGATTACTAATTACTAATTACTGATTACTAATTACTAATTACTAATCACTAATTACTAATTACTAATTATTAATTACTAATTACTAATTACTAATTATTAATTACTAATTACTAAATACTAATTACTAATTACAAATTACTAATTACTAATTAATAATTATTAATTACTAATTACTAATTACTAATTACTAACTACTAGTTACTAATTACTAAATATTAATTACTAATTACAAATTACTAATTACTAATTATTAATTACTAATTACTAATTACTAACTACTAACTACAAGTTACTTACTACTAATTTCTTGCTAACAATTACTAGTTATTAATTACTAATTAATAATTACCAGTTACAAATTACTAATTATTATTTATTAATTACTAATTACTAATTATTATTTATTAATTACTAATTACTAATTACTAATTACCAATTACTAACTACTAATTACTAATTACTAATTACCAATTACTAATTACTAATTACTAATTACTAATTACTAATTACTAAATACTAAATACTAATTACTAATTACTAATTACTAATTACCAATTATTAATTACTAATTACTAATTAATAATTACTAATTAATAATAACTAATTACTAACTACTAATTACTGACTTCTAATTACTACTTGCTAATTACTAATTAATAATAACTAATTACTTATTACTAATTATTATGTATTAATTACTAATTACTAATTACTAATTACCAATTACTAATTACTAATTACTAATTACTTATTACTAATTACCAACTACTAATTATTAATTACTAATTATTAATTACTAATTATTAATTACTAATTACTAATTACTAAATGCTAATTACTAATTACTAGTTACTGATTACTAATTACTAATTACCATGCCGGGTGCAACGAAACATGTGCACTCTTCGCGTCACTTTGGTATGATTGAGGATCCCTATGAACGGGCTCTCCAGTGTGAATTGGATCTCTATAAACGAGCTCTCCGTTGAGTGAAATGGACCCCCTTGACACGGGCTCTCCATATGAATGATAAGTGAGGTATAAATGAGGATCCCTATAAACGGGCTCTCCAGTGTGAATGGATCTCGATTAACGATTTCTTAATTGAATGAAATGGACCTCTCTGAAACGGGCTCTCCATATGAAAGACGCGTATTGTGAGATAATTATGCTAGTGACGTGAAGGTGAGTTGGAACGGTGTGCTCGACTAACTAATTAGTAATTAACCCGTGAGGGGAACTTGTAAACCCCCATCGGGCGCGTCCCTAGGTGGCGGATAAGGGAAAGCTCTTCGGCTACAACCGAAGGGTAGGAGAAAAGTAAAATAACTCCCGCGGACCAACAAGTACACGTTTCTTTCTGGTAGTATACTATTGTGGGCAAAAAGTAGTAAGACTTTTTAATTTAAATTTCGCGTGAAAAACCATTCGTCGAAATATTTTTTTTTCTATGTTAATATGACTGTCAGTGACATCTGTGCCAAATGTCACATCAAAATAATCATTAGTGTTTAGTATACGCTTGTCTCTCTGAAGTACAAAAAGTGCATTCGGCGATTTTTACAATGAGTGAAATTATTCAACAAAGAAGTTCCATTAAATTTTGTGTGCGAAATCAATTTTGTGGTGCCGAAATGTTCAGAATGTTGCAAAAGGCCTTCGGTGATTGTATATGTCGCGAGCAAGTGTTTTTGATTGGTACAAATTGTTCAAAGAAGGTCGAGAACGTGTTGACGACGAACCACGTCTAGGACGGCCATCAACATCAATGATCAACACGTTAATAAAATCTAGGAATTGGTGCTCGAGAATCGACGATTAACAGTCAGAGACCTTAATGGCATCGTTGAAATATCGGAAGGATCAAAGAAAACTATTTGGGCCTAAGAAAAGTGAAAACACGATTGGTTCCAAAATCACTCAATTTTTTGGAAAATCAGCGTCGCGTTGACGTCTGTGAAACAATGCTTTGCCAAAGGTGAGCCGAAGCCGAAAAAACCAAGTCAAAGCAAGTCAAAAATCAAGGTAATGTTGACAGTTTTCTTCGATTATCGAGGTGTGGTGCACTCCGAATTCCTTCGGACCGGCCAAACTGTCAACAAGGAATACTATTTGAGTGTTATGCGTCGTTTGCGCGAAGCTATTCGTAAAAAGAGGCCGGAATTATGGGTGAACAACTCTTGGTTTTTGCACCACGATAATGCGATATGAGAAGGTCCTGCATTGGTTTTATGTGATTATTTCGCCAAAAATTCCACCAATATCGATCCGCAACCACCGTATTCGCCTGATATAGCTCCGTGTGACTTCTGGCTGTTCAGCAAACTCAAACGACCGCTCCGGGGAAACCGTTTTGAGTCAATTGAAGACATTAAACGTGAGTCGCTACGCGCATTGGAGGCTTTTCCGGAAATTGACGTTAACAACTGTTTCGAGGATTGGAAAAAACGTTGGCACAAGTGTATTGAGGTCGGGGGGGATTACTTTGAGGGGGACGAAATAGATTTGGAGAAATAAATAAAGAATTTTAAAATTATGAACCAAGCCTTACTATTTTTTTCCCACAGTATTATGTTACACAACTGCATAATAATAAAAATATGAGCCATTTATTTTAAAAGTGGTTTAAGTCCATTTTACAAAAAATAGTCAATAACCAATAATAATCACAATTCTTTTTATATTTTATAAAATGTATTACAATAGGTAATCTTACATGTCATTTTAGATCACATAGTGTAACACATCTTACAAAATATAAAAAGAATTAAACGAATTGTGATTATTGTTACCATTAATTGTTTTTTGTAAATTGGACTGAAACCAATTTCAAAATAATCGGCTCATATAATATAACAGCAAAAGAAAATCAGCAGTATTTTATAAATTTCAGTTGGAATGGGTTATAAAACTGTGCCTTATGGCCATGATATGGAGCAGTGGTTATCATGAGATCTTGATATGACCAAGGTCTATCCGGCCGTATATGCCACTACACATAAATATCTCTAGTATAAGCACAAGCTAATTTAAGAATCCACTGTGTTCGAAATATTCATTATTTTGAAAATTTCTCTTGGAAAGGGTTATAACATTACGCTTTATGGTCATGATATGGAGCAGTGGTTATCATGAGATCTTGGTATGATCAAGGCCTATCCGGCCGAATATGCCACTACACATAAATATCTCTAGTATAAGCACAAGCTAATTTAAGAATCCACTGTAGTTCGAAATATTCATTATTTTGTAAATTTCTCTTGGAATGGGTTATAACATTACGCTTTATGGTCATGATATGGAGCAGTGGTTATCATGAGATCTTGGTATGATCAAGGCCTATCCGGCCGAATATGCCACTACACATAAATATCTCTAGTATAAGCACAAGCTAATTTAAGAATCCACTGTAGTTCGAAATATTCATTATTTTGTAAACTTCTCTTGGAATGGGTTATAACATTACGCTTTATGGTCATGATATGGAGCAGTGGTTATCATGAGATCTTGGTATGATCAAGGCCTATCCGGCCGTATATGCCGTTATACATAGATATCTCTAGTATAAGCACGAGCTAATTTAAGAATCCACTGTAGTTCGAAATATTCATTATTTTGTAAATTTCTCTTGGAATGGGTTATAACATTACGCTTTATGGTCATGATATGGAGCAGTGGTTATCATGAGATCTTGGTATGATCAAGGCCTATCCGGCCGAATATGCCACTACACATAAATATCTCTAGTATAAGCACAAGCTAATTTAAGATCCACTGTAGTTCGAAATATTCATTATTTTGTAAATTTCTCTTGGAATGGGTTATAACATTACGCTTTATGGTCATGATATGGAGCAGTGGTTATCATGAGATCTTGGTATGATCAAGGCCTATCCGGCCGAATATGCCACTACACATAAATATCTCTAGTATAAGCACAAGCTAATTTAAGAATCCACTGTAGTTCGAAATATTCATTATTTTGTAAACTTCTCTTGGAATGGGTTATAACATTACGCTTTATGGTCATGATATGGAGCAGTGGTTATCATGAGATCTTGGTATGCCCAAGGCTTATCCGGCCGAATATGCCAATACACATAAACATCTCTGGTATAAGCACAAGCTAATTTAAGAATCCACTGTAGTTCGAAATATTCATTATTTTGTAAATTTCTCTTGGAATGGGTTATAACATTACGCTTTATGGTCATGATATGGAGCAGTGGTTATCATGAGATCTTGGTATGATCAAGGCCTATCCGGCCGTATATGCCACTACACATAAATATCTCTAGTATAAGCACAAGCTAATTTAAGAATCCACTGTAGTTCGATATATTCATTATTTTGTAAACTTCTCTTGGAATGGGTTATAACATTACGCTTTATGGTCATGATATGGAGCAGTGGTTATCATGAGATCTTGGTCTGATCAAGGCCTATCCGGCCGTATATGCCGTTATACATAGATATCTCTAGTATAAGCACGAGCTAATTTAAGAATCCACTGTAGTTCGAAATATTCATTATTTTGTAAATTTCTCTTGGGATGGGTTATAAAATTACGCTTTATGGTCATGATATGGAGCAGTGGTTATCATGAGATCTTGGTATGCCCAAGGCTTATCCGGCCGAATATGCCACTACACATAAACATCTCTGGTATAAGCACAAGCTAATTTAAGAATCCACTGTAGTTCGAAATATTCATTATTTTGTAAATTTCTCTTGGGATGGGTTATAACATTACGCTTTATGGTCATGATATGGAGCAGTGATTATCATGAGATCTTCTTTTGTTATAGACCAAACTTCAAGTGATTTAATATAAAATTAGCAGAACCCAAATCGAATATCGGACCAAAACCGAAACTAGAACCCAAAACAAGATGATTTAACATACAAATAATTTTAGGCTCATTGCGGTCTAATCAAATACTCAATTAAAAAATATTGGACTCTAAACCGAACTCGGACCTAAACCGAAATTAAAACCCAAAACGACCCATTATGGTCTAATCAAATGCCCCATTCAAAAATTTTGGACTCCAATTGTTATTGACCAAACTTTCGTTTTTGGTTCGATTTGGTTACTGCTTGCTTTAGATTAAATGACCTGACGTTTGGTCAATAATGAGTGGAACCCAAAATTGTTTAATGGAGCATTTGATTCGTCTCTGATAAATTAAACTTTGATAAATTAAACGATGGAGATAGGGATGAGATAAGGGATGTTGTTACAACATACCAGCACATACATGAAAATATTGTCTTAGCTACTTACTTTTTGAATATAACTTACCTGACTGGTAAATTCATATTATTACATATCTTAGGCACTTAGAGTCAAGCCTTTAGGGTCAGCCACAATGTCCAAAGAGTAACATTTGACACAATATCTGGTGGAGGTCTGATGTAATAAATTATTTAATTTGGTTAAATTGACGTTTTTGTTATAAGTAATCGTTTGGGGTGTAATTTACCTTTGTATAGGAGTGGTCTTGAACTAACTAATTCATTGTAAGTAATTTGTAATAAACTCTGGTTCAAGAACCATTCAGATATTACGGCTATATCAAAAATTACAATTTTGGTGGTGCAGGTTTAATTATAACCTACACCGACCACTCGTTCCTCGAAAACGGTAACTGTAATAAAATCGGGATTTGTTGTAATAAATGTGTAACAAATTATAGTATAGGTTTCATAGAGGTGGGCTAATTTAGTCGGTGCAGGTTTAAAGTACTCATTTCTTGTTGTTGTATTACGCCATTTTTTTCTATTTGTCAAAACATACGTGTTTAATAATCATAACTTTAATTCTAGTATTACGCAATGTAGAAAATTTTAAATGACATTTACTTCAATATGGTCACATCATTATTCTCCTCATTATCCTCCCCTTCATCTGATGAAGAATTTTTTGAATTCAACAAAACACTTTTTTCGGGGAAGAGTGATAAACATCGAGTGTACAATTTCATTAAAAATTGAAAGAAATATACATATTGTTTTGTCATTTAAAAGCGGTGTAGTTCATTTCGGGTCCATTGATAAAAAATGAGGGTATACATTAATAATTTGCATGGCAGTTTAAATTTATTTTGCCATAGTATTGGCATATGTTTATATTTCAAAATAGCCAACATTCCGGCAAATTGAGTTTAAACTATATTTTATTTATTATTTTCACTAATACTTTCAAACATATTTAGGTATTAGGAAAAACTTCATACTGATATATAGAGATGTGAAGTTTTTCCTAAAATTGTCCTAAATGTTTGTTGTTGTATTTTAGGACAGATTAGGACATATTTCACGTAAATAATATACATAATATATTATTAAAATATTTATTATAATATTATGTTATTTATATACATACATACATATATATTTATTTATATATTATATATATATATATATATATATATAGGATCACATATTTTACGATCACGTGCAGATCATCTTTCTTAACAGAACGTGTGGTTTATTGTTTTTCTTAAAATTAAATGACATACAACAACAACTAAATTTGATCGCTGTATCAAAGAACACATGTTTTTTAATTTGCATACATTTTACTTTTTTGTTTTTTCATTCAAGAGACAAAAATCAATATTATATTATACGATACAAAATAACACGAAAAGCGAGACAGCGGAAATTTTTGTATAGTTAGCTCATTCAAACCTATGTGTGTGGTATATTTATGATCGCCTTGATTACCTCATGAAAGTAATCAACTTTTGGGCGATTATAGAAAGATTTTCTATGATATAATTTGAAATCAGTACTCGTGGCGGCATCCTAAATTTCATGTAGAAAACTACATTGTATTACTAGATCTACTTAAATATATGTCCTGCTCTAACGCTCGTTGACGGATGCCTATATAAAAAAACTACCAAAGAGTGTGTTGGATACACTAACAATGCAATGTAAATTTGAATTTTTATTTTTTTATTTTTTTGTCGTTTCTGCACCTACACATTTATACTTTGTTTTTGAAAAAGGGTTACTATGGAAAAGGGATTACCAATACATCTTTAGTTAGTTATTGTTTGTTTCATATGTGTGGAGTTGGCAGGACTTATATTTAAGTAGATTTTGAATATGTATATAATAATCGATGAACCTGTGCCTATATATGTGTTTTGGGACGTCTCGCAATGTATGGGCTTTGTATATACATATGTATATAAAGCGTAGACACGGGAAAGTTTTCACTGTGCGTTTATACTTGCGGAAATTGGTGCGGCGCTGAATGAATATATAAGATTTTTCTTATGATTTTATTAGTTTGCTTTTTGTAGATGCGGTGAAGAGATAGATTTGCATTCTCCTGAGCGCGAACTTTAGTTATCTTTGGTTTTGGATAGTTGTTTTTTTATTTTGGGGTAGTTTTCGTTTAGAGGTTTATCATTTTCAGCGGTGATGCCTTTGATTTGGTGATCTCGTATAAAGTGTGTATAGCGTGGTTGTCGTATGCATGAAGAGTGGAGTTTCGTTCGTTTTTCTTCTCGACTTCATCCACTCTACGTGCATATACACGGATTTTGTTCTGTATATTGTACGGTGGTCATCGGATTAGGGACTTCATAATGGGGAATGGTGAAGTTCTGAATGAGGATTGAATCAAGAAGGTGAAAGCAGTTTGTTGGGTATGAGGGTGGATGGGCAGAGTTTATACTCGGGTGACTGGGGGTTTGTTTCTCCTCCGCATGTGCAGGATGGGGATGGGTAGGGTCGTGGGGCTATGGCATTTACGTGGGGGTGTTTTTTCGTGTCTACGTTGTTTGGGTCTGCATGCATACAAACAGTATGTTTTATTTTTATTCTACTTGCCGTATTTTTATTTCAGAGATTAACTAATTTTGGTGTTGTTCCTCTATCCGGTTATCCAGCTTCTGAGTAACAAATTATTATTGTTAAATTAAATTAATTATAAATTGGGCTAATAAAGAGCTAGATTTAATTTTGCATGATATGAGTAATTGGATCATAATTATAGTAATATTGTTTTCTCGAGTTGAGTGGAGGGAATGGTTAATCACTCATAATAATTAGGTTTTAGGAAATTTATCATTTAACAATTTTTTTTGCGATCTTGATTGTTGATTGTTTGTATCCAGAGGGCGGAGTTATTGTGCCATCTTGTTCTTTACTGACTGTTGACTGCCTGGGTGTCTGTGACCGAGTCGAGTCTGTCATGTCTGATGACCTTTCATGTCCCTCCATCTTGTTATGTGAAGGGGGTGTACGCTAGGCCCGGATCTCCGCTTGCTGCTTGCAACTAATCAGTGTTTAATTCAAACCAACAACATACATACATTAATTTTGAGAAATTTAGATATTCGCATAATGTCTTATAAAATGCTTCATGTGGATAATATGCAATCTTCTTGTGAAATAAAAAAAATATTAAATGCCGATGATGTTGAACTAATAAAAAAATTTCGACTTACAGCTTGGTCTTGGCCTTACATTCTGATCAATCAATCAAACAAATAATCGATTGTTTTTATTTATAGTTATTTTAATATTTTAATATTTTTCGTTCCTTACTTCAAACAATTCTATAAATTGAAATTTTGTCGAAAGTCCTGACTTAAAACAATAAAATTGTCGACAAATATTTACAATTCAATTCATTTCTATTATTAATAAAAAAAAAATTTGAACATAAAAGAAGGTCACGAAAGATTGTGATTGCAACATTCTTGATCAGGGGGTCTATTTAATTACTTACGCTTTGAGCATAAACTTAATACAATCAATATGTTAACGATCCAAAGACCTTTTGCTATGGAATGTTGTTTTTCGACGATCTCTTCTGGTTGAATTCAGGTTATGTTTTAGTGAAGTTGTGTGAACGTTAGATATAAATTAACCCTACTTTTAGTTGGATGAATTTAAATATAGGTAACTGAATGACAATACCGAATTAAATTTTTTTTTTTACAATATCAACGGAATATTTAGGTCATCATATGTATGATAATACTACCGAGTCATTACGAACGTGACGACCCATAGATGTGAATTAAATAACTTAACCAGTCTATTATGACTGATGCCGAATACATATGATGAATATTAGTATCCTTTACCTCCACCACAACTAACTCAAACTAATAAACTAACAAAATCTAATCTAGAGTGTGGATATAATTGAGACTAACATTTTAATATATTTAAGTAGTTAGAAAATGACTTTGCTGCGGTTTCGCCCTAGTTGTTTCTGTGACTAACATCCTTTCCTAATAAACCTTATCTGTTAAGAATGCAGGCAGGGCCTGGGCCCGCATGATGCTGAAATATTATTCGCATGCAGATATAATCTGTCATTTGATTGTTGATATTTCAGGATTATGGTAACATACCTAGGATCGCCGTTATGGCTGGCCTGTACGCCTCTATCATATCATATCATATCATAATTAAACTGGGGAATATTAAATTTATTAAAAAACATTAATAAAATTTATAAGTTTTCTAATATAAATGAAAAATTCACACAAAAAAATTGCAAACTATTTTCTTATCATCTGTCATTTATTCCTTTGCTCGCGAGCAGAGGAAAATACTCAGAATGTATTGTTTCTCAACCGATAGTGCACATTTATAAAATCGGGTCAACATTTTGGCAAAATTGAGTCAATCACATAAAATGGCAGCACATATATTAAAAGTGTATATTATTGGTAATTATTACCTGTGTTACCTGTATTACCTTTGTATTGGTAATTATTTTCTATAGAAAATTTTTTTTTAAATAACTAAAGGGCTAATTATATAGCCGAAAACGAAACGAAAACGAAACGGACCGAAACAAAACTTATGAATTGAATGCATGGAAATGTATTAGAACAGTTATATAGACGAACCGAAACGAAAACGAACTGATAGGTTGATTCATTTCAATTTCTTTTCATTTCGCTTTCGGTCGAAGTTACCAATGATTGATAGTATTTGTTGTAATTTTCATAAATTGTGAATATGTTTTGCGTTTTTGTTTACTGGGGCTTCTTTTTTTTATCAAACGTCAAACCCAAAAAAATTAAAATGGCAGAAATACCTAATAATGAAATTGATTCGGAGATTATAATAAAAAATGTTAGAAAATACGAAGAAGTGTATGACAAAAAATATAAATTAAATAAAAATAATATATATAAGAGTGGTCTATGGTCAAAAATAGCAAATTCAAAATCCATTGTATTTATGAATTTATCACAATACACAGAACAGAAAATGTAAAACGTCAAAAACCGATTCGGCTATATTACCATCATAAATTTGCCTTTCGTTTCGGTCCGTTTCGTTTTCGGCTTAGATTATACTATAGATGGAGCATCAATGCAAATTTCAATACAAAACACAAACGAAACTAGAAGTACTTAAAATGTATGGGTAAACGAGAGGTGCATATGCATAAAATAGAGAAACACAGATGAGATCAAAAATGGAAAATTTTCGTCATTTTAAAGTCTTATTTTGTATCAAACCGACGTGTATGAAAACCTTAGATTATTAAAAAAATAAGTGAATAATTAAGTGTTGTATCTTATTATAATGACCAAATGTAGTGTCTTCCAGTGTGAAAACACGCAGTTATCAAGAAAAAAGAAAATTTCTTTTGTATAATTGCTTTATCTGATTAACCTTTTAATTGATTTTAATAATATTGTACAAATGTATAGTATATAAATGCATAATTAAATATGTTCTGTGATAAAGGTGATTTATTTTAATTTTCATTGAAAAAAAATAAGTGAAACATTCGGATTTAAAACAAAAACGGAAAAAAGTTGCTCGCCATGTTAGAAAATAAAAGTAAAAAATCGTAAATATTGCCATTGAAAATCCAGTGGCGTTGCTAAAATTTTTATATTTAATTTTTATGGGGCAGCGATTTGCTATTAGGTTGTATTAAATTTTGTGATTTATTTTCTTTTTTAATTCGTTTAGTTTCAAGTATAGTGAATTAATATGCATATATATGATCTATTACAAATATTCAAAATCAATTATGAATTTTAGTAGTAAAAGTATATTTTGATTATTAATAAATCGTTTAATTTTAATGATAAAGGATATGTTAATGTTTAAATATTTTAGTATAACATTAGATATAATATAGCCTATAATGTTCATTATTAGAATGTTTTAATCAAATATGTATGTACAATAAAATATCTTATTTTAGTTACCTATAACTGGACAAATGCTCGTTTCGCTTGGAGAAAAATACATATTTACGTAGAATATTTTGCTTCGACGAAATCATAAAATCATTAAAATTGAAATATTTTTTACACACCTTTTGACGCAAAACACGTGTTCCACCTTATATTTGGGTTTTACCAATGTTAATCGTGTAACGCAGACCCGTATAATTAAAAACAATTATGTTGCTTACCTAGATTCTCTTCTTTAGCTTCTCAAATATACCCTGTTTATTTTGTACAGTATACCTCTTCAGTAAAATATTTTATCTATTTAAATTACCATTTTCACATGAAGACATTAAATGTACCTGGCTTATTGTTGATGAAATGATGGGTGTTAACATGAATAAATTTATGATTCAGATGGAGAATCGTTTGTTCATATTATTTGTCAATACATACATATGTGCGTATAATATTTTTCACCGACATGAGTCATGCAGATAATTAATATTGAAATACAAATGTTTCCAAATGTTTTTATAAGCCCTAAAGATCTATAAACTGAAACAATAGTTTTGAGCCAAAGTGACTCATAAAGAAAAATTTAAAAATAAAATGTGAGCCTACGTAAACAATTCTTCGCTTTTAGAATTTCAAATTATATTTGTTTGTTTTTTAATTTGTAATTTTTACCACAAGAACTTAACTACAAGAAATAAAGTTTACAAATAAAATTGCACCTTTTTCAAAGCAAAAATTTTGCATTTTTACGATTTCTGTTTGTAGAGAAAAGTTAAGGGCTTGATTTATTTCGTTGTAATTAATAATTTTGACATTTTTTATTATCTTCAGCAGGCTATGGAGAACAACGTTTTTGACATTTAGAAACGTCACAATCGTGTCGATTATATCTCAGGGGTAAAATTATAACAACTATATTTGCTTGTACTGTACATATATACTAATTAGTTTAATTTTTATTTATTTTTTAAGCTTTTGATTTATAAATTAAAAAATAAAACATTTGGTATATAGCTTAAATGTTTTATTAAAATATACTTCTCAACGTTTCGGCGGTTTTTCCGTCATTATATCAAAAGAATAATTAACAAAGCTGTTGTTTCATTAAAAATAAAAATTATGCAAAACAAAGTTTCAAAAAGCTTGTTTTGAAAAAAAAAAATTTAGTTCATTACATTCTTGATAATGACGGAATAAAACGTCGAAAACTTGAGAAGTATATTTAATAAAAAATTTATGCTACATATGTATTTTAATTTAATTAGCTTAAGTTAGACATTTTATGTTATTAGTTTTGAAACTACTTAACACTATTCATTCAACTTTT
This sequence comes from Nephrotoma guestfalica, assembly GCA_963691935.1. NCBI lineage: Eukaryota > Metazoa > Arthropoda > Insecta > Diptera > Tipulidae > Nephrotoma > Nephrotoma guestfalica. Next base: position 165,012,715 of record OY829913.1, on the reverse strand, counting down.
AGATTTCCAAAAAACTCATTTGTTAGAAAAAAATGGTTAGACGCATTAAACTGGAAGAATTGGGAGCCAAAATCTCGTGATGTTGTATGTTCAGCCCATTTCCAAAGTGTAGATTTCAAACCAGACTGTGCGCGAAAAATATTAAAAAGCGATTCTGTCCCTTCAATTTTTGTTTACAAAAAACAGGTAAGATTTTAAAATTTTTATGAATATTATTTAGATTATGTTGCTTATTTATACAATTGAATATTATTTTTAACTAATTAAACAATATATCTATTTTTATATACACAGATAACAAAATTTCGGCGGCCCCTATTTAGAAATGTGCCAACGGAATTGAGCACTACTATACACGAAGTAAGCTTTTCAACTTCCGATCAAGATATTACAACGGAAACAGCAGATGAAGTTGTTGGTAAAAAAAATCAATTGTAAATATTTTTTAGGGAATTTAACTAACGGGTGATTTTTTAAGAGCTTGAGAACTTTTTTTTAAAAAAAAACGCATAAAATTTGCAAAATCTCATCGGTTCTTTATTTGAAACGTTAGATTGGTCCATGACATTTACTTTTTGAAGATAATTTCATTTAAATGTTGACCGCGGTTGCGTCTTAGGTGGTCCATTCGGAAAGTCCAATTTTGGGCAACTTTTTCGAGCATTTCGGCCGGAATAGCCCGAATTTCTTCGGAAATGTTGTCTTCCAAAACTGGAATAGTTGCTGGCTTATTTCTGTAGACTTTAGACTTGACGTAGCCCCACAAAAAATAGTCTTGAGATGAATTGTTCTCCGAAGTTTTCCCTCAAAATGGCCATAGAATCGCGAGCTGTGTGGCATGTAGCGCCATCTTGTTGAAACCACATGTCAACTAAGTTCAGTTCTTCCATTTTTGGCAACAAAAAGTTTGTTAGCATCGAACGATAGCGATCGCCATTCACCGTAACGTTGCGTCCAACAGCATCTTTGAAAAAATACGGTCCAATGATTCCACCAGCGTACAAACCACACCAAACAGTGCATTTTTCGGGATGCATGGGCAGTTCTTGAACGGCTTCTGGTTGCTCTTCACTCCAAATGCGGCAATTTTGCTTATTTACGTAGCCATTCAACCAGAAATGAGCCTCATCGCTGAACAAAATTTGTCGATAAAAAAGCGGATTTTCTGCCAACTTTTCTAGGGCCCATTCACTGAAAATTCGACGTTGTGGCAGATCGTTCGGCTTCAGTTCTTGCAGGAGCTGTATTTTATACGGTTTTACACCAAGATCTTTGCGTAAAATCTTCCATGTCGTCGAATAACACAAACCCAATTGCTGCGAACGGCGACGAATCGACATTTCACGGTCTTCAGCAACACTCTCAGAAACAGACGCAATATTCTCTTCTGTACGCACTGTACGCATTCGTGTGGTTGGTTTAATGTCCAATAAAGTAAACTGAGTGCGAAACTTGGTCACAATCGCATTAATTGTTTGCTCACTTGGTCGATTATGTAGACCATAAATCGGACGTAAATCGCGAAACACTTTTCGAACCGAACACTGATTTTTGTAATATAATTCAATTATTTGCAAGCGTTGCTCGTTAGTAAGTCTATTCATTATGAAATGTCAAAGCATACTGAGCATCTTTCTCTTTGACACCTTGTCTGAAATCCCGCGTGATCTGTCAAATACTAATGCATGAAAATCCTAACCACAAAAAAATCACCCTTTATAACCAATGTTTTATTAATAATCATTTTATTCAATAGGAGTTAGCAGACACTACAATTACAACATCTGATGATCTGAATAGTACTTTATCTGCTATAAATGTAAGATATTTTAGCTATATTTTTAAATAATAAATTTTGAAATTCTAATCTAATTTTTTACGTATTAGGAATCAAATGAAGACAAAGTTGAAACAATTAAGGAAAATGTTCCGGAAAATTTTAATAAAAAAAGGATGACATACAAGCGAGCAATTAAATCATCTTCGGACGATGTTCTTTCATCCGCAACAAAAAAACAGAAATTAAGTGTATTGAGGGCAGCAGCGGAAAAGAAAACTAAAAGAATTAAACTGCTTAATCAAACTGTGCGACGTCAACATTTCAAGATTCGAAATTTAACCATGCTCCTTCAAGATTTGAAATCAAAAAATTTAATTTCGGAGGACGACAATTATATTTTATCCGAATTCAAAGGAGTTGGAAAGGAATTATTTAATGTTCAGAAAAAAAGATTACTTCGAAGAAAGTATGAAAGGTATCCAGTACAGTGAAGAATTGAAAAAATTTGCTTTAAACTTGAATTTCTATTCACCAAAAGCATACAACTATGTTCGAAAAAATTTAAATCTTTGCTTGCCCCATTCAAAGACTATTAGTCGTTGGTATCGGACAGTGGATGGCAATCCCGGATTTACTGAAGAAGCATTCTTCACTGTTCGGAAAATAGAAGTCGCGGCATCTAATAATGAATTTATAATCACAAATTTAGTATTTGATGAAATTTCAATACGCTCTAGACGGGAATGGGACGAACATAAAAAAAGAACATGGGGTTATATTGAAGTAGGTCCTGATCCTGAGGGCAATAAAACTTTAGCAGAGCAGATATTAGTTTTTATGTTAGTTTGCATTAATAAACATTGGAAGATACCTATTGGTTATTTTCCGATTACGTCATTGACAGGCGACCAAAGGAAAAATTTAATAGAAGTATGTTTAAAAAATGTAGTAGACACAGGAGTTAAAGTTTTAGGTATCACCTGTGACGGACTTCCTGCAAATTTGACGGCTGCGAAACTATTAGGGCGTAACTTAAAAAGTCCAATTTTGCCTCTTCTTTTAACGTTGAAAATATTGGTAGTTTTGTGTTTAATTTAGACGCGTGTCATATGCTTAAACTAGTCAGAAACGCGTTTGCTGAGAAAGGGTCACTAATTGACAAAGATGGCGAAACTATTGACTGGACTTATTTGAAAAAACTATATGATATACAAAATGAACAAGGGTTGTATTTTGGAAATAAATTATCTATTAATCATATATAATATTTGCTAAACAAAAAATGAATGTAAAATTCGTAGTACAGGCCTTAAGCAATTCTGTAGCAGATGCTTTATCATATTTGAAAACAAAAGGTGTCGCAGATTTTGCTGAATGTGGTGCTACGATAAAATTTATCAAATTATTTAATGATATTTTTCATATTTTAAATAACCGTATTATTACCAGCTTTAATCTAAAAAACCCTATTTGTGCTTCAAATATTGATGCAATCAAAACAAAAGTAAAAGAGGCCGTTCAATATATAGAATCTTAAAGTTTAAAGAATCCATGCAGCCCGTACTAGACTCTAAGCGGCGTACAGGATTTTTAGGAATTATTTTATGTTTAAACAATATTGACACAATTTATCAAAAGTTTATTCAAAATGGACCATTAGAAAATATTCCTATGTACAAAATTAGTCAGGACCATTTGGAATTGTTTTTTTTTTCAGTTAGGTGTCGTTTGGGCTATAATAACAATCCTACTGTTAGACAATTTGCGGCCACTTATACAAGACTTTTATTGCATGTTCAAATACAAAATACCACTGGAAACTGCTTTTCGCAATTAGACATTTCAATACAAATAAATATTGCAAAATCGTCAGTAAAGTTAATAAATCAAACCTTAACTCAGCGACAGGCATTTTGCTCTGACCAAGACTTTCATCAAACAAAACATAAATTTAGTTGAACAACCGGAATTGCCTTCTAGTCTTTGTGACAAAGATAATGAAATATTAGATAATATTCCAAATGATGCAGATTTCGCTTTTCAAACAAATTTAGAACTTACGGAATATCAGACCGACATAGTTGAATATATATCAGGTTTTGTGATTAAACACTTGTATGCCAAAATTAAATGCAATTCTTGCTTGGATTCATTGCACTCAGATCTGGACAAACATTTATTAATAGATATAAAAGATAGAAATAAGAAATTGTATAAGCCATCTTTTGATGTAACAAAAATTTCAAAATACATTGAAAAACAAATTAGAATTAATATTAAAAGTAATAATGCAATTTCCAAAAAAGTTTATAATAAAATATTAGGAACCCAAGAAAGATTTGGAAATGCTTCTATATGTGTGGAAGCTGAATGCCACAGAAATTTATTAATAAGATGCATCGCAGAAAAATATTTAAATATCAGATTTCACTACATAGCAAAATTAGAAAATAAAAAAGTATCGTTGAGATCATTTTATACACGAATTATTAATTTTCAAGGAATGTAATTTAATTTATTGTAATTTTTAAATTTTTTGTAATATTGTTTAAAGTTTTATTTAATATTCTACAATTATTATTTTACTTTTATAATGCATTAATAAAAATTTTGAAAATAAAATAATAACATTTTACAATTTATTTTTTTGCCCCCGCCCGATGAAACAATTCACACCGCCACCAGATGATGTTATGAAATCTATAATGTTGTTATCCCGCTTTCTTCTTTCTCTATTCCAAAAATAATTCAAAACAATAACAATAACATTACAAAATTGTTACTTCAAAACAAAACTGTCGGTGTTCCATCTATAGTATATATAATGTATGGTTTTCGGCTATATAACTAAGCCTTAAGTATAAATGTATTGTTGCAGAGAAACAAACAAAAAAATGAACAAAAAAATAAATTAACATTGGATTGTTAGTGTAAATAACACAATCTTCGGTAGTTATTTTGATATAGGTATCGGTCAATGAGAGTTAGAGCAGGACTTTTATTTAAGTAGATTCTGGTACAAATATTAAAAATGAATATTATACACCGTATACGTCATAGAAATAGATTATAAAGAATGAATGTAATGAGCCGTCAAGTGAGTCAAATTCGGAGGATAAAAGAGAAAGTATATAAATTAACAGCGTCGTATTTAAAAAAAATTTCGACCGAATGGAATGAAGTTAGGAAGTTAAAATTAAAAAATTATTTAAATTTAAATAAATTTTTATTCTTTAATAAAAGTATATTAATTATTTTTATTTAAATATAATATTATGTATATAAAAATTAGTAATTATAAAACCACTACGCTTATTTATTTCACATTTCTTTAAAATTACAAACAAACAATTACAACAAACTTGTTTCTTTTTGTTAATTTATATGACCTTTGGTTACAAAAATAATTCAACCGGATGTCATAATATTTTTCTTTGATAAAATGCACTAACAAATTAACGTGTTCTTGAGAATGACTATATTGATCTTCATCATTGAAAATATTTAACACTTATTAGGTTGTGAAGAACGTTATAACAAATTTATTTAAACAATTTAGAACTAGATTGTAGTTGCGTTATGTTTTTGTAGTCCGCAATAGCCAATTCCCGTTTTAATACTGCTTCGGAATATTTACAAATTTTTATACTGACGGCAAAGGAGTTAGCGATGATTAGCGATTTATAAGAATTACATTGTATTAATTTGCAACAGTCCTCACAATTCAATTTTCTAAATAAATATCGGACTATAAATCCCCCCATTAATTGAAAATTCACTTAGTATAATTGGGTATCCAAAAAAATTTTCGTCATACATATTAGATTCATCTACTTTAGAAATTTCTTGGCCAATTGAAATAACATCTGATGAGGCTTTAACCATTGCTTTTTCAATTCTCCATATTTTGGTAAACTAAAACCAAATGTTTACATTATAATTTCTGCAAAAAATTGTATTTACAGTACATATTTCAAAATAAAAATAAATTATTGTCATGTATTACGATTACGTGACATATGATGTTAGGTAATATGTATACGAAAATATGGTATTTAGGGTTAAGTTAAATGAAGGAGAGGATGGTCGAGAGGGAAGAGAATAAAAGTTAATAAATAAGTTACGAACGTAGTGAATGGACGTGTTGCATTTTTATTGTGATTAAATCTGAAAACATCCATTGGAATATAAAATAAGGAAACATAATAATTGGCGACGAGGATTTAAAAACGAAAAAGAAAGAGAACGTGCTGTAAATTTTATATAGATGAATAATGGTATAAATACTATAAAAGAAAATGATGGCGGCGAAAAATTTGGTTGGACACATGGAGCCATATATACCAGGAGAAAATTTTATAGAGTATATAGAGCGGTTAGAAAATTATTTGGAGTTGAATGGTGTAGATGATGACAAATTTAAGGTGTTATTATTGTGTAATTTGATGGGTTCGGATGCAAGTGCGAAATTATCGAGGGCATGTAAGCCAAAAAAGCCGAAGGAATTTGGTTATGAGGAGATTATAAAGAAGTGTAAAGAACTGTTCACAAAAAAGGTGTCCAGTTGTGTAAATGCAGTAAAATTCAACAAAAGAATACAACAAAGAGGCGAATCAATTCATGAGTTGATGCCAATTTGGGGCATATAAAGATAAGGCGCTTAGGAACCGATTGATTATGGGAGTTATGAATAAGCGGCTTAAAGCGGAGCTTATGTCACTAGAGGAGTCAAAAACGTTCGACGATATGTTACAAAAGTGTGGCTGCAGAGGTAATTTCAAAAGATGTGGAAATGCACATGAAAATGTCATAGGAGGAGCAAGATATAAATAAAGTATATCATAAAAGTCGGGATAATGATAGAGAGGTGAGAAACCAAACGCCCAATCACTCACATAGTCCGTCAGGGGGCGGTTGTCAGAATTATTTTAACTATAACAATAGGAAACGATCGAGATGCAACAAAAGGAATTTCAAATGTTACGTTTGCCAGGAATTTGGTCATATGGCGAGAAACTGTCCGTCGCAAGGAGCATCATCAGCAAACAAAAATGTAGATAGAAGGAATCTCAGTTGTTATGTTTGCCAGGGATTTGGTCATATGGCGAGAGACTGTCCGTCACAAGGGACATCATCAACAAATAAATATATAGATAAAAGGTATAATAATTTTAATAGTAGTAAAAGTTGTTATAGTACACGTAGTGAGAATTATCCAAAGGGAGATGGGGTCAAATCAGCAAGCGAAAATCGAAATATCGGTGAAATCGAACTCGAAAATTTTGACTTTGGACAATTGTCATTGCATGATATAGAAAAAGATAGTTTTAATAATATTACTAGAGATGAGCGAGAAGTAGCATTTAAAATTTATAATCACGAAATCGATGATTGGGTCAAAAATAAAAAATGTACATTTTAAGAAAATTAAACAGTGTAATAACGGGTGATTTTTTAAGAGCTTGAGAACTTTTTTTTAAAAAAAAACGCATAAAATTTGCAAAATCTCATCGGTTCTTTATTTGAAACGTTAGATTGGTCCATGACATTTACTTTTTGAAGATAATTTCATTTAAATGTTGACCGCGGCTGCGTCTTAGGTGGTCCATTCGGAAAGTCCAATTTTGGGCAACTTTTTCGAGCATTTCGGCCGAAATAGCCCGAATTTCTTCGGAAATGTTGTCTTCCAAAACTGGAATAGTTGCTGGCTTATTTCTGTAGACTTTAGACTTGACGTAGCCCCACAAAAAATAGTCTAAAGGCGTCAAATCGCATGATCTTGGTGCCCAACTTACCGGGCCATTTCTTGAGATGAATTGTTCTCCGAAGTTTTCCCTCAAAATGGCCATAGAATCGCGAGCTGTGTGGCATGTAGCGCCATCTTGTTGAAACCACATGTCAACTAAGTTCAGTTCTTCCATTTTTGGCAACAAAAAGTTTGTTAGCATCGAACGATAGCGATCGCCATTCACCGTAACGTTGCGTCCAACAGCATCTTTGAAAAAATACGGTCCAATGATTCCACCAGCGTACAAACCACACCAAACAGTGCATTTTTCGGGATGCATGGGCAGTTCTTGAACGGCTTCTGGTTGCTCTTCACTCCAAATGCGGCAATTTTGCTTATTTACGTAGCCATTCAACCAGAAATGAGCCTCATCGCTGAACAAAATTTGTCGATAAAAAAGCGGATTTTCTGCCAACTTTTCTAGGGCCCATTCACTGAAAATTCGACGTTGTGGCAGATCGTTCGGCTTCAGTTCTTGCAGGAGCTGTATTTTATACGGTTTTACACCAAGATCTTTGCGTAAAATCTTCCATGTCGTCGAATAACACAAACCCAATTGCTGCGAACGGCGACGAATCGACATTTCACGGTCTTCAGCAACACTCTCAGAAACAGACGCAATATTCTCTTCTGTACGCACTGTACGCATTCGTGTGGTTGGTTTAATGTCCAATAAAGTAAACTGAGTGCGAAACTTGGTCACAATCGCATTAATTGTTTGCTCACTTGGTCGATTATGTAGACCATAAATCGGACGTAAATCGCGAAACACTTTTCGAACCGAACACTGATTTTTGTAATATAATTCAATTATTTGCAAGCGTTGCTCGTTAGTAAGTCTATTCATTATGAAATGTCAAAGCATACTGAGCATCTTTCTCTTTGACACCTTGTCTGAAATCCCGCGTGATCTGTCAAATACTAATGCATGAAAATCCTAACCACAAAAAAATCACCCTTTAGTTTAGGTTACAGTAGCTTAAATTCTGTTAACGTTGTACAAGTAAATAGAAAATATTCAAAAGTGGAATTTATAGATATTATCATAGAAAATAAATTAGTTAAGATGGAGATAGACACTGGAGCTTGCATGAGCCTTTGCACATGGGATCAGTACCAAATAAATTTTGCTCAAATTAAATTAGAAAAAGTTGAAGAACCATTATCAGTTATAACAGGGGATGCCATTATGATTATGGGAAAAATTCAAGTAAAGGCGAAAATGAAGGTAACAGATAGAGATAAATGGGTACAGTTAATTATTGTAGACACGCCCAAGAAAATGTTCCTTTTATGTGGTCGAGATTGGCTCGATATATTTTATGCTGATTGGCGTGATTGGTTTAGGATCAAAAAGATAGATGGTTCTCAAGAATTTCGGGATAAGGTTCTTTTAGAAATCAAAACCAATTTTGAGGCGGTATTTGATGGTGATCTGAGAGCACCAATTAAAGATTTTGTAGTTAACATACCGTTAATGGAGAATTCAAAGCCAATATTCCATAGACCATATACATTACCGTTTAGTTTAAGAGGGAAAGTTGAAAAGGAATTGGAGCAGTTGCAGCGTGATGGTATTATTGAACCAGTTACTGTATCGGAATGGGCTTCGCCGATAGTTGTAGTTCCGAAACAAAATGGTCAGATTAGGTTTTGTGTGGATTGTTCAGTGACAGTTAATAAATTAGTAAAACCGCAGTATTATCCTTTACCTGTTATTGATGAGATACTGGCGAGTTTAGCGGGTTGTAAGTATTTTGTGTCGCTTGATTTGAAGGGTGCGTATACTCAATTAAAATTGAGTAATGAAGCTCAACAATTATTAACCATTAATACACATCGGGGGTTATATGCGTACAAAAGAATGCCTTATGGTTTGAGACCAGCAGCGTCAATTTTCCAATCCATTATGGATCAAATTCGAAATAACATTCCAAATACTTATTGCTATATTGATGATATTTTGATTGGTGATGTGACATTATAGGAGCTGCGTGATAAATTAGTGTTGGTATTGCAGAAGATGCGTAATTATGGTGTGAAAGTTAACTATGGAAAATGTAAATTTTTTGAAGACAAGTTAACTTATTTAGGACATGAGTTATCTGCATTAGGTGTAGGTCCTTGTAGTGATAAAGTCAAGGCAATTGTTGAAGCACCTTCGCCGAGTAGTGTAACAGAATTAAAGTCATTTATTGGGTTATTAAATTATTACTCGAAGTTTTTACCGAAGCTAAATCAAAAGTGTAGTGTTTTTTATAGTTTACTACGGAAGAATGCAAAATGGGGTTGGGATAGCAAATGCCAGGTGGTGTTTGAGCAATGCAAACATGATATTTTAAATAGTCAAATTTTGGAATTTTATGATCCGAAGAAAGAAATTAGGATAAGTTGTGATGCAAGTGATGCAGGTCAAAGTGGCATATTATGTCACGTGATAGATAACGTTGAGAAACCGGTATTTTTCGTTTCTTTGACTAGAGCAGAAAAAAACTATCTAATATTACATAGAGAAGCATTAGCGGTAGTTTTCTCTATGGAGAAATTTTATAAATATATATATGGTCATCGGGTAACAATATACAGTGATCATAAACCGTTAGAGGGTATTTTTTGTCAAACTAAAGGGCAACCATCAGTGATAGCGTCTCGGTTGCAAAGGTACATAAACAGACTTGCAATTTTTGATTACGTATTGAAGTATAGGAAGGGAAGTGAAAACGGAAATGCTGACTGTCTCAGCAGACTACCAATAAATGATAAGCTTTCTCAAGAGGATCAGTCGGAACAAATGATTTGCGTTATTGATCACATAGAAAACGGTAATGTTACCAAAATTGATATTGAATTAGTGAAACGTAAAACAGATGATGACGTATATTTGAGTGAATTGCGTCATTATATTGTGAATGGTTGGAACCAAAGTAATATTCCGTCAGTGTACAAAAACTATTTTTTGAAGAATCTAGCTTTGTCAGTTGAAAAGAGTTGCATTTTATATGGTGAAAGGTTAGTGATTCAAAGGAGTATTCAGCAGAATGTGTTGAGATTAATGCATTGCAATCACACAGGAATTGTTAGGATGAAGGTGTTGGCTAGGCACTATTTTTATTGGGAAGGAATTGTTGGTGATATAGCTAAATTTGTAGGACAATGTGAATCGTGTCAGCTAACAAGCCGTGATAAACAAAATAAAGTTTATTCAAACTGGCCCATAGTAAAGTATCCATTTCAAAGAATTCATATTGATTTCTTCTATTTTCAAGGGAGAGAGTTTCTTATTGTCATAGATGCTTACAGTAGATGGTTGGAGATTTTTCTTAGGAATGGTACCAATGTACATAAAGTAATGGGGAAGTTAGAATCAATATTTAGAGTGTTTGGCTTGCCGGAGGAGTTAGTTTCGGATAATGGCCCTCCAATTGGAAGTGAAGGTTTTAAGGTGTATTGTAGTAAGAACGATATTAAATTAACGCACAGTCCACCATATCATCCTGCTAGTAATGGTCGAGTTGAAAGAGCAGTGCAAACTACAAAGTCAGTGTTAAAGAAATATGTTTTGGATAGTGAAAGGTCGCATAATAGTTTTGACGTAACCAAATCGATTGACGAGTTTTTAAAAAATTACAACAATTTACCCTGCACAGATGAGCATTTTGTTCCAGCAGAAAAAATATTCAGTTATAAGCCAAGAACCTTGTTAGATCTAGTTAAGCTAAGGAATCATTATACAAACAGATTTGTGAATGAAAGTGGTAATTCAAGGAGTGTTGAAAAAGGAAACCGCAGTAAACAAAGTGAACAAGAATCAAGTAAAAAGAGAGTTCGATTTTTAATGCGCTTGAGAACAAGGGATACAGTGTTAAGGGGATTGAAAAATTTGAAAAGGGAGAACAGGTACTCTATTTAGCAACAGATAAGAGTAGTTTTGTAAAATGGTTAAAAGCAAAAGTAATTTGTCAAGTGAGCAAGGTTATATACAAAGTTTTGATTGGTGGTCTTGTGAAATGTGCTCACGTAAATCAATTAAGGAAATCAGTGTTAAAGAGGAAATTGTACAATGATTCTGATGTGTTGGTTGATTGCGAGTCTTTTGGATTTGAGTTTGATGAAAGTCGTAATAATAATAATAATGACAGTAATGATTCAAGGGTTAGAGAAAATTTGGAAGAAACCGTTTCAGTGGAACATCAAAGGCATCAGAGGATTCGCAGACCGCCAATGCATTTGAATGATTATGTTAAATAAAAAGATTAATATGTACATACAAATAAATAATTATAATTTTAGGTTAAGAAAATAAAGTAAGTTCAATTGAAATGTAGTCTTATGATATATATATACATATAGTAAACAAAATGAATAATAAAAAGTTTTTATAGCTTAAGAAGGAAGATGTCATGTATTACGATTACGTGACATATGATGTTAGGTAATATGTATACGAAAATATGGTATTTAGGGTTAAGTTAAATGAAGGATAGAATGGTCGAGAGGGAAGATAATAAAAGTTAATAAATAAGTTATGAACGTAGTGAAAGGACGTGTTGCATTTTTATTGTGATTAAATCTGAAAACATCCATTGGAATATAAAATAAGGAAACATAATAATTATGAAAAGTACTTAGCACATGAAATAAAATAAGAAAAATGCGACACTGGTAATAAAATATGTTTACAAAACGATAAAAACCCACGCCAACAACCAAAATTGTTTTATTTTTTTTCCTGATTTATAACTTAAATTAAGGATAATTTTACCACAGATCACTTTCTTTTTAACATAATTTACATTTTATTTTTATAAACACTTACTGATGGTACGAAATTCCTTCTTGTAATTTTTTAGGCGTACTTTTGCAGTTTTTTACAAGACACTTCATTTTATTAAATGTTTATAATTTTTATTACTAAAATGATACACTACACACAATCCACTAACTATTTTAATAATATTTTAATTGTTTTTTAATTATTTTAATTAATATTTTCAAGAATTTTTAAGAGCACAAAATTTAACACGTCACTTTAAACAAAAACAAAAACTGGTTTGAGGGGTTTTTGTTTTGAGATATGAGACCGCCATATGCATTTTTTATATAACCATCCTACTCTGATTTGCTTCACATGAAATAGCAAATTTTATATGAGAAAAAAGTTTACATTCATTCTAATACTAAATTCGTTCGAACTGTCAGATCAAAAAGATTTGATCGGATTCAGCTGTCAGATCAACATTTTTGACATTACAAATTTTTTTCACACAAAAATCTTGATCTAACAAATTGCCTGGATCAATTTTAAAAAATCTTGATATTTTGTCAGATTTTTACGCATACATATATACAAAAGTAAACGTCAAAACATAACATCAAAACAAAGACCCCGCGCCATTTGTACAATTCAGTTTTAAATTAATAAATTCTAAATTAATTTTAATAAATTTATTAAAATTGTAAGGATAATTTGTAATTTTGTGCGACGTATTTTCAAAATATCTTGTGTGTTTTTGCTTTTAATAGATTTATTAAAATTTTAAGGATAATTTGTAATTTTGTTTGTGCGATGTATTTTCGAAATATCTTGTGTACTAAAATGTTGTGTTTATGTGCGAAATTATATAATTCCTTATGCTTTTAATTGAAAATTATTGATAAATAAATTAATTAAATTGAGAAATGGGAGATACTATATTGAACATTTTAATTCTTTGCTATATAATTTTTTATTATACCGATGCTAACAAGGTGAAATGATAAACCCGCCATTTATAATAAACAATTTTTTGTCTTGCTTTTCACAAATATTACTACAAAAGTCGATCAAATTTCTTCCATATTCGTTTACATAAAATCCGGTCAAATTGTTGTTGTAAAAGCAAACGAATTTGGTATAAGTATATTTCTATGGCTTATGTGGGAACTATAGATAGAATAAAAAGAATAACGTAAGAAACGAAGACAAAAAATTATTATTCCAATTTGACATTACGGCCATAGATGACTTGAAAAATTAAGTTCATTCATATATTTTTGTGATATATTTCCTACAATTATGAATGAAACTACAATATTTTTGAGTATAAACGTATTTATATCAACAAATATATGTTTTTAAAATTATAAAAATTGTTTATATGCGATTTAAATCACCACAATTCGATAAATTATTTTTTTAGGTTAGGTTTAGAAAAATTCAATTCTACAGTGTATTGAAAATTATTTCTGATATTATATTCATATTAGCATATGCATACATGAATATTTTATAAATAGAAAAGATAAAACAGACGAATAATTTAAAATTCCCTTATATAAAAAAGTAAATATGCATATTATATTCAACGCACTAAAATTTATTTGAGTTTTGTTGTTGTAGTTATTAAGTTTTTTATTCTTTGGGCGAAAATTATCGCTCGGTTATTCTTTTTAAGTGACAGCAAAAATGAAAAAAAATTAAACGCAATTTCTGTTATTCTTTTTATATTTATTATTCTCAGTATAGTCGATTGCATGTAAATCCTCTCTTTCGCTCTCTTACGTTATTCTTTTTATTCTTTTTATTCCATCTATAGTCCAGCCATTAAGTGGGAACTATATATGGAATAAAAAGAATAAAAAAAATAACGTAAGAGAGCGAAAGAGATGATTTAAATGTATTCGACTATACTCGGAATAACGAATATAAAAAGAATAACAGAAATTGCGTTAATTTTTTTTCATTTTTGCTGTCACTTAAAAAGAATAAACGAGCGAAAATTTTTGTCTAAGAATAAAAAACTTAATAACTACAACAACAAAACCCAAACCAATTTTAGTGCGTTGAATGTAATATGCATATTTACTTTTTTATATAAGGGAATTTTAAATTATTCGTGTGTTTTATCTTTTCTAATTATAAAATATTCATGTATACATATGCTAATATGAATATAATATCAGAAATAATTTGCAATACACTGTAGAATTGTATTTTTCTAAACCTAACCTAAAAAAATAATTAATCGAATTGTGGTGATTTAAACCGCATATAAACAATTTTTATAATTTTAAAAACATATATTTATTGATATAAATACGTTTATACTCAAAAATATTGTAGTTTCATTCATAATTGTAGGAAATATATCACAAAAATTTATGAATGAACTTAATATTTCAAGTCATCTATGGCCGTAACGTCAAATTGGAATAATACCAAATTCGTTTACTTTTACAACAACAATTTGACCGGATTTTATGTAAACGAAAATGAAAGAAATTTGATCGACTTTTGTAGTAATATTTGTGAAACGAAAGACAAAAAAATTCTTTATTTAAATGGCGGGTTTATCATTTCAGCTTGTTAGCATCGGTATAATAAAAAATTATAAAGCAAAGAATTAAAATGTTCAATATAGTGTCTCCCATTTCTCAATTTTATTAATTTATTTACCACTCAATATCAATAATTTTCAATTAAAAGCATAAGGAATTATATAATTTCGCACATAAACACAACATTTTAGTACACAAGATATTTCGAAAATACGTCGCACAAACAAAATTACAAATTATCCTTAAAATTTTAATAAATCTATTAAAAGCAAAAACACACAAGATATTTTGAAAATACGTCGCACAAAATTACAAATTATCCTTACAATTTTAATAAATTTATTAAAATTAATTTAGAATTTATTAATTTAAAACTGAATTGTACAAATGGCGCGGGGTCTCTGTTTTGATGTTATGTTTTGACGTTTACTTTTGTATATATGTATGCGTAAAAATCTGACAAAATATCGAGATTTTTTAAAATTGATCCAGGCAATTTGTTAGATCAAGATTTTTGTGTGAAAAAAATTTGTAATGTCAAAAATGTTGATCTGACAGCTGAATCCGATCAAATCTTTTTGATCTGACAGTTCGAACGAATTTGGTGTAAATTTTTGTCTTCGATTCTTACGTTATTTTTTTATTCTGTTTATTCTATCTATAGTTCAGCCGTTAATCATATTAACAAAACAAAATTGTAAACAAATAGAAAAATATTTTAATAAATTTTAAAATTTAATAAAAAGCTATTGATAACTATTAAATCTTTAAATTGTGTTAAATATATAAACACGTATAAAATGTGTGCACATTTCGTGTAAATTAAGAGAAGACATAACCTTACTTTTAGCACTCGTATAAAAGTTTTTCTTGTTTTTTCGTTTATTCTTTTTATGAACACGACTGCCGTCTACAGTTCAAGAATAAACTGTAGACATTAATTTGATGACATAGAAACTTTGTTAGAAAGCAGTGTGGCCGCAGTATTCTAAGTGCACTGATTATACACTGTATATACGTATACAAATTCCCACTTGAATTGCTTGAGACAAACGAACAGAAATTCATATCCAGAATTCATGTCCAGTATGTATTCGTTGGTCTCGTTGGTTTTCTATGCTTTCGGCTTCAAATAATATGATCTACCTCTACAAGTTGTGGATAACTGTAATTATTATAGAATATAGATAACAATAATTTCAAGTCGTTTATTAATTATCAGTTTAATTCATGAAAATTCATATATACTTTCGGTTGGAACCGAAGAGAATAATATGTACCATTTCAATGTTATTTGCTTATGACACAGGCAGTACAAAGGAAAGAAGAGTGGGGGAACAAATTTTGACTCACCCTCGTTTTCTTCATCGATTTTCAAGGCTTTTGATATATACTCGAAAGCACGCCGATGGTGATGTTTTTGTTTAGCAAATAATGGATCCCCAGGCCCTGGGCCACTGCCATTGCGCGGTATTGACATTTCAGCCACCAATGTTTGTTTTTGTGCTCTACAATTACTACTGTCTGTATTCACTACCTCTACCAATCCCCCATATTCATGTTTAACTGGCTTATAAATAACACGGGCAGTTGCATTATAAATATACCTAAATATCACAAATAACTGATACAACACAGAACGTAATACATTAAATAATAAAATAACTGGAAATGATACGATATATAAATTTTGCTTATGTACCGACGTACGATTTTGGGATTGTTCGATAGAATTTATATCGTTTTCACTGGAATTATCACTACTTTCACTTTTACGAGCCCATTTATTGGCAGACGTTTTCCCATTATTTCCTATTTGAATACTTTTATTACGAACCATTCGATCACTACTCGCGCAATTGTCAAATAAATTAACATATGTAGCACTACCACTGCGATGATGACATAATGTCAAACCATGCACACCGACGTTTTGATGTCTACTAGTTGTACTAAAATTATTGGTACTACTTGATTTTGGTGGTGAATTTCCAGTGCCACCACAAACACCTTTTTCTGTTTCTTCACACATTTAATACTTTAGTAATTTGTTCTTTGAGTATTTTACAAACGCTACAAGAAAATCACATCTACCTACAATAAAAAGAAGTGTTCTACTTTGACCACATTACACTGTAATTACAAATTTATGAATCGGTTTGAATCGATGAAGCTGGTAATTAATTCAATTTTTTTTAAATATATAGTTTTGAAAAACTATAAGGTTTATGGTCCTTTCTCCTAAAACTTTTTTTTGACAAATTTGCATAAATTAACTTCCGTACGCAAACTCCAGTAATTGTACTAAATAAAATAAAAATTTAAAATTTATTTTAATGTTTAAAGCGACATCTAGAAACATTTACTAAGGTACTATTCTGTTAAGGCGCCTTCACGATGCGGGATTATTTTTAATCCAACTCTTTAGTGGTGCGTGTTTGAACTGATTTAAATGCCGCATAAGTTAAAAAATTAAAAATTTATTCGTGGTAAATATTTTTTAACTTTTTAACTTTTTATTTGTTTCAATTGAGTAAAATGTTGACAATAACTATGGTTGCTTATTTTATGTGTAATTGTGAACGTATTTAGCAAATTTAAATAAGAAAATATGTTAAATAAATACTACATAAATATATATTAGTCAATTATGGTCAGTTTGCATCTATATCATTGCGATTTTTCTCAAAATTTGGACATGGCAAATTTCTGTTTACAAACAAATATTTTTGTCAGCTAAATGTTTTTTAAACAATTGAAACACTCTCTTAGCTAATCTAATGTTTATATTTAACTAAACCCGCTTATTAGAAATAATTCTTTTTTGGTTTAGCTTTATTTCAAGAAAATACGTCAATGATAAAATGATTTATAGCCCTTTTACACCAGTACCCAAGTATTTTTATTTCCGAAAATTTCTGCATTTTCCTGACATTTTGATGAAATCATCACCGACTTTTGTCAGTAAAAGTGTACGAAATATTTAAATATTTCCTATGAACGTTGTCACTAAAAGTTCGACAAATGATGAATTTGAGTAAACAAAAGCTTCTGCATGTGCGCACGTGCTTTAAAAGAGGCGGGGCTTGTACATTAAATATTAAGGTCCCATTATATTTTGTAAGGGAAATAAAACACAAAAATATGTTAGATAATTTAAAAAACTTTTATTTGAAATTTTTTTTAATATATAACTTAATATTTAGTATTTCAATACAAATTTTATCAACAGAAATTATTATTTACTTCTGGAACGATTTATTTTAAAAAGTAATAACACTATTGAAAATATTTCATTCTTCATTATATTTTAAAATAACAATAAAACTTTCACTTCACAAAAATTATGTTGTACTTAATGGCGTCGCAAACAATACTGTGTTTTTATCATAAAATTATAAACTATAGAATGATACTACAGAAGGTGGAGCTTATTTTCGAGTTTAGCGGCATATTTTTAATTTTGAATTTTTAAATAAAAACAAAAAATTAATTCATTTCAGTAAATGTTTCATTTATAACAAATAATTACTTATTATATTTGATTTTTAAATGCACTGTGTGAAAACACACACACAGTTCCATATTAAAATATTAAACATAAATTATGAAAAATCGGAAATATATTAAATTAGTACAATCACAGTTGTAAATTACAGGCTAATTAAATTTAATTAATCGAAATTCTCCCCTAAAGAGATGGAAAATTGATTTTCGGTTGATTCTAGATGCTCCTCAATAACATTAAAGGATTCAAAAATTCGGGTTGAGTGTCGGCTTTGACTTTTGAAGTTTTCTTTGCTGTTTCAATTTTATTCGCCTTTGTTGGGTCCGTTTCGACATTTTCTAGTTGCTGAAATAAAAAATAAATTGAAATTGTAGGTTGTAGGTTAGTAGAGCTAAGCTTTGTTTAAGTGTAAATAATTATTTAAAAATGGTAAACGATTACCCTGATATTCGTTGGCAGCATATGTCAACAAATGGGGACGCATAACCTCACATTTAACAAAAAAAAATTAAAACTTAATAATTTAAAATATAAATGTTTAATATTTACCTCACAGATTTAGATCCAAAACGTTAAAAATATAAACTTTAATGAAAATTAATAATACAAAAATGTTATATATTTACATAGAACGTACACACAAACAACCGTAAGGGCGGTCTCACCTCAACTCAACAAGAAAAATCGATATGTGTTTATTAATAAACAACAATAACGAAAAATCATCATTTCCGAGTTTTTATACCAAAAACCGGAAAACAGTGCCTTACCGGTTCAACTTTTCAGTCTTGTTATACTTGGGAAGTATAACAAACCGGAAAAAATATTAATGTACTAGATTTTTTCCGAAAATATGACGTAGGAGTCGGAAAAGTTTGGACGTATTTCGTTTACAGTGTATTTGTGTGTTGGTGAGAATGTATATAACATTATAGTTTTGTTTGCAACGTAATTCATTAGAGTAGGTGCAGTATTAACTTGTGTGAAGTGAAAATTGTATTTTTATTTTAAAATATTATAGTGAATAATCTAAATTTTTCAATATTCTAATCACTTTTTTAAAAATGGTTAAAATTAAATAAAATTTGTATTGTAATACAATTAAATATTTAATAAAAGAAACAAATTTCAAATAAATTTTTTTAAAGTTATCTAACATATTATTTGTTTTATTTCCCTTACAACTTAGAATGGCGCCATTAATGTACAAGCCCCGCCTCGTTTAAAGCACGTGCGCACTCACTCATGCACAAGTTTTTGTTTACTCAATTTCATCATTTGTCCGACTTTTAGCGACAACGTTCATAGGAAATATTTAAATATTTCGGACACTTTTTCTGACAAAAGTCGGTGATGATTTCATCAAAATGTCAGAAAATGCAGACATTTTCGGAAATAAAAATACTTGGGATCCCATTAAACAATTTTGGGTACGTACCCAAAATAGAGTATTTTTAGCATGGAATTCCATACCCAAAAAAAAAATTGTTGGTAAAGCAAAAATAAAAATATAATTATTTTGTTCGAAGATTAGAAATACATATATAGCTGCTATCTTGTAATCGGTAAAAATATAATTTATTTAATACATTCAATTTAAAGTGTTTTAGGTTAAGGTTTTGTATATTTTGTATAGACAAATCAGTGAAGAATTAGAAATTTTAGAATCTTTCGGTTTCCCAAAAAAAATTATTAAGGGGGAATCCCAATCAAACAGTGAGAAAGTTTTTTTACCTGGTGACAAAGACGATATAAATATAAACTCAAGTACCAGTAGAGTCATAACAACAGCTGACGTTTGTGTAGAAAGACTCGGATATTGATTTAAATTTAAGTGAATTGTCTGGTTCTATATTAAGTAGCAGCAGCAACAATGATGCTTGGAAATACGCAGGAAAATATACCAATAAAAAAATTATTAATTGTGAAAATTCTGAAAGGTAAAAATATTTCTTTTATTTTATACAACTAATTTTAATAACATTTCCGTTTTATGACAAAGATAATTATCTTATATTTTTCTCACCAGAATCTGCTAATAAAAAGTTTCCGAGCGCTTCAGAGCTGGATATTAATAATTATATAAAAAAATGGTTCCAGCGAGCGAAAGAACGAGTCAGAAAGCAAAACATATCAAAACAAATTAAAGATAATTTACAGTAGTTATCTATAAATTACTATACTATCAATTTTAATAAACGTTGAAGTTATTTTTAGTTTAATTCTAGCACATGAATAAATGAAATTATATTGTCATAATTTATAATTTTATACAAATAAACGCTGACTGAAATATAGCTACTATTTTAAGTTTATAAAATAAAATAAAATTTTATTTAGAAAAAAGAAACGGGGTACTATGATCGCACGGAAATGTAGTGCAAGTTTTGTGCGAAATTCGTGCGGATTTAGTACAGCTTTGATATTCGATTTCACTAGGAATGATATTTGTTTTGGGTACCGAATTCATTTAGAATATTGTGTAAAATAGTTAGTGAAAGAGTGCGGATTAAGAGGGGAAAATACGTACGTACCAACACAATCATGAAAGTGTAATCTATAAAAAACAGGGGAAGCTTGGAAAAAAGTAACAGGGTACTTCAGCGAGGGGTACTGAATTCCGTGCATATAAAGTGCACATTTCCGAGTACGCTGTGCGATTTTGGAGTAGAAAACGGTTCCACTTCCGTGCGCTTTGTTTGTTGGGATGTAGCAAAAAAGTATGTTGGTGTAAACTCAAACAAAATACTTTAATATTTTATCACGTTCTATTTTGCTGTTAAAGTATAATAGCTATCAAAAAAATGTTTTTATTATAATCGTTGTGTAAACTCTACTTTAATATTATAATATTTTAATTTTGTTTATTATTTTCTTCAAGTGACCGGTAAAGACATTTTTTGTTTGGGTGTATATTTCCATTTGTGATATTAAGGAAAAAAATGTATACTTGTCAACAAAAAAAAGTATTATAGTATGGGTTTATACCACTTGTGATGTAAAATGGCCGGGTATTATACTTTATTATCAAAAGTATTATACTATTAAAGTAGCTTTGGTGTATTTAACGTATCTAATATTTCAGAGTACAACTGATTATTTAACTTTTGCTGCAATCTCAAAATTAATATCGCGGTATGTACATATCCATACCAAGTGATAAGGGCCCGTCTGCGGGATCAGCATCATTCCTACAAAGGAACTTGGGACTGTAAAAAACAAACTTGGAGACATGAAAGAATGTTAGATTTTCACAACGGTCTGCTACCATATTTGGCTCATGTGACAGCAAATATGGTGCATTTGACATGGTACATTTGCAAGATAAACCAAACAATGAAAATGAAATGTCTGAATTGTATTTTTAGTAAAAAAAAACGGAATTCTTAATATTTGCTGGTCAAATTTATTAATTTATTTTAATATTAGCCGTTTTCGGAAATAGCCCATGATAACTTTTGAGTAACTTGCTGACAATAATTACAAAATCTATTTCCGAACATGTAGAGTAACTTTAGTTTTTGTTGTTTTTGTTTCTGTCTTTATATTAAATTAGAAGTATCAGAAAAATTAAATTACAAACTTTTAAAATACAAATTGTACAAAAAGAATCAAAAAAACTGTCGTATCAGCCAAAAATACGCCATTGAATTTTGCTGAATGAAAATATTCACACGCGAAATGTAAGATTACTTTTTGTATAGCCAGGCCCCCTAATTGTGAATTCGAATTCGAATAAACCAACAACGTTTTCGAACAACTGGTATTTATGAATTCGAAAACGTATAAAAGATAAACGAAAACTATAAACGTAAAACGAGTGAAAATTTCCTAATAATTGTACGATCATGAACGAATTTTTGGTCGTTGATAATTTTGTTGACGAAGTCGGAGAAAAGGGACGAACGATTTTAAAATGTAAGTACCCTCTAAAAAAATGTTCGAGGCGTCACCAAAGCGAATCAAAAGCGAAACGCAGATAAATCGTCTGACCAACACTATCACGTTGATATATAAGTTGCTTTTTTGCTATATATATAATTTTTATATTCTTTTACGTGTGTAGCCATTTTGCTTTTTAAAAAATAAAAATAATTTGTGCTTATTAACAATAATAAGAGTACAGTGATCAACATAGTGATATTAATTATTATATAGTAATTCATAACAATAATAATATTAAAAGAGATAAAGTACATAATATCAATTATTACATATATAATAGATTGCAGTGCATTACAAGCCATTGTAAGTATGCTCAAATTTTTCAAAAATTATAGAAGATGGACAGTATCACCTGTATTTCGTTTCTGATTCCAAAACATTTCGTAAATTAATCGAATATGAAGAGAAATGCGAACTACTAAACATACAAATCAGTTCGCTTTCATTTTAATCTTCATACGCCAAACGAAATACTAACGAATCGCTTTTGCTTCGCTAAGGCGATATGTTTACGAAGTGTTTCACATATAAATTTCCTCGCTTGCGAACCGTTTTCGATTCGCCAAGCTTAGAGGGTATGTATAAATAATTAAAAATGGACACCGACGTCAAGATAAAAATTTATATAAATAGTGCTAATTGAAATGTGTACTAAAAATTTATTTAGTTATTTTTATTTGGTAATTAAAACCAAAACTTTATTCGAATATATTTTTGATTTTAGAAATATGTACATTTATTAATTTATTTATATACTTATACAAAATTTTTAAGAACTGTACACTCTATTTTGAGCATACGAGCTCGTTTATAATAGAAGTGTGCATTCAAATGAGTTCCAAATAATATTTACTAGATTTTAATAGGTTAGTGGTCATAAGATCAACCTTAGCACCAAATACAGTTGCTTTGTCCGCCAGTCTCCAAACCACCGCTCCAAACCAGTCCCATATCACGGAAACAAAACCACCCGACTCAGTCACGACAAGCGGCCACACTCCACATTGGTCGATCCACGCTATTACCTGGAATAAATCCTGTTCCCCACAAAAAAAATCCAGAACGATCGCCTTTACAAACCGCGGTGTACTAACAATTACAAATAAAATTCGTTTTTGAAATTAAATTCAAAATACGGGACACAAGAAGACTGCTGCTGGTACAAAGTCCTAAACTCATATTATATAAAAATAGTAATAGATAAAAATTAAATAAATAAATTATATACATTTTAGGGCAGCAAAAAATACGGCGACATCTCAACAATACGATATTTTAGTCACTTTTATGAAGGAGCATCCTGAAATCGCTAGAGACTACCCTACAACATCAGAGGTTCGAGTATCAACGAAACAACTGTGGAATGAGATTGGATAACGACTAACTAGTCATCGCCCACCCATTAAAACTGCTGCCAATCGAAGAAACATACGTGGAGTTCTATCGTACCAAAAAGTAAATCAAGTTTTTATAGTTGCCAAAGAACGTAAAAATTTGTTTTGTTGTTTTTATTGTCAGTGGGTAAGTAATAGCGTAAGCGACCAGCTTTTATTTCTTTTTCAGTTGTGTTTTGTTTATAATAGAAATAAATTATAGAAATAAATGTAATTGATGAAAAAATTACTCTTTAAAAAACTATACACAAAACACGACTGAGTACAACAAGAAAAAAATCACGAAAGACAAATTATAAACATGGTGCAGCTTGACGTCTGTTTTAATTGACATTGACAATAATGTTTGAAGGTGGTAGTGACAGTGTTTCGCAACTAGAACCATATGCCCCCTAGGAAGACACAATATATATACGAGAAGCCATATGTTAAATTCATAAATTAGGAGGCCTTGGGCTTAAACAGGCCATGAAAATTTTGTCATGAAAATTTCATTTATTACTAATATAAATTTGAAATTAAGATGTAAAAATTAAGGTTGGGAAGCACTGGCTAGATCAAATCGAAAAAATATCAAATCTTTTAAAAAATATAGATTTGTTTTAAATCACATCTATCTGTCATTTTTGTGTCGTAAAAATTGATTTAGATCAACCATTTTTGATTTACATGACATATTTTTGTACGAAAGAACTCCATAGTAATAATAAAAGAAACTGAGGCTAATAGTAAACCGCATATCTGGCACTATATCATTTAGTAAATTTTAAAATTAATGTGTTAAATATGTATTTAAAACTTTTAAATTAAATACACACTAAATATTTTGATATAAATTATTTAACTGAACTAAATATAAATAATAATGACTGAAATAATCATAGAAATAGATTATATACACCAAATTTGTTCGAAGTGTCAGATCATACAGATTTGATCGGATTGAGCTGTTAGATCAACATTTTTGCCATTACAAATTTTTTTCACACAAAAATCTTGATCTAACAAATTGCCTGGATCAATTTTAAAAAATCTCGATATTTTGTCAGATTTTTACGCATACATATATACAAAAGTAAACGTCAAAACATAAACATCAAAACAAAGACCCCGCGCCATTTGTACAATTCAATTTTAAATTTATTTTTGCATTTAATAAATTTATTAAAATTGTAAGGATAATTTGTAATTTTGTGCGACGTATTTTCAAAATATCTTGTGTGTTTTTGCTTTTAATAGATTTATTAAAATTGTAAGGATAATTTGTAATTTTGTTTGTGCGACGGATTTTCGAAATATCTTGTGTACTAAAATGTTGTGTTTATGTGCGAAATTATATAATTTCTTATGTATTTAATTGAAAATTATTGATATTGAGTGGTAAATAAGTTAATAAAATTGAGAAATGGGAGACACTATATTGAACATTTTAATTCTTTGCTTTATAATTTTTTATTATACCGATGCTAACAAGCTGAAATGATAAACCCGCCATTTATAATAAACAATTTTTTGTCTTTCTTTTCACAAATACTACTACAAAAGTAGATCAAATTTCTTTCATATTCGTTTACATAAAATGCGGGCAAAATGTTATTGTAAAAGTAAACGAATATGCTAATAGAATGAATGTGAGCAACTGTCAAGCGTCACAAATTCGGAGAGAAAAAGAGAAAGCGTTATGTGCTATTTCATGGAGAAAACAGAAACATTTTGCTGAACATCTGACAAAGACAAGAACTTAAATTTACGTTAGAGCGACTGAGACAAAACATTTTTATTTTATGCTAGAAAAAATTGGGGAAATTTTGAAATCAACAAAAACTAACCTTAAATTATTTAAATAAATAACTAAAAATCTTTATTTTTAATAATTGATAATTATTTTATATCCCAAAAATTAATATCATTTTTGTGATGAAAACAAAATTTATTGTTTAACTATTTTGGTTAATTTACGAAAATATCTAAAAAGTATTCTGCTATAAAATATGGAGGAGAAATTTTTGACAAGTTCGTAAATTAACCTCAAATTAATTTAGTTGTTATTGCTCAAAGCATCAAACAATTTCTTAAACATTTTAAAACACAAACAAATTACGAAATAAATAATAAATTAGATAAATTTAACAAAAATATGTAGTTGTACACAATAAGAAATTTAGTGAATAAGTGTATAAGTTTAAAATTTGGGTGCTGCTGTGTGATAGATATAATGGTTACTCCAAAGACAGCGTCCTCGAACGTCATTTCATATTCAAAACACCGTTGCCCTCAGTAAACGATTTTATCGTGAATTTCATTAAATGGCCTAATTTGTTTTGTGTTTCTTTTGTAGAATGACGATGAAGAGGAAAGACGACGAAGTAGATCGGTGACCAGAGCCAGAATCTACTTAAATATAAGTCCTGCTCTAACTCTCATTGACAGATACCTATATAAAAATAACTACCGAAGGTTGTGTTGGTTACACTAACAATCCAATGTAAATATAATTTTTTTTGTTAATTTTTTGTTTGTTTCTGCACCAACACATTTATACTTAGTTATTTAAAAAAAAATTACCAATACATCTTTAGTTAGTTATTGTTTATTTCATATGTGTGGAGTTAGCAGGACTTATATTTATGGGTCTATTCCACTACACAGCGTTTTATTTTGCAGAAAATTAGAACGAGATAAAAATATAGATTCTCTCTGTGTGTGAACCGTACATCAGTATTTTTTTTTTTCTAAAATGTTTTGTTGTTGTTGAGTTGGTTGCCATAATTATAAATAAAAAATATCAAACAAAGTATTTTTTATGGCAACCAAAATGAAAAAAATCCCCACTCTCAGCAAACTTTTATTTTTTTGATTTTTTTATGGTAGAAACATAAATTTTTTGTGCTTGGTGTGTCGACACAATAAAATTTTTTTTTTTTTTTGGAAAAAATTGAAAAAAATATTGGAGGAATTCACACTACATTTTAAATAACATTTTTTCGCCTTCTTGAAATTTCACTTTCCATTTAATTTTTTTAGGTTATATTTCTATTAAAAAATTTTTAATTCAAAACAAAAATAATACCGACTGCTGAACTAGGTAACTAGGCCAAAATAGTTCCTTCGACTATAAAAAAACATCCTACCTAGGTATCATATTGCATATACAAAATATTAAAAACAGGATATTCAGATGAGAAATATTTTATTAAAATTTATCATTAAAATTAAAATTTATTTATTAAAATTTATTTGAATTTGTTTATTTAAAGTCAAATATAAAGTCGACCATTAATTGGATATATTCAATGCGATTGGATGAGTTGACCACTATATTAGAAGCGTTTTGTCGCAGCTCTTCAACTCGCGTTATTCCTAAATCACCAGACACACGGCAGACAACAGTAAAATATAAACCTAATTCTGATACATCCCATACGGGATCCAGTGATGTCAGTTGATGTCTATCGAAATCCGAATGCTTACCGGCCAATTTCGATAAGATGAATCCGGCCGATGGAAGCTCAACGAGAAAATGTTCGTATCCAATATTCATCCAAATATCGTAATCGATCAAATTTGTTTGATCGATAATGGTGGCCCAACCTCAATATCTTCGCGGGTAAAATCTTGAATAGGTTGAAATCGTCGTGGGCCTCGTTACATACCACCACATCTGCCTTGTGAACTGCTACCACTCCACTTAAATGAATGAGTCTCTGGAAATGCTAGTTAGGCAAAACCCAAACAAATCTATTTGAGCGTTGTACTCAACGAAATTAACAGCATCGAGATTGGAGACGAAAATAAATTTTGGCCAACACGAGTGAGATTAAACCACAATGTTTTCATGAAAGATGGCTTGAACGCCAACATATAGTAATCTAAAGTAAAACGAAACTGTTGTTAGTTAAAAACTTTACCATTTTTTTATTGAAAGACTCACTTGTATTCATAAACCGCCATTCGAAACATTTGTTAAATAACTATCCGACCATTTAACAATGGTTTCATAATAAATTTCATGAATTTTTAAAATTTCCGAACGTGACTGTTCATTAGGAAGCAGAATTTCGATTTTACGATCTAAACGTCCGGGACGTAATAATGCCGGATCTAGCGTATCCGGACGGTTTGTAGCCATAATCATTTTAACCTAATCCAACGAATCGAAAACCGAAACCATTTGATTAAGCAATTCCATTAGAGTACGGTTGAATTTTACGATCGGCAGATGTACCTTCTGAAAAACGACAACCTCCAATTGCATTAATTCCATTTCATCCATTAATATAATGCACGGCTGATGATCGCCGTAGTTAAACATTTTACTTATTAACCGAGCACTTCATATCTATAGCCTCCAGCCTTCAAGTTTGCCTTGTCTAACTGACGTCGATATCCAACAACATATCGTGGCCAATTTGTTGTCTTCACAATAACTATAAAAATATAAGTAACATAAAATATCGTTTCACTGAATCACTGACATATTGGAGGTATGTACTTACATTTATTTTACGATCTAACCGTCCGGGACGTAATAATGCCGGATCTAGCGTATCCGGACGGTTTGTAGCCATGATCATTTTAACCTAATCCAACGAATCGAAACCATCCATTTGATTAAGCAATTCCATTAGAGTACGTTGAATTTTATGATCGACTGATGTAGCTTCGGAAAAACAACGATTTCCAATTGCATCAATTTCATTTCATCCAGTAATATAATGCACGGTTGATGATCACGAGTGTAATTAAACACTTCACTTATTAAACGAGCACTTTATATCTAAAGCTACCTTAGTTCCAGCCTTCAATTTTGTCTTGTCTGACGTCGATATCCAACAACATATCGTGGCCCGTTTGTTGCCTTCACAATCACTATAAAAATATAGATAACATAAAACATCATTTCACTGAATCACCGACATATTGGAGGTATGTACTTACATTTATCCTCATTCAATTGTGTACCTCCCTGACAATTTGCCCAACATTTTGCAATCATTTTCTAATTTATCGAACTGTTTCGTTAAATCTTTTAATTGTTCTCGCACTGAAAGTAAAAATATAAAATACCAAGCAAATGTACCAATTTGCTTACACAGTCGGAATGATTCTGTTATTTTCCATTCTACATGTATTCAGAAACAGTCAAATAGAAATTGATCGGTTTAGCTGAGACAAATTGTATAAGATCGGCATCATTCAACATTATCAAAATTTCAATGTTCGTTCGATAGCACTCAAATGATTAATGTAATCGTATTATCCTTTTCTTCACAATCCAAATCATCCACTTCCTCATCACTGCTGTTATTATCCGGTTTCAATTATCGATACACAGTTTTATACAAGTATTTTGATACAAATATAAGACTGAACTGACCTTTACTATATTTTTTTGGGTTAAAAAATCTGACACTTCGATTTTTGTTTCATTTTTTTTCGGCTGCTGAATGATTTTTTTAGGTTAATATGAACTTGTCAAAAATTTCCCCTCACATGATTTATAGTAAACCAATTTTTCGATAGTTTCGTAAATTATTCAAAATAATTAAAATGCATATGTTTTTTCATCGAAAAAATAATAATAATTCTTTTTTAGTAATTGTTGGGATATAAAATTATTGTCAAACATCAAAAATAAAGATTTTTTATATCTTTTAAATACTTTATAGGTTAGTTTTCGATGATGTCAAAATTTCCCCAACTTTTTACACCATAAAATAAAAATGTTTTATCTCAGTCGCGCTAATGCAAATTTTAGTTCTTGTCTTTATGTTTTCTGCAAAATTTTTGTAAAATTTGTCTGTTTCCTAGTGGAATAGTACCATTAAGTAGATTCTGCCAGAGCCCGTATTTTGGTCCAAATATAATGACAGTAGAGAAGAATTATCGGAACGCAATAGTGTTGCATAAATGTGTTTGTATTAGTAAACACGTGTAGCTTGTTCGGACGGCGCGCCACACCATTTCACACTCAAAAATAAAATAAAATTAAAAAATAAATGCCAAAAACTATTTGCTTTAACGATTAGCACGAAATACTGAAATGTTCAAATTTATACTGAAAAGTTAAATTCCCCTTCTCAATACCATGGGAAAATGTCTCAAAAGAGGAGTGGAATCACCAAAAAATTGAACCGATTCCGCCCGGTTCGATAAATTTTGATGTTTACGATCACAAAACCACTGCGTATATGTATACGGCCAAGTTAAAAAAAAATATTAAAAATCCGTTTTATTTGTATGCAGGCCAAATAACGTAAACAAGAAAAAACACTTTCATGCGATTGCTATGGAAATTTTCTTTTCAATATTTTTTTTTTGACTTTATTTATCTATACCTCGTAATTGCGGTAGAAAATTAAATTTTCATTCTCCTGAGCATGAACTTTGTTTATTTATCATTCATTTCGAAAAATTGTTTTTTATTTTTAAGTTTTCATTTAGAATTTTACCATTTTCCGATATGATGCATTTTGTTTGTTGAACGTCGTATGCAGACGAAGCAAAGTTTGTGTGTATGCGAGAAGAGTAATCAACATCAAAATTGAAGAAAGTAGTTCAGTGACCAAAAAAAAAAATTGTATGTGAAAGTAGTTTAATTTAATGACAGTCTTGTAATATTTATGTGGAATGTGTAAAATTAAAAATATAGTTTATTTAAATTAATTAATACACAGGTAAGAAATTATCGATTTAATCAATATTAAAATAAACTGTTATTGATAAATTTTATATGGATGTGGTATATTATGTACCGCTGCATGTTTTGCATGAAATAAGTTTTATTTTTGGAGTTCATTACAGTTGATTGAACCAACCAAGGAGGGAAAAATCCAAAGTAATAAACTTATTGGGAACCATTAAATACGCGTTGGATAAAGGTGCAACATCAATTGTACGTGTCCAAGAATATTACCCGGGTTTCCGAAAAAGAATTCGATGTTTAATTTGTTTTGTGTATTTCAGGTTATGATGTCTCATTTCGGTCATTTTTGAATACACTATGGAACCAGTATCCCATGAATTAACACATTTACTCGGCTGTGATGTACAATTTTTACACGATTGCGTTCTTAATGAAGTTGAGTTTGTCGCGCTCCAGTCCTAGGCTCCATTACTGTATTGGAAACACGTCGTTTTTATCGTTTTAGAAAATCATTTTTGAATGGCGTTCCATTCTTGGAGGCGGGGACACAGCTCATTTTGTGCCATCTGGGGCGCTGAATCGATATTAAAGTAATGCTGCAGAACGTACATCACCATCAAATAAATCGTTAAAATGTACACATTTTTAATTATTTTAGATTTCTTAGCTCCAGCATGGAACCTTAATTTATTGTACTCTATAAATAAATGTTAAACCAAAAAAACTTGAAATTTTTAGAATTTTTTTAAAGCAAAAATATGGTGGTTTGTTTCGATTGTTTCTTGTTTCCATGTCAATCTACTATCTAGATTTTAAGTTGATGTTATTTAGCTTAACCGAAAGACAGGTTTGTTTACGGAGGATGACGAAATATTTACTAATTTCTGCTCATTTGCCTTAATTGTCCATTGGGAAATTATTATTGGTATTTCCATAATTTAAATATTTTATATGTGAACGACATAGGAAAGGAAATATTTTACTTTCAAAGCTAAAATTTAGTTTTTGAATTTTTGACTTATAAATGTGTAAGAATCACAACAATCAGTTGCGAACAAATGAGACTATTGATTTGAAAAAATCAGTCTTCTCATCAGGTCGCGACGACTGATGTTGTATTACTACATTGGAATATTGTCTATATATATAGAACATACCATGTATAGGGTGTTTCAACAGGTGCGCTTTAACTTTTTTCCGATAGGGACGGCGAACGACGCCATATTTTTTATTAATCTTTTGTCATTTGGAAACTTCATTAGTATGCATTTCATCATGGAACGCTACACACGTGAACAGCGATTGCAAATCGTGCAAATTTTTTATCAAAATAATCGTTCTGTTGCTGCTACTTTAAGAGCATTACGGCCATTTTACGGTCCATTTAACAAACCAGCCCGTTCGACAACGACCGTATAGTGGCAAAATTTGAGTCTACGTTTTCGCTACATAATGTTCTGGTGCTCTCGAGAGTAAGAAGTGCTCGAAGTGTTGAAAACATCGCAGCCGCCAGGGCTTCAGTTCAAGAAGACGCGAATGTGTCGCTCACACGACGTTCGCAACAATTGGGCCTTTCTGTGACATCATTGTGGCAAATTTTACGTAAAGATCTTGGCCTACATCCGTATAAGAAAAATTTTAATTTCACGTTTGTTAGTCCATTTACTACAGTGTGTGCTGGGCAGTTATCGACAGTTACCAAAATTTTTCTATTGCTTTTCTTCATTGAAACGTCGATGCTGCGAACCCATCCCTCAAAAATTTGAGACGTCATCCAAGCTGATTTATTACTATGCCATGTAACCGGAAGATCCTCAATTTTTAAAATTTTGAAAGCTCTAGGCTTTTTTGATTTACCAATTACTAATGGTTTAAGTTTCTCGCCCATAGCACTAGCACACAATAGCACTGTTAGTCTTTAGAAAGCTTTCCACTGTTGCACTTTTCCCCTTTTAGAACAAGGCTTTTATCAGGCATTAGTTTGAAGTAGACTCCCACCTCATCGGCATTGAACCAATCCTTTTCATCATAGCCATCAACAAAATTCGAAAATGTGTTGTGAAATTGGTTTACGTCGTTTTCCGATACCTCATTCGCACCACTCGTAAGTAGTGGTGTTTACCATCTCAAAATTAGTTTTTGGTTGCTTGTGTTGCATATCAGTGTTTTCTTCTTGAAACCGTTGTAAATATTCCGCCTTACGAGCTTTAATGGAGCTTTAATGTTTCCCACGGTTGACTTGGATATTCCCAATTTGTCGGCTGTGTTTCGTAAACTGATATTTTTTACGTGATTTAACACATCCATTTTTTCTTTGAGGCTTAATTCTTTTATTTTTTTTATCCATTTTAAATATTTAGTATGAACTACGAGTAAAACTATGTAATGCAAATCAATACACTAAAACAACTAAACTGCTTAGCAAGAATACACAACGTGAAGCCTAGAAGTTAAAAAATAGCAATATCCGTTAGAATTACATATTCGATTAAATAAGCCAGGGATTAATCATGCTGTAATCGTTTGTTTAAAATCCATAATTGACTTTACATTTACAAGCTTTTCTGATTTCTTCTACCCTGAACTCGAAAACGAACTATTTCTCGTGTACTAACATGAGGATTATGAGCCACTGCTGCCAATACATCAATTTCATTATTTTCTCCAGTGACTGTTGCTATACGGGTCCTCTTTTTCGAGTATTTCCAATGAAAACGTGATGTTTTTTATTTCAAACGTATTGCAGAATCGAATGCGTGTGTTCTACTTTTAGTCATAGAATCCGTATCTGCATTAAAAAATATGGCTTCCTATCTTAGTTTAAAAGTTACCCCGCCCCACCTACAAAGCGAGGGGTGGGGGACTATTTGTTTGCACTAATGTATTTCCCCCGCGGTGTGATTAAATTTTAAGTATGGACATTTTTTCCGTAGAGTGGCTATTTTTCGAGATAGTTGATTGTCTCAGTTTAAAAGAAACACCCGGTATATATATATATACATATATATATATATATATATATATATATATATATATATATATATATATATATATATATATATATATATATATATATATATTTATATATATATATATATATATATATATATATATATATATATATATATATATATATATATATATATATATGTATATATATATATAAATATATATATATATATATATATATATATATATATATATATATATATATATATATATATATATATATATATATATATATATACATATATACATATATACACATATATATAGATATATACATATTTATTTATATATATATATATATATATATATATATATATATATATATATATATATATATATATATATATATATATATATATATATAGATATATATACCGGGTGTTTCTTTTAAACTGAGACGATCAAATTTCTCGAAAAATAGCCACTCTACGGAAAAAATGTCCATAATCAAAATTTAATCATACCGCGGGGGAAATACATTAGTCCAAAAAAAATAGTCCCCCACCCTCCGCTTTGTAGGTGGGGCGGGGTAAATTTTAAACAAAGATAGGAAGCCATATTTTTTATTGCAGATACGAATTCTACGATTAAAAGTACGTATGATTTGAATGAAATATTTTGTTCGGTTCATGATAGAAGGCGTTGTAATCTATATATGTATAGATGTATATATGTATATAGATATATATATATATATATATATATATATATATATATATATATGTAAATATATATATATATATATATATATATATATATATATATATATATATATATATATATATATATATACATATATACATATATACACATATATATAGATATATACATATTTATTTATATATATATATATATATATATATATATATATATATATATATATATATATATATATATATATATATATATATATATATATATATATATATATATATATACCGGGTGTTTCTTTTAAACTGAGACGATCAAATATCTCGAAAAATAGCCACTCTACGGAAAAAATGTCCATAATCAAAATTTAATCATACCGCGGGGGAAATACATTAGTCCAAAAAAATAGTCCCCCACCCTCCGCTTTGTAGGTGGGGCGGGGTAAATTTTAAACAAAGATAGGAAGCCATATTTTTTATTGCAGATACGAATTCTACGATTAAAAGTACGTATGATTTGAATGAAATATTTTGTTCGGTTCATGATAGAAGGCGTTGTAATCGACGAAATTAAATTTTTTCAATTTCTCCTTCTTAGAACACACGCATTCGATTCTGCAATACGTTTGAAATAAAAAACATCTCGTTTTCATTGGAAATACTCGAAATTCGTCATCAAAACAATTTATTCAGTTTTGTAAATCACATTTAACGTTTGTGTTATTTCTTATCTTCATGTTTTTCGTAATTGCAAAATAAACGGCAAAATACTTTAGAATGGAGCGTTTAACTTTGCCAGAGAAAATTGAAATGGTTCTGGTTTATGGAGAAGCTGGCAGAAATCTTGAAAATGCTGTTGCTATTTACGCTCAACGTTTTGCGGATAGGATTCGTTCACGTGCTTCATTTGGCCGTACTTCAAACAATTTATTACTGATGGAAATGTTCAACCGAAAAAGAGGACCCGTATAGCAACAGTCACTGGAGAAAATAATGAAATTGCTGTATTGGCAGCAGTGGCTCATAATCCTCATGTTAGTACACGAGAAATAGTTCGCGATTCCGGATTGTCCCTCACCAGTGTTTGGAGAATTTTAAAACGGCACAAGTATCATCCATATCATAAATAAATAAATAAATAATAAAGTATTTTATTCACCTGCCATTTACATTAATAAATTGTTTTGATGACGAATTTCTAGTATTTCCAAGGAAAACGTGATGTTTTTTATTTCAAACGTATTGCAGAATCGAATGCGTGTGTTCTAAGAAGGAGAAATTGAAAAAATTGAATTTCGTCGATTACAACGCCATCTATCATGAACTGAACAAAATATTTCATTCAAATCATCCGTACATTTAGTCGGAAAATCCATATCTGCAATAAAAAATATGGCTTCCTATCTTAGTTTAAAAGTTACCCCGCCCCACCTACAAAGTCGGGGGTTGGGGACTATTTTTTGACCAATCTATTTCCCCCGCGGTATGATTAAATTTTGATTATGGACATTTTTTCCGTAGAGTGGCTATTTTTCGAGATATTTGATCGTCTCAGTTTAAAAGAAACACCCGGTATATATATATACTATATACATATATACACATATATATACATAAATACAGATATATACATATATACATACATATATATATATATATATATATATATATATATATATATATATATATATATATATATATATATATATATATATATATATATATATATATATATATATATATATATATATATATATATATATATATATATATATATACATATATATATATATATATATATATATATATATATATATATATATATATATATATATATATATATATACTATATATATATATATATATATATATATATATATATATATATATATATATATATATATATATATATATATATATATATATATATATATATATATATATATATATATATATATATATATATATATATATATATATATATATATATATATATATATATATATATATATATATATATATATATATATATATACATAATTCGTAACAAAATTCAATTAATAACAATATAAATTGTTTCCATAGTTTTATTACATCTATATACATAGCGTAGAATTATATACTATAGAATGAATGTAAAGCTTTTTCCCATATAAGATTTGCTGTTTCATGTGTCACAAGCCAGAGCAGGATGGGTATATAAAAAATGCATATGGCGGTCTCATATGTCAAAGATTCAACCCCCTCAAACCAGTTTTTGTTTTTGTTTTAAATTACGCGTTTAATTTTGTGCTCTTAAAAAATCGTGAAAATATTAATTAAAATAATTAAAAAACAATTAAAATATTATTAAAATAGTTAGTGGATTGTGTGTAGTGTATCATTTTAGTAATAAAAATTACAAACATTTAATAAAATGAAGTGTCTCGTGAAAAACTGCTAATTACGCCTCAAAAATTACAAGATGAAATTTCGTACCATCAGTAAGTGTTTATATAAAATAAAATGTAAATTATGTTGAAAAGAAAGTGATTTGTGGTAAAATTATCCTTAATTTAAGTTATAAATCAGATAAAAATAAGAAAACAATTTTGGTTATTGGCGTGGGTTGATGCTTTTAATAAACATATGTTTATACCAGTGCCGCATTTTTCTTATTTTATTTCATGTGCTAAGTGCTTTGCTTTTCATAATTTATTTTTATTTTGGAATATGTACTGTAAATACAATTTTTTACAGAAATTATAATGTAAACATTTGTTTTTAGTTTACCAAAATATGGAGAATTGCAAAAGCAATGGTTGAAGCCTCATCAGATGATATTTCTATTGACCAAGAAATTTCAAATGTAGACGAATCGAATATGTATGATGAAGATTTTCTTGGATACCCAATTATACTAAGTGAATTTTCAATTAATGTTATTGAATACATAGGAGGATTTATAGTCCGATATTAATTTAGAAAATTGAATTGTGAGGACTGTTGCAAATTAATACAACAATGTAACTCTTATACCTCGCTAATCAATTTAAAAATAAGGGTGGTCTGTTAACTCCTTCGTCGTCAGTATTAAAAATTTGTAAATATTCAGAAGCTGTATTAAAACGGGAATTGGCTATTGCAGACTACAAAAACATAACGCAACTAAAATCTAGTTCTAAATTGTTTAAAAAAAAATAAGTTATAACGTACTTCACAGTCTAATAAGTGTTAAATATTTTCAATGATGAAGATCAATATAGTCATTCTCAAGAACACGTTAATTTGTTAGAGCATTCTATCATAGAAAAGTATTATGATATCCGGTTGAATTATTTTTGTAACCAAAGGTCATAACGGGTTATCGAAAAGAAACAAGTTTATTTCTTTATTACATTTCAAAGGAATGTGAAATAAATAAGCGTAGTGGTTTTATAATTATTATTTTTTATATTTTATATTTTTTATATTTTATAATTTTTTATTATATTAATATTATATTTAAATAAAAATAATTAATGTACTTTATTAAAGAAATAAAAATGTAATTAAATATAAATAATTTTTTAATTTAAACTTCCTAACTTCACTGCATTCGATCGAAAAAAATTCTAAATACGGCCCTGTTAATTTATATGCTTTCTCTTTTACCCTCCGAATTTGTGACGCTTGACAGTTGCTTACATTCATTCTATAGTTTTTGTTGTGCCACAGTTTTCGTTTTACATACAATATATACCGAAACAAATTCACCAAAAAAATCGAGATCACGATCTCGAACAAAAATAGTTTCTATATTCAAACTAGATAGCGTATTTATTATATCATAAAAATCATGATTGGTTCGTTTCTCGGGGTATTTTTGATTATAAAATCGTCCGGCATGTGGTTTTCGGAAAATCGTGGAGTTATAACAAAAAAGTTGGTGTCTCAACTTTTTTGTACCTGTATTCACTTCTTATTATTAGAAAATTTTTAGTCATACGTAATGAAGCAATGTTTATTTTTCCGTTTCTTACTTTTTGCTTATAGTAAACACACCATACTCGTACTTTCATAGTACAATACAAATAAAAAACAAATTTTGAAGAAAATTTTTGTGCTATACTGTACTAACAAATATAATAGTTTTTATTTGTACGTGCGCGTATCATAGAAATAGATTATATAGAATGAATGTAATGAGCTGTCAAGTGAGTCAAATTCGGAGGGTAAAAGAGAAAGCATATAAATTAACAGGGTCATATTTAGAATTTTTTCGACCGAATGGAATGAAGTTAGAAAGTTAAAATTAAAAAATTATTTAAATTTAAATAAATTTTTATTTCTTTAATAAAAGTACATTGTTTATTTTTATTTAAATATAATATTATGTATATAAAAATTAGTAATTATAAAACCACTACGCTTATTTATTTCACATTCCTTTAAAATGTAATAAAGAAACAAACTTGTTTCTGTTTGTTAATTTATATGACCTTTGGTTACAAAAATAATTCAACCGGATATCATAATACTTTTCTATGATAGAATGCTCTAACAAATTAACGTGTTCTTGAGAATGACTATATTGATCTTCATCATTGAAAATATTTAACACTTATTAGATTGTGAAGAACGTTATAACAAATTTATTTAAACAATTTAGAACTAGATTGTAGTTGCATTATGTTTTTGTAGTCCGCAATAGCCAATTCCCGTTTTAATACTGCTTCGGAATATTTACAAATTTTTATACTGACGGCGAAGGAGTTAATAGACCACCCTATTACCCTATTTTGTAAATTGATTAGCGATTTATAAGAATTGCATTGTTGTATTAATTTGCAACAGTCCTCACAATTCAATTTTCTAAATAAATATCGGACTATAATCCCCCCATTAATTGAAAATTCACTTAGTATAATTGGGTATCCAAAAAAATTTTCGTCATACATATTAGATTCGTCTACTTTAGAAATTTCTTGGCCAATTGAAATATCATCTGATGAGGCTTCAACCATTGCTTTTTCAATTCTCCATATTTGGTAAACTAAAAACAAATGTTTACAATATAATTTCTGTAAAAAGTTGTATTTACAATACATATTCCAAAATAAAAATAAATTATGAAAAGAAAATCACATAGCTCATGAAACAATCAACACCATCTTTTCGAACCATAATAATACGAAAAATGCGGCATTGGTAAAAACATTTGTTTACAAAACTATAAAAACCAACGCCAACGAACAAAATTGTTTTCTTATTTTTTCTTATTTATAACTTAAATTAAGGATAATTTTACCACAAATCACTCTTTTCTTAACATAATTTACATTTTATTTTGTATAAACACTTACTGATGGCACGAAATTCCTTATTGAAATTTATTAGGCGTATTTTTGTAGTTTTTCACAAAACACTTCATTTTATTAAGATATTTTAATTTTTATTATCAAATGATGCACTACACACTATCCACTAATTATTTTATAATATTTTAATAATTTTTTGATTATTTTAATTAATATTTTCAAGATTTTTTAAGAGCACAAAATTAAACGCGTCATTTTAAACAAAAACCAAAACTTGTTTGACTGGTTTTTATTTTGAGATATGAGACCGCCATATGTATTTTTTATATAACCATCCTGCTCTGGCTTGTGACACATGAAATAGCAAATTTTATATGGGAAAAAGCTTTACATTCATTAGTATATAATTCTATGGCGTATTGAAAATAATATATTGAGCGAGAAATGTGTATGTTGAGCAATTGGTGTATTTGAATTTAAAAAAATTATTAATAATTATTTAAACAAATGTTAAATTTGATTTATTTTTAAATCAAATTTAATATTTTACGATTCTAAATTATTTTACCACCGATTAACGTTATATAAAATTTTAAATTTTAGTTCATTTATATTTCAATAGATGGCACTAGCTTAACGAGTTTAAAAATGCTTAGCACATACACTTTTCTTTTAGTTCTAAAAATATACACTTTTGATCAAAGTGGCGCCACTGTCGTTCTACTGTCAAAAAATTTGCGATGCGATGCTAACATAGAATTATATACTATAGAATGATGTAAAGCTTTTTCCCATATAAGATTTGCTGTTTCATGTGTCACAAGCCAGAGCAGGATGGTTATATAAAAAATGCATATGGCGGTCTCATATGTCAAAGATTCAACCCCCTCAAACCAGTTTTTGTTTTTGTTTTAAATTACGCGTTTAATTTTGTGCTCTTAAAAAATCGTGAAAATATTAATTAAAATAATTAAAAAATAATTAAAATATTATTAAAATAGTTAGTGGATTGTGTGTAGTGTATCATTTTAGTAATAAAAATTACAAACATTTAATAAAATGAAGTGTCTCGTGAAAAACTGCTAATTACGCCTCAAAAATTACAAGATGAAATTTCGTACCATCAGTAAGTGTTTATATAAAATAAAATGTAAATTATGTTGAAAAGAAAGTGATTTGTGGTAAAATTATCCTTAATTTAAGTTATAAATCAGATAAAAATAAGAAAACAATTTTGGTTATTGGCGTGGGTTGATGCTTTTAATAAACATATGTTTTTACCAGTGCCGCATTTTTTTAAATTTTATTTCATGTGCTAAGTGCGTTGCTTTTCAAAATTTATTTTTATTTTGGAATATGTACTGTAAATACAATTTTTTACAGAAATTATAATGTAAACATTTGTTTTTAGTTTACCAAAATATGGAGAATTGCAAAAGCAATGGTTGAAGCCTCATCAGATGATATTTCTATTGACCAAGAAATATCAAAAGTAGACGAATCGAATATGTATGATGAAGATTTTCTTGGATACCCAATTATACTAAGTGAATTTTCAATTAATGTTATTGAGTACATAGGAGGATTTATAGTCCGATATTAATTTAGAAAATTGAATTGTGAGGACTGTTGCACATTAATACAACAATGTAACTCTTATACCTCGCTAATCAATTTAAAAATAAGGGTGGTCTGTTAACTCCTTCGTCGTCAGTATAAAAATTTGTAAATATTCAGAAGCTGTATTAAAACGGGAATTGGCTATTGCGGACTACAAAAACATAACGCAACTAAAATCTAGTTCTAAATTGTTTAAAAAAAATAAGTTATAACGTTCTTCACAACCTGATAAGTGTAAATTGTAGTCATTCTCAAGAACACGTTAATTTGTTAGCTCATTCTATCATAGAAAAATATTATGACATCCGATTGAATT
This sequence comes from Nephrotoma guestfalica, assembly GCA_963691935.1. Lineage (NCBI taxonomy): Eukaryota > Metazoa > Arthropoda > Insecta > Diptera > Tipulidae > Nephrotoma > Nephrotoma guestfalica. Next base: position 164,971,463 of record OY829913.1, on the reverse strand, counting down.
ATTTTTGTAACCAAAGGTCATATAAATTAACGAAAAGAAACAAGTTTATTTCTTTATTACATTTCAAAGGAATGTGAAATAAATAAGCGTGGTGGTTTTATAAATATCATTTTTTATATTTTATATTTTTTATTTTTTATAATTTTTTATTATATTAATATTATATTTAAATAAAAATAATTAATGTACTTTATTAAAGAAATAAATTTTTTTTTTTTTTTTTTTTTTATATATTTATTTATTACAACTGATTTATAAATCATCTAGTAATTTATCTTTCATTATTTATATCCTTGTTTGGAGGGTTGTAGCCCTTTGGCTAGTCCCCTTTACAATTTTATTATATTTTTAGTCGATCCTGATTGGATCTAGTAGATCATGCGGTTTCTTCCTTCGCAGCCTCTTACTAGGTTTGAATCATCCAACATACGACGTATCTCAGCATTTTGGTGTAGACTAATACGTTGCATGTGTTTTCTCGCGTGTTTGCTTATTTCTTCACTAACGAAATTCATCTTCAGATCTCTATGGAGGTTGTCATTTCTTATGTACCACGGTGCATTAACTATTCCACGAAGGACTTTGCTTTGGAATGACTGGATGATATTGACATTGGTTTTCTTTGTACAGCCCCAGAGCTGAATACCGTAAGTCCACACAGGTTTTAGGATTTGCCGGTATAGTAGCAATTTATTATGTAGAGCTAGCTCAGAATTTCTTCCTAAGAGCCAATCCATCTTTCTGTATTTGATGTTTAACTCTTCTTTTTTCTTTTTCACATGCTCTTTCCATTTTAGTTTCGCGTCTAGAGTCATGCCTAGATATTTTGCCGTATTTGCATAGGGAATTTGCTGGGAGTTCAGTTCTACTGGTATCCAGTTGACCTTCTTGTTGGTAAAGTTTACGTGAACAGATTTTGTTTCATTAAGTTTTATTCGCCATCTCTTGGTCCAGGTACTGACAATATTAGTAGCTCTTTGCAATTTGCTTGTAGATTCTTCTATGCAATTAGCAACTGCTAAGATGGCCGTATCATCCGCAAACGTCGCTATGTTAGTATCCTCTATCGTTGGCAGGTCCGAGGTGTATAGAACATATAAAGTTGGTCCCAGAACGCTACCTTGTGGTACCCCTGCTGATATTTTCTTTATTTCTGAGTATTCGCCATCTAATTTAACTCGAAAGTGTCGGTTAGATATGTAAGATTTTAGAATTTCATAAAACTGCTTTGGTAAGTCTCTTTGTAATTTATATTCCAAACCTTTATGCCATACTCTGTCAAAGGCCTGTGCTACATCCAAGAAGACGCTTGAACATACTTTTTTTTTTCAAGTACGTCTTCAATTATGTTTGTAATTCGGTGTACTTGTTCTATTGTTGAATGATTTTCTCTGAAGCCAAATTGATGTGGAGGAACAAGATTTCTTTCTGCTATTATTGGTTTTAGTCTCTTTAGGAGTAGTTTCTCGAATAATTTTGAAATTATTGGGAGTAAGGAAATCGGCCTATACGAATTTTTGTCATTAAGTGGTTTGTTTGGTTTAGGTATCATAATTACTTCTGCTACTTTCCATTGACTTGGAACGTGTTTAAGTCTGAACACTGCATTAATTATTTGGAGTAGTTTACGCAGACCTTTTTCAGGAAGAGCTTTTACTATTTGTCCTGTAATTAAGTCATATCCTGGAGATTTCTTTGTGTTTAGGTTGAGATTGATTTCACCTTTTAATTCTTGTAGTGTGACAGGAGATATATTGCAGTTATCCATTTTATATACTGGTGGTATGTTTTCCTCTGCAGTTTGTCTAGGTAGTGGCTGAAACGTGTTCTCGAGGTGGGTTGCAAACAACGAAGCTTTTTGCTTTGCACTTATAGCCCATGTACCATCTTCATTTTTTACTGGTGGAATTTGTAGTTTAGGTCGTTTTAAACTTTTTGTCGCTTTCCAAAGGGAGTACTCGGTATCTTTTTCCCCAGTAAGGCCACTCAAGTATTTATTAATGGATTCGTTTTTGATTTCTTTAATTAGCAACTTTAGTTTATTGGATAAAAAATTAAGAGTTGTTTTATATTCTGGCGCTCGACTTCTTTGCCAGGCCTTTCTTGCTTGTCGTTTTGCTGCAACCAGTTCCCTAACTTCTAGAGGATAAGTAGCATTTCGGCGCATTTCCTTTGAACTTGAGGGGGTACTACTCCACGCCGCTTCTTGTATACTGTTGTTGAGTTGTTCTAGTTCTTCTTCTAGCTCTATCGGGTTTTTAATTGGCACCTGAAGATCAATATTATCCTCAATAAGTTTCTGGAATTTCTCCCAGCAGGTTTTTTTGTTCGTTAGCGAAGGTGGACTAGTTTTTTTAATAATCGTTGCACTGATTGTCATAATAACAGGCGTATGATCCGACATAATCCCCTCGCTGCTTTCTAGGTATATGTAGTTTTCGTCTATACCTTTGGTGATAAAGAAGTCAATGATATCGGGTATTTTGTTTCTATCCGTAGGCCAATAAGTTGGTTGATCTCCAGAATGAAAATTGCAATTGCATAGTCTTCCTGCTGCAAACAGCTCTCTTCCTTTTTTAGAGGTTACTCTTGATCCCCAGTAGGTGTTTTTTGCATTAAAATCACCTCCGATTATGAAACTTGATCCAAGTGATTTAAATAACGTGCAATAGTCTTGTTTAATTAAATTATATCTTGGGGGGCAATATATTGACGATAAACTATATTCTTTGTTGTTATTTATAAATACTTTTAAGGTGACTACTTGCATAAATTCCTCTTCAATTTTAAGATCTATAAAGTGTTTGATGTTTTCTTTTATAACCACCGACGAACCTCCCCTTGCCCTTCCTGCTGGATGAATGGCGCAGTAACAATTGTATCCATATATTTTAAGATATGAAGTTGAAGTAAAATGGGCTTCCGATACTAGGCATATATCTATTTTTCCAGTATTTAGGAAAATTTGTAATTCTGGAATGTGTTGCATTAGCCCATTTGCATTCCAGATTACTATTCTTAATGTTTTATTTGTTATTGTTTGCATCATTTTAATAGAGCATGGATTTCATTTCATTTAGAGAGTCTTGCTTATCTAACCTGTTGCTTAGAGCTTGAAGGCATTTCTCTTGTTTAGCTAGACGAATGTTAAGAGCTTCCATGCTTCTTAGTATCTTTTGGAGCACTGCTGTACCTTCAGTAGTGTGCTCCGAAATAATTGGTTTTGTCATGACTACTTGCGAGTACAGTTTTTGGTTTTGGTTCTCCCGTTTTACTAGCATGAGGTTTAGGTTCCTCTTTGGTGGAAGTTTGATAATTTTTTACCGATACTCCTGGACTTTGTTTTCGCGTTTTATTTCTTATTCGTTGTAGCTCCTTAGCTATTTCACATCCCCGGTAGTTTGCGGGATGTAACTTATTGCAATTGACCCATTTTGCAGCAATATTTTTACTAACCGGGCAGACCTGGGCATGATGCTTTCCGGCACATTTCACGCATCTAATTTCTCTTTGGCAATATTTCTGCGTATGATTAAAACCTTGACATTTTTTGCACTGCGGTATTATTCCGTTATTCTTTTTCAATGGCTCTATTTTAACTCTCATGCTAAGTATTGCCTTGATATTATACACATCTTCCACTTTTTGTTTGTTATTAAAAGTGAGCATAAATAGTGGAAGCCCTCTTTTGTTAACTTGAACTCCTTGTTCAGTTTCGATTTTTTCTTTCTTAATTATGTTTACGGCATTTTCTATTTGATAACCCTTTTGCTTGAGATCCTCAATAATTTCCTCTTCTGCACAGGTTGGGTGAAGACCTCTAGCCATAACTTTAATTGGGCGATCATTCTTATCCTCATAGGTAAACCACTGATGCCCCTCGGAATTTAGCTTTGTAGCCAAAGCTCTATAAGTTTCAGAGTCTACAACATTAATTTTCCAGACGCCGTTGTTTAGAGATACGAGTTTGTACTCGGCTATCGTAATCGATTTCATAATCGATTGTATAGTGGAGAAATTTGATATCCCGACGACATTTATTGGTGGAGGTGATTTTTCTTTCGGTTTAGCTGGTTGTTGTTCTAGAGCTAGTTGTTTCTTGATGATTAACTGACTTCTGGCAACCTGTTTTGAAGTTGATGGTAAAGTCTCCGCCATTTCTGGTGAGTGTTGCGCTTTCCTTTTCTTACTTGGTCTTTTATTCCGGTTCAACATCCAATTTGTTTCTCTTTCTAATTCTTCTTCATCCGTATGGAATGAATTAATGCCATCATCGACTGTTGGGCTAGGTGTCGTCCCAAGTTCTGCATGTGTTTCAACTGCTATTTTGAGTTCTTCATTTTCTTTCTTTAAAATTGTAAATTCTTCTTTCAATTTAGCGGTAAATTCTTTTATTTCTCTTAGTAGTTCACGGAGTTCGGCATTTTCCTTCTCGTACTGAAATATATTTCCAGTTGAAGATCTTGGTGATCTTGATAATTTGGAACTTCGTCCAAATGGGTTAAACAATGATTGGCCCACCCCAGAATCTGTTGGGCCTGCCTCCGAAGAGTGTGGATTTGGCAGCATATCTGCTGCTGTACCACCTGGGGTATTACATTCCGTATTTGTTGTATTCATTGTTTGTTTTAGCCAATTTATACCACTGGCATTTGGTCCCCGGTAGCACTTTGCTACTGTCGAAGCAGCACCCGCCCCCCGCGACGAGGACGCGGCTACCTTGGTGTTACCTAGGTGTACACAGAGACAGCCGAAGCCCTCTGAGTACCCTAGGCTGAGGGGCAAAGAAATAAAAATGTAATTAAATATAAATAATTTTTTAATTTAAACTTCCTAACTTCACTGCATTCGATCGAAAAAAATTCTAAATACGGCCCTGTTAATTTATATGCTTTCTCTTTTACCCTCCGAATTTGTGACGCTTGACAGTTCTTTACATTCATTTCATTCTATATACTCTATTTCTATGGATGCTAAAGCTGTTCCCAAAATTATAGTAAATTTTAATCCAAAAGCGGAAAAAATTATAAATAATATGTAAAAAATTGATATACTCGTATCTACAAGATGGCCGCTCATAATGTTTACGTTTTTAGTTAGTGTTATGTCCATTTTCACAAAAATATCGCGACAGTCAATTTGCGATGCGATCTAAAGGCTAGGAAGTATGCGGCAAATCGGTAATTCGTAAACCAGAACGAACTGGCAGCCGCAGTATTTTTAATGCCTGGCGATAAACTGTTTGGAATTTTATGTAATGGTTGTACAGGCACGTACAGTTGGTCACCATTTATGTAAAATGTTCGCATTTGTATTAATATGCTCTTGAATGTTTTTATTGTAATTTTATCCACTTTATTTAGAAACGAGGTTATTTGTCCCATTTAATACGTAGCCTCCAAAAATCTAATGATAAATTGTGTCAGATATTAGAAACAACACCAGACAATCTGTGTTGCAACTTCATATATTGGAGCTGAATTATTATTGAAACAAAATCCTTTGTCTTCCAGGAACGCATGTTTATGAATTACATCCGAATTTTCAACTTAACAGTTTAAGTCGAATTTCTGTGTTCATACGACCAGTTGATGTTCGCTCTATCGATAAAAATACTGTTACCTGCTTTAAATATTTCGGATGTTATAATTTGAAGACTGGGTTCAGAGAATTTTCGGCTATAAGACAAATTCTTCATTTCAGTATGGCGCATTGTGAAATGATTGAAATTATACTAAAACCTGAAACACCATGAATTTTGGATTACTACTGAGCCCATATTTTGGTCCAAAAATAATGACAGGGGAGAAGAATTACCGGAACGCAATAGTGTTGCATACATGTGTTTGTATTAGTAAACACGTGTAGCTTGTTCGGACGTTTCGCCACACCATTTCACACTCAAAAAATAAAATAAAATTAAAAAATAAATGCCAAAAACCATTTGCTTTAACGATTTTTCTTTAACGATAAGCCCGAAATACTGAATTGTTCAAATTTATACTGAAAAGTTAAATTCCCCATCTCATTACCATGGGAAAAAGTCTCAAAATAGGAGTGGAATCACCAAAAAATTTAACCGATTCCGCCTGGTTCGATAGATTTTGATGCTTATGATCACAAAACCAACACACATACTTGTATAAAAAATAACCACATATATTCAAAATAGTGTATTATACGTCGTATACGTATACACAAATTTGTGGTTTCGTCTCTCAATTTTCACACGAAATAGGGTAGCTGGTTGCCCGTTAACGCTGTTGACCCGATTTATGTTATCCGAGGGAACTCTGAATCAAATGTTTGCCCGATAAAATATTATGTAAGCCTTGATTTTATATATTAATGAATGTGTTATCTAATAATTTTTATATTTTAGTTAAAGAGTTTAATAAGGCCAAGCCGTGAATTGGCTTATTGATGTGAAGCCAAGCCACATAATATATAGCCAAGCTTATTAAACTTGTTTTCCAAATAGCCTTCAATTTAGCACCAAGCATGAAATTAAATTACAAATTATTCGGCCGATCATCGTATTATACATCTTATTTTCTACTCACCAATTTTACAGTTTTATTTACCAAATTAGATTCAATAGCTTTCGTCAAGCGGTGCCAAAAGGAAAATTGTGTCGCAAGAAGTAAAATTAAAAAAGACATTTGTAAATATTTTTCTGTTTGTTAATTTTTTAATACAATATGTATTTCGTTAAAAACAATTTTATTCAGTAATAAATTTTATATAATAATAAATTTTATATAATAATAAATTTACAGATATTTTTACTACTAACTTATTTTATTTTTACTACGTAAAAATATATAAAAATCCTGAAATATACCCGAAAATCTTATAAAAAAACAAGAAAACTTTACCCTTATGATGGAGTTTCGATTTACCTAAAATAAATTATTTAAAAATAAATTGTTTATTGATGTATAGGGTGGGCTAAATAAATTTTTTTTTAAAAATGTGTAACGGAATTTTATTCCGTTACCACATCAAACACCCAAACCCACTTAATCTCTGATATCCAGGTATTTTCGCCGTGACCTAATGAAGATTTAATTTTCACAAAAATTCATTAAACGTATAGTCATGCGGAATTCCATAATTTTCTTTATGTTTGTTGTTGCATTCGTATACATAAAATGGGTATAATATGCAAGACGACAAACATAAATATATTTCTTGTTTATGCGATTGAATTGCAAACTACGTCACTCATGTATATATAACGTAATTATTATATATACAAATGAGTAAACGTAAATGTTTGTTTTGCAATTTGAGTGCATATGTTTTGTTTTGAGTTATGAAAAGCAAACGTTCTACCTAGAGGTAATTGAACGACCTATAGGTAGAAATCTAAAACGTTGCAATTTTCGTAGCACATGTAAATTCCCCAAGTGGTTATTTATTTTATAACACTTTTTAAATGGGCGGTATTTGTGCAAAATTTTGTTAATTTTGCAAAAATTAAATTAATTGATGGAGAGAGAAGTACATTTCTTGTACTAAAACTTCCCCTTCCCTTCTCAATCCAACATTTGATATTTGCATAAATACCGCGTGCCAAAATTTTGGATCGGGGAGACGAGTTTTGGTAGGGAATTGGTTTACGCACTGAGCTTTAGCCGTGGTAAACCAATTGAAGCCCTAGAAGAGAGGAAAGTAAAGTTTTGGAAGTGAAGTCTTGCCAACTTAATTAATCACCGAGCTTAAGCCGTGATAATTAAGTTGTGATATAACTCCTAATTAATTAATAGTTGAATTAATGTACAAGTGTTAAGTAATTGTTTTGTTAGTAAATAAATATTTTAATTGTTCTTTTTATTGTGTTAAATCAATACTTTTTTTGTGTTGTTGTTCGAGAAGTGAGAAAGTTCCAGCATTTAATTTTCTTTTATTGGTAAGTATGCACCAACCTACTAACTAAAACGGGCCCAATTGGTAAAGGGTCTACCAGTTGCTCCATTAGGGGCGAAAATCGCGCAAGTGCATTAGCACGCGGGTTTCCTTCTGCTGGTAACGCTTTACCAATATAAAATATCACTTACTAACTATTAAGGCTTTAGGCCAAAAATATCTTTTAATTTTTATACCAAATTTAGGGTAATGAAGTTACCCTGAATTTTCGTAATTAAACAACCACGGTGTAAACACCAGTAAACACCACCTCATCAAATTTTTTTTTTTGGTTACTCCCTAGTTGATGGCATAACACATGCCATCTCATCTTATCTAATCATTTATGCGGTAATCTAGGCCGTAATCTGAGTACCCCAAGACCCACACCGTTATCCCCTACCGGCTTGAGCTGCGGGAAGCAACGCCGCATGGGGTACTTATCAGATAACGGCAATTCTATGAAACCGGGATGCTTTTACGCAAGTAGAAGTTTTTCCTGTTTCAAATGCCATAAAACCAAAAGTTCTCAATATTTTTCATTGTAAAGAACAATCCTTCCGATTAATTATGGAATACTATTTCATTGACGTACCCCATACGGTCGGTCCAATTTTTGACCAAATTTTCGATGGTATGCGGCATTATGTCTTCAATGGCAATGCGAATATTGTTCTTGAGAGCGTCAATCGTTGCTGGTTTATCGGCGTAACACTTATCTTTGACGGCACCCCAAAGATATTAATCCAACGGCGTCAAATCACAGCTCCAAGGCGGCCAAATCACATCAGCGTTTCGGCTGATAATTCGATCTTCGAAGACAGTGCGCAAAAGATCAATTGAAACGTGTGCTGTGTGACACGGGGGGCCGTCTTGTTGAAACCAAATGTTGCCTATGTCCTTCTCTTCAAGTGCCCGGAACAAAAAAACGTTTATCATGGCGCGGTAGTGCTCACCATTGACAACGGCGGCTCCTTGCACATTTTCAAAGAAAAATGGCCCAATGATGCCACCGGACTAAAATCCGCACCAGTCACTCGTTGGGGATGCATCGGCTTCGTTACGATCACGTGCGGGTTCTCTGTGCCCCAAATGCGACAATTCTGCTTGTTTACATAGCCGCCAAGGTGGAAATGCGCCTCATTCGAAAAGATGATTTTTTTGTCAAAATTTCCGAATTAATGTTTCAATATTTCCCAGCGTTGTTCGGCCAGACTGATTGCCACTTTCCAACCAGATCAGCAAATTTGCTTACCAACACGCCTTCCCAGAGATTTGGGCTCAGGTTTTGTGGACACTTCTAATAGGTTGTTAAATTGACCATGTGGCCAGCCTGATTGCCACTTTCGAACCAGATCAGCAAATTTGCAACGAATTTTTGAATTTATAATTAGAATTTGGACGAAAATGGTAAACGGCCATTTAAATGACAATTGGCAATTAACATGATAAATTAATTTATTATACTACAAGCCCATATAAGATTAATAATTTCGAGTGAATTTATCAATCAATTTTGAAGTGTTTTAATTATTTTAGCAGTAAAGTATGATGAATACTTTACTCAAATGATAATAATTCCTGAATGAATCTTATTATACTAAATTTAAAAAGAGACATTACAAATTAACAACCGTATTCTACATATTATTCTAACATAATTATAAATACAATACTTTTCTTGCCTCCAAATAAACCTTTACTTTAATTTGTTAAATTGTACAAACAAATTTTTTACTTTACATGTACAAAACTACAATTAGATTAACTTTTAGAACTAAAATTTCCAATTGGGATGGCTATGTTTTCTAATTAGGTTTGGAATTAACAGTGTGAAACTAACATATACAAAAAAGTGTGGATTTGTGTAAAAACGACATACGCATCATCCTTCGCACATTAAAAAAACGCGCCAAATACTCTTCCTCTTGGGAGGTGCGAAAATGAGTATATTCCTAAACAGCAAAATAAATACAAAACATGACGGTGGTAAAAAAAATTTAATTTAGTGTTAATTGTAACTTATAATTATTTGAATACACGCAACTTAGAGTCTACATAATATTTTATTTAAATAAAAACAATTAATGTACTTATTTTCAGGAATAAAAATAATTTTGAATTTGTGTAATTTGTAATTTAAACTTCCTAACTTCATTGCATTCGATCGAAAAAAATTCTAAATGTGGCCCTGTTAATTTATATGCTTTCTCTTTTACCCTCCGAATTTGTGACGCTTGACAGTTGCTTACATTCATTCTATCTACTCTATTTCTATGAGCAGCCATGACAATTTATTTTACCCCTTTCTGTTTTTCTGCGCCAAAAAAGCCATGTAATGGTATTCCGCTTTCACTATGAAAATAAAGATATGCGTGTTGGGTTGATAACGGAATATGATGTAATTCCTTTACAGAACAAAATAAATATATTCATCGGTTCCAACGAATACCATATATAAAATATATACGAGTATGTAAGTCATGATTCTGCTCTGATACTGGAAGTTCCTATGTGATTAGGTCGAACACGACCCATGGGCTAGACAACACAGGTTGGTAATATTAAAACCCAAACTTTCAAAAGATGTTGGTTGGTTGCTTCAGTTCCGAAGTGGCGTTGATAATTAGCTCTTATATATTTTACGCAGCAAATTATCCTTAAGTGATAGTAGCACTTATAGAGTTGTGTTTGAAAATTTGTTAGACATTTATTAATTGTTTAACCACTGTTGGGCATTTACGATGTAAAAATCGTTTTCTATAGTTTTTTCTAAATAATGTAAATGAAAACTCTGAAAAATGATTGAAAATATTGTATAATTGATACATATGAAATCTGTTTTCGTCTTGAACAAACTATTTAGAGTTTTAAAGTTTAAGACATCTAGCTACATTTGAGAAAAAAGGATAATTTAAAAGTGTAAATAATTTTTTGCAGTGAAATAATTACATGCCATCTATTATTAAATCTGTAGCATTTTACAGGGTTCTTCGCAAATGCCAAGCATTCTAGTCAATAACACTTACTTTTGAAGAACAAAAACCTTCGTTAACTCGGAATCTTTTGGGAGTTTCTATTGCTTAAAGAAGATAAACTAATTAAGTAATTTTAGAATCGATTTTAGTGCTATTGGATAAACTCAAATACCCACTAAATGTATATAAACTAACATCATTGATACAGCACGATGCCAAGAAGGCTGGCACTGAAGTTGTGAAGCAAACAGAGTTTCATTTCTCTCGGGACTTTTATATCTGCCTACAGGCTTTGATGAAAAATATCAAAAGACACTATTTCGTGGTATTAATCAACCTAAAATATATACGTCCTCAGTTAAATACAGAGTCCTCTGTTTGTCAATGTTAGGATACGAGAGAATTTTGAAATGCGCTTTCTGTAAATACGGCTATATATCAATAATGGAATACCCTTTTACAAAAATCGTAATATTTCCACTATTTAAACATCAGGCACAAGAGATTTGAGGTAACACGAAAAATGCAGTACGAAGACAATGTTACTTATCTTATTTACAAAGACTTACATCAACTTTAGTCAAAGAGGAATTACACTAACAAAAACTAAAAACAAAATGCTCAAAGTAATTTTTTGGAGATTTTTTTATTCAATTTCTTTATTCCCTTCAGCATCAGTTATCCGTTTTTCATATCTTTGACTTTTGTATCTGGTGGCAATTTCCAAGCATTTACTAATATCTCGCTCCTTGGAGACTGCATCAACAATTTTCTTAGTCTCATAATTCCTAGCTGTAATAGTTTTCTCTTTTTGATGGCAATGGTTAACCAATTAAAATAACCTGAAATTTATCAAATTTAAAATGTAGATTAGATATTACCAATGCTGAAATAATCATAATACTTACGAGTTTTGTCAAAACGATGTTATGGAATACAATAAAGATAATAACTCATATTATTTGATCGATTAAATTTGGTTTTTTATTTTCAAAGTTACACAGTCAATTTTAATAATTATTAAATTATGTAAGATAGCGCGCTTATCATGAAAAAGTCATTTATTTTTTACTTTACATAATATATAAAATAAGTTTATGTAATTTACATGTAACTTACTTGTAAAAAATCGAGTAAATTACATGAAGTAATTTACACGCCGAACAGTAACAAGAACATTTAATTAAAATTATTCAAAATATGAATCTAATTAATAGAAAAATATTTTAAAATCCCTACCTATACCTAAATGAAAAAATTTATTAAACTCTAAAGACGTCTTTCCAGTTCTGTTGTGAATTTGAGATTATTATGATATTCTTGATGATTCTTTTTACACGATAATTGATATTTTAAAGTACAGAATACCGAATTATAAAGGGTAGTTGATAATTCACTTCCGAACTTGATATTTTGCATTCACACGACAAAAACTTAACTCCGGACTATGCTGGATGTAAACGCAACTATAGTACAGTAAACGCTCGATTTAACGGACCCCGATTTAACGGACGCTCGATTTAACGGACCTCGATTTAACGGACGCTCGATTTAACGGACAATTTTTTATTTTCCATTTTTCGGTTACCGTTTATGATGGGATTGGATATGTTGGATGGAAATGCGATTCTTAAATGATTTTTGGAAGAAATTCTGGAATGTGGCCACATGGGACGGAACTCAGCCATTTTTTAACCGATTATGATTGGATTGGGTATGCTGGATGGAAATGGGATTCTTAAAAGATTTTGGGAAGTAATTCTGAAATATGGCCACCTGGGACGAAACCCAGTCATTTCTTCACCGGTTATGTAGGGATTGGGTATACTGGATGGAAATAGGATTCTTAATTGATTTTGGAAAAAATTCTGGAATGTGGCAATCCCCGACGGAACTCGATCAATTTGTAACTGATTATGATCGGGTTGGGTATGTTGGATGGAAATGGGATTCTTAAATGATTTTGGGAAGGAATTCTGAAATATGGCCACCTGGGACAGAACTCAGCCATTTCTTAACCGATTATGATGGGATTGAGTATGCAGGATGGAAGTGGGATGCTTAATTGATTTTGGGATAAAGTTCTGAAATATGGCCACTTGGGATAGAACTCGATCAATTCTTAACCGATTATGGTCGGATTGGGTATGTTGGATGGAAATGCGATTCTTAAATGAGTTTGGGATGAAGTTCTGGAATATGGCCACCTGGGGCGGAACTCAGCCATTTCTTAACCGATTATGATCGGATTGAGTATGTTGGATGGAAATGGGATTCTTAAATGATTTTGGAAGAAATTTTGCAACATGGTCACCTGGGACGGAACTGAGCCATTTCTTACCCAATTATGATGGGATTGGGTATGTTAGATGGGAGTGAAATTCTTAAATGATTTTAGGAAAAAGTCCTGAAATTGGCCACCCGGGGCGAAACTCAGCAATTTCTTAACCGATTATGATGGGATTGGGTATGTTGGATGGAAATGGGATTCTTAAATGATTTTGGGAAGAAGCTCTGGAATATAACCACCTGGGACGGGACTCAGCCATTTATTATCCGATTATGATCGGATTGGGTATGTTGAATGGAAATGGGATTCTTAAATGATTTTGGGATGAAATTCTGAAATATGGCCACCTGGGATGGAACTCAGCCATTTCTTAACCGATTATTATGGGATTAGGTATACTGGTTGGAGATGGGATTTTTAATTGTTTTTGGGAAGAAGTTTTGGAATATGGCCACCCCGTCTAAGGTTGCAGGCCAGAACTCATTCAGTTAATAACCGATTACGATGAGATTGGATTTGTTTAATGGAAATCAGATTCATTAATGATTTCTAGAATAAGTTTTTTAATATGGCCACCTAGAACGGGACAATGTACAATTGTGCCTTTTTCGTTTTTAAGTATAAATATTTTTACTTTGGAATTTATCTACAAAGCTGAAATTTATGTTTTGCCTTCGTTAGTTTTTCCTTTGTCCCAGATGGCCATATTTCATAACTTCTTCAAAAACCTGTTTATGAATCTCAGTTCCATCCAACAAACAAAATCCCATCATAGTCGGTTGAGAATTGATCGCGTTCCGTTCCAGGTAGTCTAATTCCAGAGCTTCTTCCAAAAATCAATTAAGAATCCCATTTTCATCCAGCATACTACATCCCATCATAATCGGTTAAGAAATGGCTGAGTTCCATTCCAGATGGCCATATTTCAGAACTTCATCCCAATATCAATTAAGGATCCCATTTCCATCTAGCATTGGGTATGCCCATCATAATCAGTTAAGAATTGATCGGGTTCTGTCCCTAGTGACCATATTTCAGAATTCCTAACAAAAAATATTTAAGAATCCCATTTCGATCCAACATACCAAATCCGATCATAATCGGTTAAGAAATGGCTGAGTTCCGTCCCAGGTGACCACATTCTAGAATTTCTACCAAAAATCATTTAAGAATCCCATTTCCATCCACCGTACCCAATCCGATCATAATCGGTAAAAAAATGGCTGAGTTCCGTCCCAGGTGGCCATATCCCAGAATTTCTTCCAAAAATCATTTAAGAATCCCATTTCCATCCAACATACCAAATCCGATCATAATCGGTTAAGAAATGGTTGAGTTCCGTCCCAGGTGGCCATATTCCAGAACTTCTTCCGAAAATCAATTAAAAATCCCATTTCCATCCAGTATAAACAATCCGATCATAATGGGCTAAGAAATGCCTGACTTTCCCAGATTAAATTCGATTGAATCGATTAAATTAAAAAACATTCGGATTTAACGGACATTCGGATTTAACCATAGTAGGTTCACCATAGTGGCGCTCCTCGTAGCAAAACTATTTATACACCGCGCCGCTTAATTACGAGGCATAGCTCGTTTTGCTGAGTAGAGCTATTTCGCCACCTGATTCGCGAATCTCGATATTTATCGATTATCGATAAATATCGAGAATCAGAAAAATATTCACACGGGAAAAGAAATAAAAAAACGAAAACAGGGGGTCGGGTTTTGGAAGTTGAAGAGACACAGTCTCACACACAAACGCGGTTAAAAGTAAAAAGTGAAAGTGCCGAACAATCGTTCACACATCAACCATCTTGGTGAACAACATTTGTAATAAAAATAATAGTTTTAATAAATAAATAAATAATAAAATATAGTGAGTGTTAATCCTTATTAATAAGAAAACACGGTAACACCCCCTATAACTGGTGACCCCGACGCGCGGATAACGGTAAAAGAAAAACAGCTAGACCGTTACCAAAAATTCCGCGCAAGAGCACGTTTTTCTTGCAAAAAGTGCAATTAATTAAAAATAACTATAAATAGTGCATACAAAACGTACAACGCTAACCAAAAAATAACAGGCGCACATAAACGCCAATAAAATAAATAATATTGTAAAATAAAACACAAACACCGTTATAATTAACTAATATTAAATCTTGTGTAGTGCAGCAAGTTAGTGCGCGGTGTATGTGAGTTAGTACTCACAATATCAGAAGTTCGATACACGGTCAATACCATTAAAAAAAAGAAAAAATTTTTAAGTGGAAACTCCACAAAAATATAAAATTTTGGGCCAATTAACCCCCGCAAAGGCGATCGCGCCCATCGAGGGAAGCCAGGAAGCTGGCAACAACGTTCTGCGGTATAGAGAAATTACAAGAAAAAAACGGAATAACAGTCCAGCAGATCAACGTGGCAGCACGCAAACAACACAACTCGAGAAAATAACCACAATTACATCACAAAAACAACGGATGGCATCATCATACATCACGCGGATCAACCCTAACGGATACATTTAATCAAGTAAATATTAAACAAACATTTTTTTTACTTAATTGTTAAACATTTATTCGTAAAATTCTTTAATTTTTTTTAATTAAAATTCTTTTTACACAAAAAAAAAATCGTTTTTAAATAATTACATATATATTTACATTTAAAAATATAAAAATAAAAAAAAAAGTTTCTCTAAAATTTTATAAACAAATCAATTAAATATTATATACATATATTACCACTATATACAATCTATTATATAAGCATTATAGCCCAACGGTTAGCGTTGTTGGCTACAGATATTAAAATCGGTGGTTCGAACCTCGATCAATTCAATTAATTTTTTCCTTTTTCTTCATATGTTATAAATATAAATTTAATTTTTTTCTTTAAACTATGTGAATTTACATAATTTTTTTTTTGCAAACATTACTTTAATTTATAAAACTTATTGTAAGTGTACGATTGTTCGATTCGACATTTTCTTCTCACTGTTAATAGTATAATTTCGTCGATCAGTAAAACCACTTTTTTTTCTTTTCTACAATTTCTTTTCATGTAATTGAGTTTTTTTGTTGATTTTCTCATTCGATCTGCCAATTCACAATACTCCTTGGTTGGAAAAATAATTCGATTCAGCTTGTTCGCGAACGAATAATTTTTTTAGTCTATAAATAAATAGACAAATTATAAAATAAATATTACTGCTACGCCGGATTTTAGTGAAGTGAAAAAGAAAACAAATAAAGATGCCACCTAAACAACAAAAAGCCGTTTCATCATCAGAAGATGAGAACGACAGTCATGCTGGCACACCAGCATCAAAGGCAACCACGAAGATATACAAGATGCCGCCAAAAATACCTCCCTTCTGGAATGAACAACCGGCGGCATGGTTCATCCTTGTCGAACATCAATTCGGAATCCATCGAATTATTGACGACGATGAACGATTTGCATACACTCCCGGCGCGATACCACAAGAGACGGTACAATTCATAACGGACATTTTTAGAAACCCGCAGCCAGGCACGAAATACAAAAGACTGAAATCCGCGTTGACCAACCGCTACACTATTAGCGAGGAGCAACGACTTGACGAGTTGCTCTCCGGTTTCCAACAAATGGGAGACCTTAGACCGTCCCACTTTTATCGGCTGCTTGAACAAAAAGCAGGTGATTCTAAATTAGTAAACAACGATTTACTCAAAAATCTCTGGCTAAAACGCTTGCCAGACGACTTACGAGCGATAATGGCGCGGGATATTAAAAATGACATCGAGGAAATCTTACCGGTCGCTGACAATATCTGGATTTACGCTCAACCCAGAGCACCCAAACCAATTGCTGCTGTCAACCAGCCATCCACAAGCAAGGCAGCTGCTGACGGTGAATCAGCCCTTGCTTCAATGCAAAAACAACTGGACAAGACGCAACAACAACTGGCCGATCTACAGCGAACACTGGCCAATATGAACATTGGTTCACGTGGAAGATCGCCAAACAACAGACCGAATTTCAATTACCGACACAGGTCAAGATCGAGATCGTTTCGGCTCACGCGCACGCAACTGTAATAAGCCGTGCAGTTTCCGACCGGTAGCTCATGGAGAAGCTACTTCCAAACAGTACAAGTCTTCGGAAAACCACTAAATCCTGCTGTCTCTATACGGCAAACAGTGGGATTGGTTCGTCTCGCCGTCTTTTCATCCAAGATCACGAAAATAACTTACAATTTCTGATAGATTCGGGGGCTGAAGTATCTGTGATAGCCGTAAACAAGTTTCCCCGACACCGTTTGCATATTTACCGCAGCAAACGGATCCCCAATTTCCACTTACGGCACAAAACTTTTGAAGGTTAACCTCGGTCTCAGGCGTTCGTGCACACATCCCTTCATCGTCGCGGCAGTAGACAGGCCTATTATAGGTGCTGACTTTCTGTCCAAGTACGGTCTTGTGGTCGATTTGAAGAACAGAAGACTCTCCGATTCATTTACTACCCTCACTGTGAACGCAATCATCGCCCAAGTTGATTCGCCATCTCCAAAACATTTCAGCGTTAACAACGATTACAGCGCTCTTTTAAAGAAATACCCCTCGCTCACTGAGGTTCCGAATTACAATCTCCCAGTGAAGCATAACGTAGTCCACTACGTCGTCACGCAAGGTAGGTTACCTTGTGCTAAACCACGACAACTCGACGCAACGAAACTAAAAGCCGCAAAAACTGAATTTCAGTTTATGACAAACATCGGAATCTGCCGCCCCTCATCATCACCAGTCTCTTCACCATTACATATGGTGCAAAAGAAAGACAATAACTGGCGCTCTTGTGGAGACTATCGACAGTTAAACACTGTCACTGTCCCAGATAGATACCCTATCCCCCACATACACAGTTTCTCATTGAAATTCGCCGGTGCCACCATTTTCTCGAAAATAGATTTGGTTAGGGCATTTGATTGATTGGGTAAGATTCCCGGTTGACGCCGGGCCCATCTGCACACTCTTTTACACATAACAAGATGGAAGGATAGGAAAGGTGTTATTAATAATTATGTAAATTGACCCGGTTTCAGACACCTAAGTAGTCAATAGTTAGTAAATTGTTAGTTAAAATGTAATGTAAAACGGTTAGCACAAGACAGCACAATTATTTAAGATATGGTATAGTTCTCAGCAATCAGGATCCTAAAAATTTATATTAAATTATCTGCAATATAATTTATAATACCTCAAATGATAGTTTTTTTTACTAACTATTGAAGTATTAAATAATACATTAAAGTAATTCAATGTAATAATTTTTATTAATTCATCCAATTCAATTCTCCCGTCAAATATTAAATAACATTAATCGGATTCAAACTCTTATATCTATAAAGACTAAACATAATCAAAATTATCATTACCGGAACTTTAACTTCTAAATACTAAGCAGAATAAAACATTAAAGCATATAATTCTTAATGTGTAACATCCTGTTAAAATATAATTCATTAATAATTAATACTAACAGTACAAACCATGTTGTCATCAATAAACAGGAACTGCCAACTCCTAACTAAACGAGAAATAATCCATGAGCATCCTGAAATTTAAATTAATTAGCTAATTGGTTATACTTAATAATAAATGTCCTGTAACTTAGTAATAGTATAATGTAATCATTAGTGTTCAGAATTCTCTGTGACGACGAAATCGTTAATATATTACAGAATAACAAAAAATCAGAATAATGAATAATTAGTTTTAACTATGATGAACCCTAAAAAATTCTCCTAAAAAATATCAGACCAAATTAAACTTACCAAACTCAATCCACAAACAGCCTAAATAGAAACCCCAAAAGAACAAGCAGACAAATCACACGTAAATGCGCCGTAACACTCAGCCTACCAACCCAAACCAAGCCCAATAAAAATACTAGCCAAAATTAGAAAGGCACGATATAAGGATTTTGTGTACTTTATTAAATTTTATTATAACCATATTTCCTATATCTATTATATTTAAGTATCATCCCTGCCCTTTTTCCGTAGATTTTCAGTCCTTACCTTCCTATGTTATTTTGTATTGCTTTGCAGCCTATAATACACTAATCTAACTTGAAATTAATTTTGTGAACATAGGTGAATTATGGATGTATATGAACAACTTCTTCATCTCCATATTCCAGTAAGTCACTTGAATCTGATTCTTCATTTAGGTATATCTCTTCAGCAGCTTTCCGTAGTTCACTACGGTTTGATAGAAGGGCTATCCATTCACTAGTTGGTTTTGTATAATATTTCAGATCTTGCATTGAAGAGTCGTTCCATGTGAAGCAAGGTCGTAACAGTTTTTTTGCTCCAGCTGTGTATGATGAAGCGGCACTTAAAATATGAGTTGATCCACGGCGATGTACGTGTCCCCAATAATTAATTCTTTGAACTTTAATTCTTTTGGTGATCGTCTTGCCACTTAGCAATTCTTTTACTTTTTTTGTACTGGGTTTATTGGTGCTGAACTCAATTAATTTTTTCAACAAAAAAAGCTCATATTGCCTGAGGCGCTGGCGGTTTGCAAAGGTGAGAGCTGCTGATTTAAGTCCATAAATCATCATTGGGACAATAGTAGTATTATACATTGTAATAGCTGTTCGAAAGGGAATTTTATGCTTTTTGATAAAGATTTGCATACTACGGACAACGCCAAGTGCTTGATGACATCGAGTTCGTATAGTAAGCGGTCGACTTAGTTTGGAAGTTAAGTAGGTCCCTAGATATCGCATCTCTTCGACAACGGTGAATGTGATCCCAGCTAAAAATACACTGATTGGATGATCACTTGTTGTATTTGGGTCTCTAATGAGGATGGTACATTTTTTTGGATTGATTTCTAAACCGGCGAATCCTAGGACATGTATTAACTCTTGTATAAGTGGTCCCATAGTATCGATTTGACGAGTGACAAGTATGATATCATCAGCATATGCTAGAATCAATGGTAATTGCAGCTTATCACGCTGTTCTAATTTTAGTTCAGGAAACTGATCTGCCACAGTCAATAGCACTTCATTTAATATGAAGTTAAATATTCTTGGGGAAATTGGGCACCCCTGCTTTACTCCTTTGTTTTTTGAAATTTTCGTGGTGGTGTTATTAAACCATTTCACTGAGGAATTCTCCCAAAATCAGGTTTTAATGATGCGATTAACCAGGTAATTTGGAATATATTGTTGAAGGCACTCCGATATTACATCAAGATTAACTGTGTCAAATGCTTTAGATAGATCAATAGAGAGTACGTATACTCTATGTCCGGCCCGCCACTCCTCATCAATAACCCTGCGGATGGTGAACATGTGATCTTCGGTTGACCGGTTCGTTAGGAAAGCGGCCTGATATGATTGCGGCAAAGATAAATGCTCATCAAGTCGGTCCAGCAGCAGTTTTGTGTATATTTTATATCCCACGTTACAAAGAGTAATTCTTCTATAATCATTTGTTGATCTGGGATTTTTAATTTTTGGTATCGGAACCTGAATTGTCTCAGTCCAATCCACCGGAGGCTGGTTATTTATCCAAGCGGTCTCGATAACTTGCTGAAATGCTTCGATGATATTGTTCGGTGCATGTTTAAATAGTTCGATTGAAATACCATCGGTACCAGGGGCAGTTCCAGATCGGATATATTTAATTGAGGATCTAATTTCGGCTTCACTCGGAGGTGGCCCCAATGGGAAGTAGTCGTCCTCTTCCACCAGAGTTGTCCATTCGCCTTCAGATTTTTTTAATTCAGCGATCCAGGATGAAATTGGTATATAGTGTTTTTTGTTATTATTTGTGACTCTCTGATGTTGCTTAAAATATGAGTACGTTTTCCGCAAACGCTCAGATGGTTTATAGCTAGATAAGTTGTGAAAGAACTGTTGACATTCTAGAATTTTGTTTTCAGAAAGTGCTTGTTTTAAGGTATTCCGGGCAATTCTTAAACGATTATGAGCTGTGACGTCCTGTGGATGAGCATTTTTGAAATGAAGGGCACTCTTAAGTTGGGCGAGTGCTCGTCTGGGCTTCGATGTTATAAATGTTGATTTGATTAAACATTGCTGAGAAGTGATTTTGATACTATCAACAATGAGCTGCCATGTATTCTTTGTATCACCTTTTGAAACGGCTTCTTCATAGATAGTGGAGAGCCTGTTTTGGTAAATAACGCTAGTCTTATCTTCTCGTAGTGCAGAAAGATTTAATGATTTATATGAATATGTTGATGGCGTAATTATTACCTTAGATTTAGAAGACGGTATTCGTTGATTCATTGATTCTCTTCGTGAAGTGCAATTAATCCATATCAAACGATGATCACTTATTTTATGAAAGAATGTCTCGGCTTTGATTGAATTGATGTAAATAAAACGGGTTTTAATTCGCGTTAAAATGTGATCCACTTGAGAGTATGTCTTTCGATCCGTCCAGGTTGTAACTGTTCTTCGTCGGCCTCTAGTTGTTTGAATAAATAACTCAGTAGTGCTGGCAAGTAATTGCAAAGCCATGCCATTCTCATTAGACTCGCGGTGGTACAAGTTTTTGCCAACATTTTTCCCTTTATCATCTGAACCAATACGTGCGTTAAAGTCACCAAGCACAACAACATCGCAAGTCTTAGGACAACGATCAATAATTGATAGTAGTACAGAAAAATTTTTTGAAGTACGTTGTCTATTACACTTTGATGTATGCGGAGGAACATATACGGAAATGAATAGGATTTCCCCCACATTAGGGATATTGCTATTTAAAGTTATAATGGATCCAAAATAATTTTTAACTCGTTTTACTTGGATGGATGAAGATTTCCGAATTAAAATTGCGACACCTCTTCTCTTCGTTTTAGGGTCATTGACAAAATACCACGAATAATTTTTTGTACTACACGCTCCTGTGATCATATTTGTCTCTTGAACACTGCAGACGTCGATTGAATTTTTATCAAGAATGAGGTCGATTGTATTACGCTTTTGCTCATTATTTATCCCTCGTGTATTCCAGGTGCCAAATGAGAAGAAAATTGATTTCTTTTGTATTGATGGTTCTACAGCTTGTGATTGTTCTTCGAGAATATATGGATTGTTAGCTGCATAGATCTCGCGTTGAAAGTGTTCGGTGAGGATCGGTGTGTTCGATGTATGAGTAATTAATGTAGACTCTAAAAGAGCCGCTTGACTCGGAATAAGACTATCATAATGCACTCCATTATATAACAAATTTATTTCATACAAAGGTATATTATTATCAGGTATGAAAATTGTTTGATTCTGTGCACCATCATGATGAATAATTATTCTAATATTCCTCAAATTTGAAACAGCCGATAAGCATTCTGCACCTCCCCAGAACCCTTCCGTTCGTAAATCAGATAAATATTTTAATATTAATTTATTTTTAGTTATAGTTGAAATGCTATCTGGATTATACACCAACAGGCAAGAATCCAATATGGTGGGTATATATGCTTCTAAATTATTATCACTACTAATAAAGTCAACAATATCCGCTCGAAGTTGTTTAACAGAACACGAAATAAATTGGGGATTTCGAAGATGTAACTGGTGGAGTATGGCATTGAACAAACAATTACCATCTCCTGGAATATGGTAAATTTCCATACTATTTACTCAAAATATCAACAATTATAATTGAGCAAATTTAATTATTTCAACTATTCGTTCTGTAGACACAAATAATTTAAACACGCTTAACACAAGTTATTTTGGATATAATTTAAGACTATACGATTATAAATAATTAAATCAATAATTTATTATTGCTTCCAAAGTTTCAGCTATCAACACTATTTTCTTTTGTTAAACTCTTCGAAACAAATCAATTCGTTGGTAAGTCGTTGGTAGAGCAAGAAAACCAAAATTTCGTGTTATAAATCCTGTCGTCGTAATATTGAAACCGATGATCAATGTGCGCGCATTTATCTTACAGAAAACAATAATATATATAAATATGGGTAAATGAGGGAAAACAATTTTTGGTTGACTGAATAAATCTGTTCTTTAAATTAAATTAAATTATAAGTAAGTATTTTTAATAATCGTACCAAACCAAAAAGTATATCTGTGCTTCCAAATACCCGATCATGGCATTTACACAATCATTTCATCATCAACGATCAAACCACTCTTGCTGTCCCATCAAACGCTTTTCCATATTATTGTACATGAAGGTACATACAAGTGTGAACGAGAAAAAATAATCATGGCGACAACAACACAAAATTAGCGGATGATCTATAAAATTATTAACTCGTTTAGTAATCACTCATACATACGAGTATGTATCTCTCTCACAAGAAAAAAAAAGTAAATAATACATATAATAAAATGTAGACGAAACGAAACACCATAACTATAATCTCATAAACCGAAACAACAACAGGAAAAACAATCGATAAATCCTCTTCTAGTTGCGACAGAAAAGAACAGCAAGCAAAATGCCTGTTTTTTTTTTTTTTGGGACACAAAAGCAAAAATATAACAGGTCGTCTGCTCTTAAAAATACTATGGTAACAAACGATAAATAAAAATTTCATCATACACGTAATTATGTAAAATACCCAATTCATAGAATGATATATTTCCATATGTAATGCTGTAATGTATATAACTTATACAAAAATAAACACGCATCCCTATACACACATAATTCTCTATCCTCTATAGCATATTTATGACGATTTTTAGATTCAGGCATTTATTATACACACAAACACATACTCACGCAAGTTATACAAAAAATTACAAACAAATAAATTTCATAAATATAATTAAAATAAAACAAAACAAAACAAAATAAAACTTATCTGATCTTATAAAGGTTGTCGGTAATTGTTATAATTAAAAATTATCACTATTAAACGTATTTAACCACTACTTAACATCAATATAAAATAAATAAATAAATAAATGACCCAAAAATGAATTTTAATTTATTTATTTATTCATTTTCACTCTCTGCAGCCTTTTCGACCGCTCTCGTCGACGATCCGAGATTCACCAATAGATTTGGTTAGGGCATATCATCAAATTCCCATGGCTCTCAAGGATATTCACAAAACAGCGATTACTATTCCTTTTGGCCTTTTTGAGTTCACCCGAATGCCATATGGTCTTCGTAACTCAGCCCAGACATTCCAGCGATTCCTTAACGATGTGTTAAAAGGGCTGGACTTCATCTACTCTTATATCGACGATATCCTCGTTGCGAGCAGGTCCGATATGGAACATAGTGAACATCTCGAGTCAGTATTTAAACGTCTCTCCGCATATGGAATTAATATTAAAGCTTCGAAATGTATTTTCAGCGTGAAGTCACTCGACTTCTTGAGCCACACAATTTCGAAAGATGGTATCCTCCCGTCGAAAGACAGAGTTGATGTCATTTCAAACTTTCCAGAACCAAGATCAATCCGCAAAATACAGCAGTTCGTCGGTATGGTGAACTATTACCACCGCTTTATACCAAGATTAGCCGAACTGTTATCGCCTATTCACAGGCATTTGGCCACCATACTCAAGAAAGGCAAAAACAGAAGAAACTTCTCTTGGCCCGAAGATTGCACAGAAGCTTTCGAAACGGTCAAGCGTTCTCTTGCCGCTTCCAATGTAGCAGTTGGAGCTGTCTTACAACAACGTAACAAAGGATGTTGGCAACCATTAGCGTTCTTTTCAAAGAAGCTCTCTCCTGCGGAAATTAAATACTCTACTTTCGATAGAAAACTTCTTGCTATGTATTTAGCAATCAAACACTTTCGCCATTTCGTCGAAGGACGAAATTTCTCTATATTTACCGACCATAAACCACTTACAACAGCTATTGCGTCAAAGGCAGAACGTAGTCCGCGGCAATTACGACAACTCGATTACATTGCCCAGTTCACTACCGACATCCATCACATCAAAGGTAAACACAATGTGGTGAGCGACTGTTTGTCTCGTTCTGGTGAAACACTTCTCACAGAACTTAGCATATTCTCCTTCGACACGAAGGAATTACTTGTACAGCAACAATGCGACGACGAATTGCAGAAATTGATTTCAGCACGCACACCGAAACCAAGCGTAAACCTGCAACGGATCGACTTACCCGACAAGCAGCAAATTTGGCGTGAGACTTCTACAGGTAAAAATCGACCCTACGTTCCTCTTAACATGCGACGGACAATCTTCGATAGTCTATATGGCTTATCACATCCCGGCATCCAAATACTTCTGGCCAAGAATGAATACTGATACAAGCAATTGGGCTAAATCTTGTATCCCATGCCAAAAGTCCAAAGTTCACCACCACACAAAATCAGCCCTTGGTAAATTCGAGCTACCAAATGGCAGGTTCGAACACATCCACATGGACCTGGTTGGTCCACTGCCCCAATCGAAAGGCTATCATTATATTTTAACGATAGTCGACCGATTTACCCGTTGGCCAGAAGCTTATCCAATCCGAGAAATGACCGCTAAAACCGTAAGTAAGATCTTCTACAATGAGTATATCTGTAGATATGGTGTCCCACTCTTCATCACGACAGACCAAAGAACACAATTCAAATCAACGTTGTTCACTAAGCTCACGAAGCTCCTAGGTCCCCATCGCATTAGGACAACTGCATACAACCCGAAAGCGAATGGTCTTGTCGAACGGTTCCACAGGCAATTAAAATCCGCCTTAACAGCTCGATGTAATACATCCCATTGGAGTTCAGAACTTCCAACTATCCTATTAGGTATTCGAACCTCTGTCAAGGAAGACCTAGACTGCACACCAGCAGAGCCAGTATATGGTCAAAATATCAAGGTTCCCGGTGAATTCTTCATCAACGATCAAAATTCGAACCCAAACACAGATACTTCGGATTTCGTAAAGCAGCTTCGTACCACCATGAGAGCCTTAGTTCCTACGGACACACGACATCCAAACGAACCGGCAACGTACATTCCCAAAAATTTGGAAACCTGTTCACACGTATTCGTGCGTGTGGATAGAGTCAGAGGTCCTTTGAGTACATCTTATTCTGGGACGTATCCAGTAACCCGCAAATTGCTCAAATTCTTTGTTGGGGATATAGATGGAAAATCAACAACAATTGGCATCGACAGGCTTAAGCCAGCATACGGAATACTTGTGGTAAACCCAGTCGAAAAACGTAGTGTTCGAAAAACGGTTAGATTTAATTTAAACCATTGCGGTTTTCGATCCAGGAGGGGAGTGATGTAGCGGCTCAAAAATAATTTTCACGTCGTGGCACTCCTCGTAGCAAAACTATTTATACACCTCGCCGCTTAATTACGAGGCATAGCTCGTTTTGCTGAATAGAGCTATTTCGCCACCTGATTCGCGAATCAGAAAAATATTCACACGGGAAAAGAAATAAAAAAACGAAAACAGGGGGTCGGGTTTTGGAAGTTGAAGAGACACAGTCTCACACACAAACGCGGTTAAAAGTAAAAAGTGAAAGTGCCGAACAATCGTTCACACATCAACCATCTTGGTGAACAACATTTGTAATAAAAATAATAGTTTTAATAAATAAATAAATAATAAAATTTAGTGAGTGTCAATCCTTATTAATAAGAAAACACGGTAACACCCGCTATATGTCACAAGCCAGAGCAGGATGGTTGTATAAAAAATGCATATGACTGTCTCATATGTCAAAGAAAAAACCCTCAAACCAGTTTTTGTTTTTGTTGAAAATGACGCGTTAAATGTTGTGCTCTTAAAAAATCTTGAAAATATTAATTAAAATAATTAAAAAATAATTAATATATTATTAAAATAGTTAGTGGATTGTGTGTAGTGCATCATTTTAGTAATAAAAATTAGAAACATTTAATAAAATGAAATGTCTCGTGAAAATCTAAAAAAATGCGCCTAAAAATTACAGGAAGGAATTTCGTACCATCAGTAAGTGTTTATATAAAATAAAATGTAAATTATGTTAAAAAGAAAGTGATTTGTGGTAAAATTATCCTTAAATTAAGTTATTGTTGTAACTTTAATTATCCTTAAATTAAGTTATAGTTGTTGGCGTGGGTTCTTTCTTTTTGTAAACAAATGGTTTACCAGTGCCGCATTTTTCGTATTAATATGGTTCGAAAAGATGGTGTTGATTGTTTCATGTACTGTGTGCTTTTATTTTCATAATTTATTTTTATCTTGGAATATGTATTGTAAATACAATTTTTTACAGAAATTATATTGTAAACATTTGTTTTTAGTTTACCAAATATGGAGAATTGAAAAAGCAATGGTTAAAGCCTCATCAGATGATATTTCAAATGACCAAGAAATTTCTAAAGTAGACGAATTTAATATGTATGACGAAGGTTTTTTTGGATACCCAATTATACTAAGTGAATTTTCAATTAATGTTATTCAATACATATGGGGATTTATAGTCCGATATTTATTTAAAAAATTGAATTGTGAGGACTGTTGCAAATTAATACAACAATGTAATTCTTATAAATCGCTAATCAATTTAAAAAATATGAGTGGTCTTTTAACTCCTTCGCCATCAGTATTAAACATTTGTAAATATTCCGAAGTAAAACGGGAATTGGCTATTGCGGACTACAAAAACAACGTAGTTGCGTTGTCTAGTTCTAAATTGTTTAAAAAAATAAGTTATAACGTTCTTCACAACCTAATAAGTGTAAATATTTTCAATGATGAATTTGTTAGCTCATTCTATCATAGAAAAATTTTATGACATCCGGTTGAATTATTTTTGTAGTAACCAAAGGTCATATAAATTAACAAAAAGAAACAAGTTTGTTTCTTTCTTACATTTTAAAGGAATGTGAAATAAATAAGCGTAGTGGTTTTATAATTATTATTTTTATACACATAATATAAAAATAATTAATGTACTTTTATTAAAGAAATAAAGATGTAATTAAATATAAATAATTTTTTAAATTTAACTTCCTAACTTCATTGCATTCGGTTGAAAAAATTCTAAATACGGCCCTGTTGATTTATAC
The DNA here is from genome assembly GCA_963691935.1 of Nephrotoma guestfalica. Taxonomy (NCBI): domain Eukaryota; kingdom Metazoa; phylum Arthropoda; class Insecta; order Diptera; family Tipulidae; genus Nephrotoma; species Nephrotoma guestfalica. Next base: position 164,943,233 of record OY829913.1, on the reverse strand, counting down.
GCTTTCTCTTTTACCCTCCAAATTTATGACGCTTGACAGTTGCTTACATTCATTCTATATACTCTATTTCTATGGATTTAACGGACACCCCCAATTAGTCCGTTAAATTGAGCGTTTACAGTATACTTCGTTCCCATGTCAATACAATAATACCCCATTTACATGTGATCAACATTTTTCTTCTTCAAAATGAAAGAGATATAACATTCATTTTTTGCACATGAGAGACAAGAAAATAAATTTATCCCAACAAAACTTTGCATACGATTTTATGAGCCACTACACCGCAAAAACCACTATAAAAATGAAAATGTTGTCCTAAAATATATTCGATCCGAGTATTTTTAAGGCAACATTTTTAAAATTAACAAAAAAAGTTTATTTTATATTTATAATTGTTAAGGATTCATAATAAAAACAGACGCCATAGATAAAAATGTTAATTTCGCATTTGAATTGATTAAAAATAAATTAAGAATTTTCCTATAAAAAAATTATGAAATTACTATATACGAGTATGTTTATTTTTTTCTCGCATATTGAATATTTTTATGTAGCGGATTCTTCTGATTTACCTGCAAAAACTTGCAGAAGAAAACAATTTTCTACATGTAAATGGGGCATAAATCTACTACTAATTTATCAAGAACCCAAGTATTTTTATATCCGAAAATTTTTGAATTTTTCTGACATCTAGCTGAAATCATCACCGACTTTTTTCAGCACGAATGTCCGATTTTATCTAAGATTTACTATGAATGTTGTCGCCAAAGCTCGGAAATGATGAAAAGAAAAAGTTAGGTTATGTAATACTTTTCCGGTAAAAAAGTGGGTGGAGCTTATTTTCGAGTTTAGCGGCATATTTTTAATTTTGAATTTTTAAATAAAAACAAAAAATTAATTCATTTCAGTAAATGTTTCATTTATAACAAATAATTACTTATTATATTTGATTTTTAAATGCACTGTGTGAAAACACACACACAGTTCCATATTAAAATATTAAACATAAATTATGAAAAATCGGAAATATATTAAATTAGTACAATCACAGTTGTAAATTACAGGCTAATTAAATTTAATTAATCGAAATTCTCCCCTAAAGAGATGGAAAATTGATTTTCGGTTGATTCTAGATGCTCCTCAATAAACATTAAAGGATTCAAAAATTCGGGTTGAGTGTCGGCTTTGACTTTTGAAGTTTTCTTTGCTGTTTCAATTTTATTCGCCTTTGTTGGGTCCGTTTCGACATTTTCTAGTTGCTGAAATAAAAAATAAATTGAAATTGTAGGTTGTAGGTTAGTAGAGCTAAGCTTTGTTTAAGTGTAAATAATTATTTAAAAATGGTAAACGATTACCCTGATATTCGTTGGCAGCATATGTCAACAAATGGGGACGCATAACCTCACATTTAACAAAAAAAAATTAAAACTTAATAATTTAAAATATAAATGTTTAATATTTACCTCACAGATTTAGATCCAAAACGTTAAAAATATAAACTTTAATGAAAATTAATAATACAAAAATGTTATATATTTACATAGAACGTACACACAAACAACCGTAATGGCGGTCTCACCTCAACTCAACAAGAAAAATCGATATGTGTTTATTAATAAACAACAATAACGAAAAATCATCATTTCCGAGTTTTTATACCAAAAACCGGAAAACAGTGCCTTACCGGTTCAACTTTTCAGTTTTGTTATACTTGGGGTTTAATGTTTTCCCAAGTATAACAAAACTGAAAAGTTGAACCGGTAAGGCACTGTTTTCCGGTTTTTGGTATAAAAACTCGGAAATGATGATTTTTCGTTATTGTTGTTTATTAATAAACACATATCGATTTTTCTTGTTGAGTTGAGGTGAGACCGCCATTACGGTTGTTTGTGTGTACGTTCTATGTAAATATATAACATTTTTGTATTATTAATTTTCATTAAAGTTTATATTTTTAACGTTTTGGATCTAAATCTGTGAGGTAAATATTAAACATTTATATTTTAAATTATTAAGTTTTAATTTTTTTTTGTTAAATGTGAGGTTATGCGTCCCCATTTGTTGACATATGCTGCCAACGAATATCAGGGTAATCGTTTACCATTTTTAAATAATTATTTACACTTAAACAAAGCTTAGCTCTACTAACCTACAACCTACAATTTCAATTTATTTTTTATTTCAGCAACTAGAAAATGTCGAAACGGACCCAACAAAGGCGAATAAAATTGAAACAGCAAAGAAAACTTCAAAAGTCAAAGCCGACACTCAACCCGAATTTTTGAATCCTTTAATGTTTATTGAGGAGCATCTAGAATCAACCGAAAATCAATTTTCCATCTCTTTAGGGGAGAATTTCGATTAATTAAATTTAATTAGCCTGTAATTTACAACTGTGATTGTACTAATTTAATATATTTCCGATTTTTCATAATTTATGTTTAATATTTTAATATGGAACTGTGTGTGTGTTTTCACACAGTGCATTTAAAAATCAAATATAATAAGTAATTATTTGTTATAAATGAAACATTTACTGAAATGAATTAATTTTTTGTTTTTATTTAAAAATTCAAAATTAAAAATATGCCGCTAAACTCGAAAATAAGCTCCACCCACTTTTTTACCGGAAAAGTATTACATAACCTAACTTTTTCTTTTCATCATTTCCGAGCTTTGGCGACAACATTCATAGTAAATCTTAGATAAAATCGGACATTCGTGCTGAAAAAAGTCGGTGATGATTTCAGCTAGATGTCAGAAAAATTCAAAAATTTTCGGATATAAAAATACTTGGGTAAACAATCTACACTAGGAGGTAAACGGTATCCGGTAACTTCTTCGTTTCTTTCTCCTTTACTGGTTAAAACCGATTTTGAATGTAAAGGGGGATAAAACGAAGAAGTTGCAGGATATAAGTTGAACTTGAAGTACTACTGTGAATATGCAAATTAAACATAATTCACACATAAAGTTTTTTATTTTATGAACAGGAGGTCGCTTTTTGTGCAAAATCCGAGATTTGACGAAAAAACCGCAGGTATATAGTGTAGCAGTGGTATGTGAATTTGTGTTAGTGCGAAGGCGCGTCATTAAATTTTTTTGGATACGACATTTCTAGATTGACATTTCCAAAATTAAATTTATTTAATTATTTAATTTTAATTTTAAAATACATAATTGCAAATTCTGTGTTTCTGCGAAAAAAACATTTATTCGACATCGCATTGAAAAAAAAATTAAAATCGTAAAATATTTAGTAAATTATTTTTCTTCTTAACACATTGGCGCACACTTTCTAAATGTGTAGTACACACATTTCACTCAGGAACACACATTTGATAACTTTTGTAATTGCAATGATATGTCGTCGCGGAAAGGAATGAATTTTTGAGAATTGTAAAATATGTCGAGTTATTCCTTAAAAAATGAAAGCGAACGTTTTGAAAAACGAAAAAGTTGTATGTCTGCTATATTTGCACAAACGTGCTAACACGCCTTTTCAAAAGCAATGTCAAAAAAGCAAATGTCAAAAAAGTGAAAAAACAAAACTACATAAGCACCAAAAAAAAAACTGAACCGATTTCTATCGATCCATAATTTTTGACACACTAATATAAAATTATATACTATACTCCTTATACGTATATGAAAACATCATGTCTCGTGTTTCGGATTTTGACCAAAATCGACCCGCAGGTTGCCTATGAATTTGTACTTATAGAAAGAAATAATGTTTTTAAAGTTTAATTCTTTATCAATGAATTCGAAGTCATTTTGAAGGCTCAAGCTTAAAAAAATAAATTAAAAAGACCCCAAGGTAATAAAATATTGTATTCATATTTTGAAATCTATTTTCTTTCCAGTCAACTGCCCATTTATTACATTTCTCATCTAATTACTGGAATCCATGTACTATACCAACTCTTAACAAAATGAAAGGTAAAACTCTCTTGAAAATACTTATTTCTCCGTATTTTTTGTATTTTGTATTGTCTTTTGATTATGCGAAATTATCGATTTTTAAATCAAATAATTTAAAAATCGAAACATTGAAACCAAAATTCTTGTGTTTAATGTCTATTTTGTTTTGAAGATACAAGGCGAGATTTAATTTGATCAGTGGCTTTCTAGAGCTTGACTTGAATAATACATAAAATAATAAAACTGGTGATTCAAAAATATAAAAAGTTATGTTTTCCAATTAATAAAATATATTATTAAATAAAAAAGTGTTATGATCTAAACAAATAAAAAAAATATTTGTGATAAACGTTCAATATTTTAATTGTTAAATAATTTTTAAAACATGTTTATTAAATTTGTGATATTTGTGTTGTGTTTCAATTTATTATTGGACAGAACACATAAATTTGTTAACGGATTTGCCGCAAAAGAGTCATTCGAAGGGAAATTCGTCCCCTTGCGCAATGAAAAACAAGAGTTAACCGAAAAGAATACTGAATTTTCTAAAAACTTTATAGGAATATATCACAATAATAAAGCACCAGCACATGATACACCGAAAAGTCACTGCAAGTGTAGTAAGTTGTTATTAGTTTATTAATAAGAAGCAAATGTTTATTATTTTTTATAGAAAGTAAATTGTCTTCATTCTTTCTACTCGTACATACGTGTGATTTGTGATATTTTAGTAATATTGATGAGCAGTCATTGTCCTCCAATACTCTTTAGAGTCTTATATTGTAAGTGACCTTGAAATATATTTGTAAAGTGAATTGACAAAATTGATCAAGTTTTATTTTTGTGACTATAACTATACAATTGACTATCAATTGATTGATGCGTCGTTTGTAGGTTTGAACAAGTTTAGAAAATATGAACCATATAATAAATAAAACTCCTATTAAATATAATAATTAAAAAACACATACTAATACAGAGTGCTTTCTTAAATAACTTTTAAAAGAAATATAATTTTATAATTTATATTTTATTGATTGATTATATGGGTTTTAACATTATGTATGGAACACAGTGTCGGTTAAGTGGCTGCCTCTGGTCGTAGCGCAAACGTAAGCTCTTTTAAGCACATTTTTCATAACATTTTCGCAAACTTCTGGTGCTATTTCAGGAATTTCGCTTCTCATGTTGTTCTAAAGCATCGAAGTTATGGTTGGTTTATTGGTGTACAGCTTTCAAGGAGGGGTCAAATTAGGGAATCGTAGGGGCCAGTCGATATCACTATATTTTGACATTATTTGGCCGGGAATTTTTTTTCGCAAAATTTGCATTATAGGGCGAGCTATGTGTGATAGAGCTCCGCCTTGTTAGAACCGCAATATTCAGAATTAAACCAATTCGAGCACAAGAAAGTTTTCCAACTTATATCCTAATAGCGGCCACCAGTAGCTGTTACAGAATTGCCTCTTGTATCCACAAAGAAATATTGCTCGATGATACCGCCGGCCCAAATGAGGCACCATACAGTTACTCTACGAGAGTGTAGTGGTCTTTGGTGTATCAATTGAGGGTTTTTAGGGCCCCAGTAATGCTATTCTGTTTATTAACAAAACCAGTCAAGTCGAAATTTGCTTTGTCGCTCATAATTATTTTTTACCAAAAATGGTGGTCGTCTATACCGGGCTGTAAAACTCGAGCACTCCAATTTCGCCGCATTTCATGATCATTTTGCTGCAGCTCTTATGTCAATTGAATTTTACATGGATAAAAATCCAAATCTTTTTCGAGAATTTTTAATAAACTTGATGGAGACATTCCTAAGTCTTGTGCACGTTGTCGATAACAGGTACCAGCCTTATTGTATCAATCTTTTTTAGTGTACGTTGGCTTAACTGTCGCTCAGTCTTTACTTTATCTCCCAGTGTATGCAAATTATTCATTACATGTTGAATGGTTGACTTGCTCGGCACTTGATTAACACCAAAACTTTACGTAATTTACTACGCGTATTTACAATTGAACAACTATTTAAATAAAATGTTTTAATAATGTCAACAAGTTGTTGAGGCGTGAGATGCTCCATAATAAATTGTTATCGACCACACTCTCTATGACTGTCAAATGCTGTCAGTTCGCAATGTCATTCAAAATAAAATAGCGGCCAAACAAAATCGACCTGTGTATGAATTCTGTTCGTTTTTCTCAAGCAATTCAAGTGGGATTTTGTATACGTATACAGTGTATAATATTAGTGCACCTAGAATACTACAGGCCACACTGCTTTAAAAATTTTGCTATATGACGTCAATTTATGCCGTCAGTTCCATCTTTGACTATTGTAGGCAGCACTAAAGTTATAAAGATTGTTTTGATTTTTTTTGTGTTTAAGCTGTCATATTGATAAAAAAAAATGTAAACAAACAACAAGAAAAATATTTTAATAATATATTTTAAAATTTAATAAAAGCTATTGGTAAGTATTAATTCATAATATTATTATAAAATTATGCATTTCAAATTGTGTTAAATATGTAAACAAGTACAAAATGTGCACACATTTCTTGTAATTTAAGGGAAGACCTAATCTTACTTTTAGCACTCATATAAATTTTTTTTTCTGTTTATTTTCGTGTATTCTTTTTATGAACATGACTGCCGTCTATGTATAGTTCAAAGAATAAACTGTAGACATAAATTTGATGACATTGAAAGCAGTGTTTCCTGTAGTATTCTAGGTACACTGATTCTACACACATACACTAGTGCACCTAGAATACTACAGGCCACACTGCTTTCTATGTCATCAAATTTATGTCTCCAGTTTCTTGTTTGAACTATAGACGGCAGTCATGTTTATAAAAAGAATAAACGAAAATAAACAGAAAATAGAAAATATTTATACGAGTGCTAAAAGTAAGGTTAGGTCTTCCCTTAAATTACAAGAAATGTGTACACATTTTCTACGTGTTTGCATATTTAACACAATTTAAAATGCATAATTTTATAATAATATTATGAATTAATACTTACCAATAGCTTTTTATTAAATTTTAAAATATATTATTAAAATATTTTTCTTGTTTGTTTACAATTTTTTTTATCAATATGACAGCTTAAACACAAAAAAAAATCAAAACAATCTTTTAATTTTAGTGTTGCTTACAATAGTCAAAGAAGGACCTGACGACATAAATTGACGTCATATAGCAAAATTTTTAAAGCAGTGTGGCCTGTAGTATTCTAGGTGCACTGGTAGAATATTCATATTTTTCCAAATTGCATAGAAAATTAAATTTGGATTTTGGGGATTTTTATACAAATGATCGCTGTACAACAAAAATTAATCATATAACAAAATATTAATTTCATTTTCATTCATGTAAAATGTTGTTCGATTTATTAATAATAAACGTATATGTATATACGAGTAAGAATTCGTATACAACACGAAAACAACAAATCTATGAAGTCCAGTACATTCGTCGGATGGAAATCCGGGACATTTTACATCTCAAAAAATAAGTTAACATATATGTAGGTTTTTCGTTCTATATTTGGTCTATTTTTGTGTGACGTAGCTATCAAAATTTTTTATTTTTATTTTACTTGCGCTTGGCTTTCTCGTGTCTCCATTTCTGAAAAAATAAAATGTTTCTATTAATTAATGTAATACATTTGTATTATTTAATATAATATGCACATACCGTTCCAAATAATTCCAAATAATTTGCTTAATTAATATTTTATAATAAATAATAAATAAATTTATTACGCCAGGCACGTTTTACAACAGAAACAAAATACAAATGTCATTAGGAACAACACACAAAAACTTGAGCAAAAAAGTAAAATGATCTACAAAATATTGCTCAAAATTAAAGTTTTTTTTTAGGTTGGCTGTCTGCAGGATTTTTTGCACAAAAGTTGAAATTTTTCAACTTCTTGGGATGAAGAGGGGCGTGTATTTTGTACTATTTCCCTCATTTGATTGGATAAAACGGCGAGATGTAAAAATTCCGGATTTCTATCCGACGTATGTACCGGGCTTGAAAAAATATTTTTTTAGAAAACGATCACCATACGCATATGAAAAGCAAACAAAAATTGGAAATGAAATTAGTACATTTCGTAGAAAAATATAACTTTTATACACAAGAAATAATTTTATTATATACAATAGTACATAGTCCTGTCAAATGCACCAACAATCCACAAATAAAAAAAACTGTTTTATTTGGTTGAAAGGGTTGGAATGGTTATACGCTAAACGCATAAAGGAGGATAACTATTTTACGATTACAAAATATACAACTAACATTCGAATGCATACAAATGTATTCTACATGTAGAATATATTTGTGTTGGTTTCGGCACGGGTATATACAACTTTGTATTTAACTGTATGATATTAAAAAGGGAAAATATGATACATAAGCCTCCCGTTCAAAAATATTACTTATGTACACTGATCGAAAATTGTAAGTAATATTATTGAAAATTGTAAGTAATATGAATATTATACAGTGAGATATAATTGAGTTTATCTCTTTTCTATCCTACTCAATGGTATAACCATAAATAAAAAGACCACGATAAATTATGCAGTGTAAATCTCTTCATTGACTCCAACGGGCGTGTCTATCTTTTAAACCTTAATAAAGGTCAGTTACCGACCAAATGGCACAGTGGTTAAAGCTTTGGCGTTTGGATCGGGAGGTACCGGGTTCGAATCCCGATAGGGGGCATGATGCAAAAGGGAATTTTCATCAACAGATTACGATCTGTGATGAAATGGAACACATCTATGACCCCGTGTCGGAGTGCAAAACTCATGGGCCGATCCATCTTCCATGCCAGTATAGGCTGGCATGGAGCTATGCAATGTGCAGATGGTAACAAAAATCGAACCTATAACCGTACGTCCTCGAATTGGCCTACACACTGGCGTAAAAGTAAGGACGGAAAAAGGTAACCGTGAAAGAGTTGGGAGAGCCTTGGCCCCAGAACAGATTGCAGAGATAATAAAAAAAAAAAAAAAAAGTTCAGTTTGAGTTTTTGTTGTTGTTCACGTAAAATTGAAGGCCGGTATTTGTTTTTTTTTATTCGTAAACACATATGTCGACGGAGTGACGAAACGAAATAGAGAAATTATGTTATTGTTTTGTTATGTAGAAAAGGGAATTGAAGGAAGACGAACAACAACAAATACCTATGTATATAAAAAAAAATAATTTTTGTTTTTTAGATCAATGATACCATGTTTACACCAAAGCTAAGTAAATATAATACCAGGCCAGTTTACATCACAAGTGGTTTAAACCAGTGCACCTAGAATACTACAGGCCACACTGCTTTCTATGCCATCAAATTTATGTCTCCAGTTTATTCTTTGAACTATAGACGGCAGTCATGTTCATAAAAAGAATACACGAAAATAAACAGAAAAAAAAGATTTATACGAGTGCTAAAAGTAAGGTTAGGTCTTCCCTTAAATTACAAGAAATGTGTTCACATTTTCTACGTGTTTACATATTTAACACAATTTAAAATGCATAATTTTATAATAGTATTTGAATTAATACTTACAATAGCTTTTTATTAAATTTTAAAATATATTATTAAAATATTTTTCTTGTTGTTTGTTTACAATTTTTTTTATCAATATGACAGCTTAAACACAAAAAATCAAAACAATCTTTATAATTTTAGTTCTGCCTACAATAGTCAAAGAAGGAATTGACGACATAAATTGACGTCAAATTTTTAAAGCAGTGTGGCCTGTAGTATTCTAGATGCACTGCATACACATACAAACCAGTTAAAGCTGATCGATTGTTTACATTTTTGTAACACACACACATACCCCAACTCAATATGAAAAATACAATCACATTTCGTTTCGTTCAAGGACTAAGAAATCTAAAAACAATTTTCCCATATACATTTATAAATTTATGAAAATCCTTTTTTGTTATGTTGTTTGAAAATGGTACTAAAATATATTTTCATATTTAATGGGAAAATGTTCTTAAATTTGTGATTTAATTTGTTATACATGCGCCGAATCGTCCCATGCAGTGTGTATTTAATCGAGAATTTGAACGAGAACGGCAATATGATATAGATGCTTTGAGTCAATCACTGATGATGCACCTGGCGGAACTAGCGAAACGCTCCTAATTGCATTGATTTCAGCGTATTTCAAAGTAATTCTAATTTCTCCCGTGTAACGCCGGGCAATTCAGCTAGTAATCTAATAAAATAAAGGATTATTTACAATGAGTATCTTTTTTTCCTGTATTTGTATATATTAACACCAAGAAGTAAAAGTGAAGTTTAGGAAGAATTTGAATAGAAACGAATTTATATTGAAAATTGTGTATGATGCAATACATACGATTAAGAATATAAAGGAATTAAAATAATAAAAATCTGTGTACTCTTATGTTTAAACTCCTTATGTGAATAAACATTTAATTAAAAAGACCAACTAATTCTTGATTGTCATATTTTAAAAATATCATCTTCTTTGACGAATTTGGGGTGTCGCCTTTATACTAAGAGGTACATATAACGAAATTGGATCACCTTTCACAAAACCTTCTACCAATCCTAAGTTAAGTGCTGTTCGTTTATCGTTCTCAAAAAGGAAATGATTCAAAACAAATACTTTAGTTCATAAATGTATTTACTACTTATTCAAAAACATTTTAAAATCAAGTTGTTAATTTAGAACCGTTCTATCCATCTCTTATCCATATAGCAGGGACTTGCTCTTATTTTCCGGGTTTCTTTTCTGGTGTTATTGGCTTCGAGGGTTTCTTTCTTTATGCGCTCAATTTGCTATTTACTATGCTTCCGAATTAAAATGAGAATCAAGTGGTTTAAAAGAAACAAACGGTGGTTAAAACAAGAATTGTCCTTATCATAAAACAAACCATCATTTGTATTATCAAGTAAAGATTTTAGTATTTGCTGTTTCAATCCTACAACGTGAGAACTCTTTTTAATCATTGTCCTTAACCAAAACCAAGGCACAGTGGACACAGTTATATTTCCTGAAAACCCTTTGGATTAAGTAGCCAACGAAATACCTAATAGATGCATCTGAGTTGATTTCTGGTTCTTAAGGTGTTAATTCTAAATTGAATCACAATTTATTAATTCATTGTTATTGTTTATTGAATTCTCGTTCTCAGCGTTATGCTCCTGGTCAATTTCCTCCCGAAGGACGTTCAAGAGGCTTGAATCGTCATCTTCCTCACAATTTGATAATGTTGTAAATGATGTTAGATATTTTATAGATAATAATTTAGCCATGGTAAAGCTAAACTCCTGAACTGAAGGATTGAAATTGTTGCTTTTAGCACATCTTATAATGGAGAAAGTATTTTCCAACGCGACCTGGTTTAGTCGATAGGTTAAAATATACTCCACCTCGAGACTGTATTCCGCTAATGATCGTATTAAGAACAGAGTTCCGTTTATGGTTTGAATCATGCCGTCAAAAGAGAAGACCTTCTTATTTTTAGTCAATTTAATATTTTTTAAATATATTATCATATTATCTTTTTTTATTTTTTATTTTTTTATTTATTTATTACAACTGCTTTACAAATCATCTAGTAATTTATCTTTCATAATTTATATTCTTGTTTGGAGGGTTGTATCCCTTTGGCTAGTCCCCTTTATAATTTTATTATATTTTTAGTCGATCCTGATTGGATCTTGTAGATCATGCGGTTTCTTCCTTCGCAGCCGTCTTACTGGGTTTGAATCATCCAACATACAACGTATCTCAGCATTTTGGTGTAGACTAATACGTTGCATGTGTTTTCTCGCGTGTTTGCTTATTTCTTCACTAACGAAATCCATCTTAAGATCTCTATAGAGGTTGTCATTTCTTATGTACAACGGTGGATTAACTATTCCACGAAGGACTTTGCTTTTAAATGACTGGATGATATTGACATTGGTTTTCTTTGTACAGCCCCAGAGCTGAATACCGTAAGTTTGCACAGGTTTTAGGATTTGCCGGTATAGTAGCTATTTATTACGTAGAGTTAGCTCAGAATTTCTTCCTAAGAGCCAATCCATCTTTCTGTATTTGATGTTTAACTCTTTTTTTTTCTTTTTCACATGCTCTTTCCATTTTAGTTCCGCGTAGACGTAGAGTCAAGCATAGATATTTTGCCGTATTTGCATAGGGAATTTGCTGAGAGTTCAGTTCTACTGGTATCCAGTTGACCTTCTTGTTGGTAAAGTTTACGTGAACAGATTTTGTTTCATTAAGTTTTATTCGCCATATCTTGGTCCAGGTACTGACAATATTAGTAGCTCTTTGCAATTTGCTTGTAAATTCTTCTATGCTATTATCAACTGCTAAGTTGGCCGTATCATCCGCAAACGTCGCTATGTTAGTCTCCTCTATCGTTGGCAGGTCCGAGGTGTATAGAACATATAAAGTTGGTCCCAGAACGCTACCTTGTGGTACCTCTGCTGATATTTTCTTTATTTCTGAGTATTCGCCATCTAATTTAACACGAAAGTGTCGGTTAGATATGTAAGATTTTAGAACTTCATAAAACTGCTTTGGTAAGTCTCTTTGTAAATTATATTCCAAGCCTTTATGCCATACTCTGTCAAAGGCCTGTGCTACATCCAAGAAGACGCTTGAACATAATTTCTTTTTCAAGTACGTCTTCAATTATGTTTGTAATTCGGTGTACTTGTTCTATTGTTGAATGGTTTTCTCTGAAGCCAAATTGATGTGGAGGAATAAGTTTTCTTTCTTCTATTATTGGTTTTAGTCTCTTTAGGAGTAGTTTCTCGAATAATTTTGAAATTATTGAGAGTAAGGAAATCGGCCTATACGAATTTCTGTAATTAAGTGGTTTGTTTGGTTTAGGTATCATAATTGCTTTTGGGACTTTCCATTGATTTGGAACGTGTTTAAGTCTGAATACCGCGTTAATTATTTGGAGCAGTTTACGTAGTCCTTTTTCAGGAAGAGCTTTTACTATTTGCCCTGTAATTAAAACATATCTTGGAGATTTCTTTGTATTTAGGCTAAGATTGATTTCCTCTTTTAATTCTTGTAGTGTGACAGGAGATATATTGCAGTTATTCATTTTATTAATAGATTCGAGGGTACTTCTATACGCCGTTTCTTGTATACTGTTGTTGAATTGTTCTAGTTCTTCTTCTAGCTGTATCGGGGTTTTAGTTGGCACCTGAAGATCAATATTATCCTCAACAAGTTTCTGGAATTTCTCCCAGCAGGTTTTTTGTTCATTAGCGAAGGTGGTCTAGTTTTTTTAATAATCGTTGCACTGATTGTAATATTAAAATCGTGTGATCCGACATAATCCCTTCGCTGCTTTCTAGGTATATGTAATTTTCGTCTATACCTTTGGTGATAAAGAAGTCAATGTTATCGGGTATTTTGTTTCTATCCGTAGGCCAATAAGTTGGTTGATCTTCAGAATGAAAATCGCAATTGCATAGTTTTCCTGCTGCAAACACTTCTCTTCCTTTTTTAGATGTTACTCTTGATCCCAAGTAGGTGTTTTTGCATTAAAATCACCTCCGATTATGAAACTTGATCCAAGTGATTTAAATAACGTGCAATAGTCTTCTTTAATTAAATTATATTTTGGGGGGCAATATATTGACGATACACTATATTCTTTGTTATTATTTATAAATACTTTTAAGGTGACTACTTGCATAAATTCCTTTTCAATTTTAAGATCTATAAAGCGTTTGATGTTTTCTTTTATAACCACCGATGATCCTCCCCTTGCCTGTTGGATGAATGGCGTGGTAGCAACTGCATCCATATATTTTAAGATATGAAGTTGAAATACAATGGGTTTCCGACACTACACATATATCTATTTTTTCAGTATTTAGGAAAATTTCTAATTCTGGAATATGTTGCATTAGCCCATTATTCTTAATGTTTTATTTGTTTTATCAGTTCCATTATTCTTAATGTTTTATTTGTTGTAGTTTGCATCCTTTTAATAGAACATGGATTTCATTTCATTTAGAGAGTCTTGCTTGTCTAACCTGTTGTTTAGAGCTTGAAGGAATTTTTCTTGTTTAGCTAGACGAATATTAACAGCTTCCATGCTTCTTAGTATCTTTTGGAGCACTGCTGTACCTTCAGTAGTGTCCTCCGAAATAATTGGTTTTGTCATGACTACTTGCGAGTATAGTTTTGATTATGGTTCTTCCGTTTTACTAGCATGAGGTTTAGGTTCCTCTTTGGTGGAAGTTTGATAATTTTTTACCGATATTCCTGGACTTTGTTTTCGCGTTTTATTTCTTATTCTTTGTAGCTATTTAACTATTTCACATCCCCGGTAGTTTGCGGGATGTTATATTGGCACATTTTGCATTGTGGCAATATTTCTGCGTATGATTAAAACCTTGACATTTTTTGCACTGCAGTATTAATCCGTTATTTTTTTCCAATGGCTCTATTTTAACTCTCATGCTAAGTATTGCCTTGGTATTATACACATCTTCCACTTCTTGTTTGTTATTAAAAGTGAGCATAAATAGTGGAAGTACTCTTTTGTTAATCTGAACTCCTTGCTCAGTTTCAATTTATTCTTTCTTAATGATGTTTACAGCATTTTCTATTTGATAACCCTTTTGCTTGAGATCCTCAATAATTTCCTCTTTTGCGCAGGTTGGGTGAAGACCTCTGGCCATAACTTTGCTTGGGCGATCATGTTTATCCTCATTTGTAAACCACTGATGCTCCTCGGAATTGAGCTTTGTAGCCAAAGCTCTATAAGTTTCAGAGTCTACAACATTAATTTTCCAGACGCCGTTGTTTAAAGATACGAGTTTATACTCGTCTATCGTAATCGATTTCATAATCGATTGTATAGTGGAGAAATTTGATATCTCAACGACATTTATTGGTGGAGCTGATTTTTCTTTTGGTTTAGCTGGTTGTTGTCCTAGATATAGTTGTTTATTGACGATTAACTGGTTTCTAGAAACCTCTTTTGAAGTTGATGGTAAAGTTACTGTCATTTCTGGTGAGTGTTGCGCTTTCCTTTTCTTGTTTGGTCTTTTATTCAGGTTCAACATCCAATTTGTTGGAATGGATTAATGTCATCATCGACTGTTAGGCAAGGTGTCGTCCCAAGTTCTGCACGTATTTCAATTTCAGTAACGTATTTCAATTTCGTATTTTCAATTTTTTGAGTTCTTCATTCTCTTTCTTTAAAATTGTAAATTCTTCTTTCATTTAGTTGCAAATTTCTTTATTTCTCTTAGTTGTTCACGGTGTTCGTCATTTTCCTTCTCGTACTGAAATATATTTCCAGTTGAAGATCTTAGTGATCTAGATAATTTTGAATTTCGTTCAAATGGGTTAAACAATGATATCTGCTTTGTACCACCTGGGGTATTACATTCCGTATTTGTTGAACTCATTGTTTGTTTTAGCCAATTTATACCACTGGCATTTGGTCCTCGGTAGCACTTTGCTACCGTCGAAGCAGCACCCGCCCCCGCGACGAGGACGCGGCTACTTTGGTATTACCTAGGTGTACACAGAGACAGCCGAAGCCCTCTGAGTACCCTAGAGGCTGAGGGACATTATCATATTATGAAAAAAATTGTACGCTTCTCCGGCCTCGTCGTATCTCAATCCAGACTTAAATTTGTTCACATCAAGCATTTGTTGGAATTTAATAGATCAAATAGTTTGTCTAATTTATCAAATAAAACCAAAGTTGCCGGTACCTTAGATTTGGCAGAATCAGAAAACTTATTTAAATCATACATAGTTTTGATCCCTGCTATAACACTCCGACTGGACACCTGTGTTGCAAGCTTAACCTTCATAATTGCATAATATATGCTTCCAGTTTTCAATTATGCCTCTAACCATGAAGACAAAAATATGAATACCAATTTTCGGACCTCTAGAATCCTCACCTAAATCGGCATATCCATCTATACAATCTGTGACAATATTAAATTTTAGATCGTGGCGAATTTTAATCTCGAGAAAAATCATAAAACTCAGTTTGCCAGTAGACGGTAGTTGCTCAATTTTTTCTTTAATTTATTTAAAATAAATCCGTTATTATTCCGTGGGGAGACATTTTTTATAGGCTGTCATCTTATTTGTGACGATTTGGAAGGTAAACTAAACTTTAACGATTTAAAATCGTTGGCCAATTTTTATTTTAGTTTTCGATCCAAAAAAATCATTTTGCAAAAGTTTTTGGATTGTACACTTTTATATTGCTTTTCTATCACATCACTTAAAGAAATTTTAGTTTTTGGCTTCAAGACACTTAATTTTTTATCCAATGCTCGAATTTGTTGTTGTAAAGGTCTTATTTTTTTAACTAACTTGTCATTTGCAATTTTTAACTTACAAATTTGAAAGTTACATCTTCCGTTTAATCGTTAGTAAACCTCGGTAAATAAAACTTTAACTTGAAATATTATCGAAATAAGGATTCGACAATCTTGAAATTTCTTCTAAACTTAAATTGTCACAAATTTCAACACATCTAATGTAAGTTTTTAAATTCGAAACATTTGAAGTTGAACCAGCAAAATCTAGTTCATGAAGTGAATTACCCTGATATGTAACATCCATGGATACAATATTTTGATTTTGATTAAAGGAATTTATTTCACTTAATGTTGAAACATTCGACTGGCATTCTGGTAATAACAATAATGTTGGAACTGCATTTCGTTTTAATTTCCGGTTTAAGAAACACTGTGCAAATGTTTGGAACAAATAAAAATATTTTTTAAACTAGATGTTAAAATTTAACAATTTTTTAACCACAAGTCATGTTTATCATAAACGTTAGAATATTTGAACAACCGGGCTCCATTTTTTCTTTTTGAATCACAATTAAAAACGGCACATTTAATGCCCGAAGCCCACCCATCTCGAAAATATTTTTGAAAAACACAGTTTTTGTTATGTATAGGATTATCGAATTCGAGGTTGATAAAGTAGAAATCTGTATACCGACATCTGTCAAAGATAAACGTCAAGTACGCTGTCATTTATTTAGTTGACATTCTGCCATTTAAGAATATGGAGCATTTAACAATCGACCAACGCGTTAAAATTGGGTGTTGGAAAAACAGGCCGTCGATGCTGATTTTTCGAACAAAATTTTCTTCAGTGATGAAGCTCATTTTTCGCTTGGTGGATACGTTGATCCTGTGATTTAACGCCTTTGGATTTCTTTTTGTGGGGCTACGCGAAAGATCGTGTTTACGCAAACAATCCTCAAACTCTTGACGAATTGAAAACTAATATTCGTAAGGTAATGGCCGAGATACCGCCCGAAATGTGCCGAAAAGTCATTGAAAATTACCGCAAAAGAATCAAGGCCTGTAAGAAGTCCCGTGGAAGACATTTGAATGATATCTTGTTTAACTAAAAATGGCAAGGATCAATCTGTAAAATGAAATAAAAATTACAATACATTCCGAATATTTTGTGTGTTTTTTTTAAGATTACTTTATCAAGCTTGAATTGGATAACCCTATATTTATTAAATGAAAAAATTCCGCTAATAAGTTTTAATAATTCAATGGTTTTTAATCCTAATATAGGTTGTGACCCTTCATCCTCCACAATAAAAAATTCCTGTATTCCCTTCATTCCCTTGAAATTTATCAATAAATTCACTTTCCCTATTGGTCGAACCACATGACCACCAAACGCCTCTAACACCACTGAAGTTCTATCAATTATTCCAATCCATCAATTATTTTGTTTTTATTCATACTCTCAAATATTGTGCGCGTAATTACATTAATGTTTGCACCCGTATCAATTTTAAAAGTTATTATTTTTCCTTCGACTTCCATTTTTTCAAACCACATTTCCCTACTTTTCTTTTCACCAAGTAACGAATCTACAACAAAATTATCATTCAAATTATTTCCGAATACACTTACATTTGAATTATAATCAACACTGTTCTTATTTTCTATAGTTTTAACTTCCATTCTTTTACGGTAACACGCCTGGGAATAATGCCCCTTTCTATTACAATTATTACACACATTATTATAAGCCGGGCATTCCCCCCAAACATGTTTCTTTTTACACCTTTTCCAAAAAAATAATTTTAAACTATAATTAAAACTTCTAGAATTACTATTAAAACCGTCTGTACCTGTTTTTTGATGTTGTTGCTTTGTTAATTTGTTGACCTGTACTGATGCACCACCTTGTATTGCCTTTATGTGCTCCTGATTTATTTCCTGTGTGCGACATATCTCCACTGCCTTTATATACGTTAGATCATCCATGGTCAGTAGTTTTTCTTGGAACTTTACGTGACGTATACCCAATACAATTTTATCCCGTGGCGATTCATCGTTAAATTCACACGACTTATACATCTCCAAAATATCCGTTAGGAAATTATCAAAGGGCTCTCCTTCTTTCTGTATTCTCTTATAGAATATACCACATTTTTTTTGGGTTGCAAAATTCAAAATTTTTTTAGTACTTCTAACCCCACTTTTTCATCAAACTTAAAATTATTGTATGTGGCTATTACTTCCGGACCGCCAATATTTAAAAATATTGCTATTTTAACATCATCCGACCTTTCTTCCTTTGTTTTATTAGCCAACATATAAATTTCAAACTCTTGTTTGAATTTTTTCCACGCATCCCTCACCGGGCCACGTGTAAAATCCATTGGTTGCGGAATTCTTATACCATTATTCATTCTCGGTTTTTATTTTTCGGTTTTTCTATTTATTCTCACCTTTTTTTCCTTTTCACTACATATAAAATTATTAATTTTATTTATTTATGTTATTATAACACTAATGATTAATTACATTTCCTTCTTTTCTCTTTTTTTTTTATATCCTATTTAGGTTGCGCCATGTTATGTATTTATTAAATGGAAAAACTGTTTTTATTTTTAACAAATATCTTTTATTTTAATCTTTACTACGTTGTGTCTTCTACTCAACTGAGCTCTACTCTCACTCTATTTCATAATCATTCTTTTCATTCACATGCAACTATACATAATACGTTTTATGTAAATGGTGGTTACATGTATATACAACAGTTTTTTAAACACAATATTAATTAATTTTTTCTCTAAATAAAACAAATAATATAATGTATAATGTACCAATAAAATGAATTGAATAAAGTCAGAACAATAATTTTTATAAAACCAACTCTATTAAAATATGTATGTTTATAAAATATCTAAGGCAACCTGTCATTACACAATGAAATTAAATCGAAAACAAACGTTGTGATGTTCGTATTAACGCGAAAACATTATAATGATGTAGTAAAAAAAAATCCTTTGTTTTACTATTGGTCTATTTAAAAAAATTAAAACAAAATAAAAAATTGTTCTTTCTTTCCTATTTTAAAACTTATTCCTTCAAGCCTTACATAAAAATGTATGAGTAAAATGAAACAACAACGGTACCATGTCTCATTATTAGCTGTATTTTGTTGAGAATTTACAACAACAATTGCATTTGATAATTCCCAGTAGAATAAACTAATTCCAAATTTTTTTTGGAATTATTTAATTCTAATTCCAAAAGTTACTTATCGTATTTGCCACCAGAAAATATTTTTTTGTTTTTCATTGTTTTTTATCAATAAAAAATGAAAATTGAACTATAAAAAATATATAAAACTTTTAATTTAAAACTTGATGTTTTCAATTTTTACCAAGTAAAGACAGCTAATTCATAAACACTTTGATTATACTACCAACAGAAAAAAAATTTTTTGCTGTTTTGTTGAGAATTAAATAATTCCAAAATAATTCGAAATAATTAATTCTCAACAAAATACAGCTAATATTATATTATAAATTAAAAAAAATTACTGAAAGAGAGTTTGTTTACTTTATGTTGTTTTGCAGTTATTGTATTTCACGATCGTAATGTTAGTTCCAAAAGGTAAATGGAATTTTACTGGAAAACAATAAAATCTCATTTTCATCCCAAGCAACATTGCTCGAATCTTAAAAAATCATTCAATTAACTTACATTTAATTGTTTGACGATATTCCAGAAAGTTAAACAACAACCGTTAAATAATAATCCAAATATAATCATCCACTAAATTTGGTTATGAAATGAACAGTTCAATTTGGTTTGAATTTATGCTGCAACTTAAAATAAAAATTCGATTCTATATCCTGCCAATCTAATTAAATTTTTCAATTCGAATTAAAATTAGTAAACAATTTTCATATTTCAGAATATCGCTTGAATAAGTGAAATAATCCCACCTAAACCAACCAAGTTGAAATTATACTACAAAGTACTCGCAATGAGCAATAATTTAAGGGCGAAATTTACATATATTAAACTTTCGATACATATAATCATCTGTTCACCCGTTAAGAAATATTAAAAATTTAAGATTTATTTAATTTGGACGTATTCCAGTTCATATTTAAATCGTTAAAAAAGGATTACCTGCTGTAATATTATTAATGTATATTACATATTATAATTTGTTTGTTGTATCATCTATATTTTATCATTATAATATTTTGAACTACTAGTACACGATCAATGTAAAATAATAAAGAAAATAATAGGAATTTAAAATTTCGTTTTTCTGTTCATAATATTTAAAGGGCGAGAGGAAAAATAATTTTGTGGGAAACAACAATACAATATGTAATCTACTTTCTACTTGCTATATGTCACAAGCCAGAGCAGGATAGTTGTATAAAAAATGCATATGACTGTCTCATATGTCAAAGAAAAAACCCTCAAACCAGTTTTTGTTTTTGTTTAAAATGACGCGTTAAATGTTGTGCTCTTAAAAAATCTTGAAAATATTAATTAAAATAATTAAAAAATAATTAATATATTATTAAAATAGTTAGTGGATTGTGTGTAGTGCATCATTTTAGTAATAAAAATTAGAAACATTTAATAAAATGAAATGTCTCGTGAAAATCTAAAAAAATGCGCCTAAAAATTACAGGAAGGAATTTCGTACCATCAGTAAGTGTTTATATAAAATAAAATGTAAATTATGTTAAACAGAAAGTGATTTGTGGTAAAATTATCCTTAAATTAAGTTATTGTTGTAACTTTAATTATCCTTAAATTAAGTTATAGTTGTTGGCGTGGGTTCTTTCTTTTTGTAAACAAATGTTTTACCAGTGCCGCATTTTTCGTATTAATATGGTTCGAAAAGATGGTGTTGATTGTTTCATGTACTGTGTGCTTTTATTTTCATAATTTATTTTTATCTTGGAATATGTATTGTAAATACAATTTTTTACAGAAATTATATTGTAAACATTTGTTTTTAGTTTACCAAATATGGAGAATTGAAAAAGCAATGGTTAAAGCCTCATCAGATGATATTTCAAACGACCAAGAAATTTCTAAAGTAGACGAATTTAATATGTATGACGAAGGTTTTTTTGGATACCCAATTATACTAAGTGAATTTTCAATTAATGTTATTCAATACATATGGGGATTTATAGTCCGATAATTATTTAAAAAATTGAATTGTGAGGACTGTTGCAAATTAATACAACAATGTAATTCTTATAAATCGCTAATCAATTTAAAAAATATGAGTGGTCTTTTAACTCCTTCGCCATCAGTATTAAACATTTGTAAATATTCCGAAGTAAAACGGGAATTGGCTATTGCGGACTACAAAAACAACGTAGTTGCGTACTAGACAACGCTTAATTGTTTAAAAAAATAAGTTATAACGTTCTTCACAACCTAATAAGTGTAAATATTTTCAATGATGAATTTGTTAGCTCATTCTATCATAGAAAAATTTTATGACATCCGGTTGAATTATTTTTGTAGTAACCAAAGGTCATATAAATTAACAAAAAGAAACAAGTTTGTTTCTTTCTTACATTTTAAAGGAATGTGAAATAAATAAGCGTAGTGGTTTTATAATTATTATTTTTATACACATAATATAAAAATAATTAATGTACTTTTATTAAAGAAATAAAGATGTAATTAAATATAAATAATTTTTTAAATTTAACTTCCTAACTTCATTGCATTCGGTCGAAAAAATTCTAAATACGGCCCTGTTGATTTATACGCTTTCTCTTTTACCCTCCAAATTTATGACGCTTGACAGTTGCTTACATTCATTCTATATACTCTATTTCTATGGATTTAACGGACACCCCCAATTAGTCCGTTAAATTGAGCGTTTACAGTATACTTCGTTCCCATGTCAATACAATAATACCCCATTTACATGTGATCAACATTTTTCTTCTTCAAAATGAAAGAGATATAACATTCATTTTTTGCACATGAGAGACAAGAAAATACATTTATCCCAACAAAACTTTGCATACGATTTTATGAGCCACTACACCGCAAAAACCACTATAAAAATGAAAATGTTGTCCTAAAATATATTCGATCCGAGTATTTTTAAGGCAACATTTTTAAAATTAACAAAAAAAGTTTATTTTATATTTATAATTGTTAAGGATTCATAATAAAAACAGACGCCATAGATAAAAATGTTAATTTCGCATTTGAATTGATTAAAAATAAATTAAGAATTTTCCTATAAAAAAATTATGAAATTACTATATACGAGTATGTTTATTTTTTTCTCGCATATTGAATATTTTTATGTAGCGGATTCTTCTGATTTACCTGCAAAAACTTGCAGAAGAAAACAATTTTCTACATGTAAATGGGGCATAAATCTACTACTAATTTATCAAGAACCCAAGTATTTTTATATCCGAAAATTTTTGAATTTTTCTGACATCTAGCTGAAATCATCACCGACTTTTTTCAGCACGAATGTCCGATTTTATCTAAGATTTACTATGAATGTTGTCGCCAAAGCTCGGAAATGATGAAAAGAAAAAGTTAGGTTATGTAATACTTTTCCGGTAAAAAAGTGGGTGGAGCTTATTTTCGAGTTTAGCGGCATATTTTTAATTTTGAATTTTTAAATAAAAACAAAAAATTAATTCATTTCAGTAAATGTTTCATTTATAACAAATAATTACTTATTATATTTGATTTTTAAATGCACTGTGTGAAAACACACACACAGTTCCATATTAAAATATTAAACATAAATTATGAAAAATCGGAAATATATTAAATTAGTACAATCACAGTTGTAAATTACAGGCTAATTAAATTTAATTAATCGAAATTCTCCCCTAAAGAGATGGAAAATTGATTTTCGGTTGATTCTAGATGCTCCTCAATAAACATTAAAGGATTCAAAAATTCGGGTTGAGTGTCGGCTTTGACTTTTGAAGTTTTCTTTGCTGTTTCAATTTTATTCGCCTTTGTTGGGTCCGTTTCGACATTTTCTAGTTGCTGAAATAAAAAATAAATTGAAATTGTAGGTTGTAGGTTAGTAGAGCTAAGCTTTGTTTAAGTGTAAATAATTATTTAAAAATGGTAAACGATTACCCTGATATTCGTTGGCAGCATATGTCAACAAATGGGGACGCATAACCTCACATTTAACAAAAAAAAATTAAAACTTAATAATTTAAAATATAAATGTTTAATATTTACCTCACAGATTTAGATCCAAAACGTTAAAAATATAAACTTTAATGAAAATTAATAATACAAAAATGTTATATATTTACATAGAACGTACACACAAACAACCGTAATGGCGGTCTCACCTCAACTCAACAAGAAAAATCGATATGTGTTTATTAATAAACAACAATAACGAAAAATCATCATTTCCGAGTTTTTATACCAAAAACCGGAAAACAGTGCCTTACCGGTTCAACTTTTCAGTTTTGTTATACTTGGGGTTTAATGTTTTCCCAAGTATAACAAAACTGAAAAGTTGAACCGGTAAGGCACTGTTTTCCGGTTTTTGGTATAAAAACTCGGAAATGATGATTTTTCGTTATTGTTGTTTATTAATAAACACATATCGATTTTTCTTGTTGAGTTGAGGTGAGACCGCCATTACGGTTGTTTGTGTGTACGTTCTATGTAAATATATAACATTTTTGTATTATTAATTTTCATTAAAGTTTATATTTTTAACGTTTTGGATCTAAATCTGTGAGGTAAATATTAAACATTTATATTTTAAATTATTAAGTTTTAATTTTTTTTTGTTAAATGTGAGGTTATGCGTCCCCATTTGTTGACATATGCTGCCAACGAATATCAGGGTAATCGTTTACCATTTTTAAATAATTATTTACACTTAAACAAAGCTTAGCTCTACTAACCTACAACCTACAATTTCAATTTATTTTTTATTTCAGCAACTAGAAAATGTCGAAACGGACCCAACAAAGGCGAATAAAATTGAAACAGCAAAGAAAACTTCAAAAGTCAAAGCCGACACTCAACCCGAATTTTTGAATCCTTTAATGTTTATTGAGGAGCATCTAGAATCAACCGAAAATCAATTTTCCATCTCTTTAGGGGAGAATTTCGATTAATTAAATTTAATTAGCCTGTAATTTACAACTGTGATTGTACTAATTTAATATATTTCCGATTTTTCATAATTTATGTTTAATATTTTAATATGGAACTGTGTGTGTGTTTTCACACAGTGCATTTAAAAATCAAATATAATAAGTAATTATTTGTTATAAATGAAACATTTACTGAAATGAATTAATTTTTTGTTTTTATTTAAAAATTCAAAATTAAAAATATGCCGCTAAACTCGAAAATAAGCTCCACCCACTTTTTTACCGGAAAAGTATTACATAACCTAACTTTTTCTTTTCATCATTTCCGAGCTTTGGCGACAACATTCATAGTAAATCTTAGATAAAATCGGACATTCGTGCTGAAAAAAGTCGGTGATGATTTCAGCTAGATGTCAGAAAAATTCAAAAATTTTCGGATATAAAAATACTTGGGTAAACAATCTACACTAGGAGGTAAACGGTATCCGGTAACTTCTTCGTTTCTTTCTCCTTTACTGGTTAAAACCGATTTTGAATGTAAAGGGGGATAAAACGAAGAAGTTGCAGGATATAAGTTGAACTTGAAGTACTACTGTGAATATGCAAATTAAACATAATTCACACATAAAGTTTTTTATTTTATGAACAGGAGGTCGCTTTTTGTGCAAAATCCGAGATTTGACGAAAAAACCGCAGGTATATAGTGTAGCAGTGGTATGTGAATTTGTGTTAGTGCGAAGGCGCGTCATTAAATTTTTTTGGATACGACATTTCTAGATTGACATTTCCAAAATTAAATTTATTTAATTATTTAATTTTAATTTTAAAATACATAATTGCAAATTCTGTGTTTCTGCGAAAAAAACATTTATTCGACATCGCATTGAAAAAAAAATTAAAATCGTAAAATATTTAGTAAATTATTTTTCTTCTTAACACATTGGCGCACACTTTCTAAATGTGTAGTACACACATTTCACTCAGGAACACACATTTGATAACTTTTGTAATTGCAATGATATGTCGTCGCGGAAAGGAATGAATTTTTGAGAATTGTAAAATATGTCGAGTTATTCCTTAAAAAATGAAAGCGAACGTTTTGAAAAACGAAAAAGTTGTATGTCTGCTATATTTGCACAAACGTGCTAACACGCCTTTTCAAAAGCAATGTCAAAAAAGCAAATGTCAAAAAAGTGAAAAAACAAAACTACATAAGCACCAAAAAAAAAACTGAACCGATTTCTATCGATCCATAATTTTTGACACACTAATATAAAATTATATACTATACTCCTTATACGTATATGAAAACATCATGTCTCGTGTTTCGGATTTTGACCAAAATCGACCCGCAGGTTGCCTATGAATTTGTACTTATAGAAAGAAATAATGTTTTTAAAGTTTAATTCTTTATCAATGAATTCGAAGTCATTTTGAAGGCTCAAGCTTAAAAAAATAAATTAAAAAGACCCCAAGGTAATAAAATATTGTATTCATATTTTGAAATCTATTTTCTTTCCAGTCAACTGCCCATTTATTACATTTCTCATCTAATTACTGGAATCCATGTACTATACCAACTCTTAACAAAATGAAAGGTAAAACTCTCTTGAAAATACTTATTTCTCCGTATTTTTTGTATTTTGTATTGTCTATTGAAACCAAAATTCTTGTGTTTAATGTCTATTTTGTTTTGAAGATACAAGGCGAGATTTAATTTGATCAGTGGCTTTCTAGAGCTTGACTTGAATAATACATAAAATAATAAAACTGGTGATTCAAAAATATAAAAAGTTATGTTTTCCAATTAATAAAATATATTATTAAATAAAAAAGTGTTATGATCTAAACAAATAAAAAAAATATTTGTGATAAACGTTCAATATTTTAATTGTTAAATAATTTTTAAAACATGTTTATTAAATTTGTGATATTTGTGTTGTGTTTCAATTTATTATTGGACAGAACACATAAATTTGTTAACGGATTTGCCGCAAAAGAGTCATTCGAAGGGAAATTCGTCCCCTTGCGCAATGAAAAACAAGAGTTAACCGAAAAGAATACTGAATTTTCTAAAAACTTTATAGGAATATATCACAATAATAAAGCACCAGCACATGATACACCGAAAAGTCACTGCAAGTGTAGTAAGTTGTTATTAGTTTATTAATAAGAAGCAAATGTTTATTATTTTTTATAGAAAGTAAATTGTCTTCATTCTTTCTACTCGTACATACGTGTGATTTGTGATATTTTAGTAATATTGATGAGCAGTCATTGTCCTCCAATACTCTTTAGAGTCTTATATTGTAAGTGACCTTGAAATATATTTGTAAAGTGAATTGACAAAATTGATCGTTTTATTTTTGTGACTATAACTATACAATTGACTATCAATTGATTGATGCGTCGTTTGTAGGTTTGAACAAGTTTAGAAAATATGAACCATATTATAAATAAAACTCCTATTAAATATAATAATTAAAAAACACATACTAATACAGAGTGCTTTCTTAAATAACTTTTAAAAGAAATATAATTTTATAATTTATATTTTATTGATTGATTATATGGGTTTTAACATTATGTATGGAACACAGTGTCGGTTAAGTGGCTGCCTCTGGTCGTAGCGCAAACGTAAGCTCTTTTAAGCACATTTTTCATAACATTTTCGCAAACTGCTGGTGCTATTTCAGGAATTTCGCTTCTCATGTTGTTCTAAAGCATCGAAGTTATGGTTGGTTTATTGGTGTACAGCTTTCAAGGAGGGGTCAAATTAGGGAATCGTAGGGGCCAGTCGATATCACTATATTTTGACATTATTTGGCCGGGAATTTTTTTTCGCAAAATTTGCATTATAGGGCGAGCTATGTGTGATAGAGCTCCGCCTTGTTAGAACCGCAATATTCAGAATTAAACCAATTCGAGCACAAGAAAGTTTTCCAACTTATATCCTAATAGCGGCCACCAGTAGCTGTTACAGAATTGCCTCTTGTATCCACAAAGAAATATTGCTCGATGATACCGCCGGCCCAAATGAGGCACCATACAGTTACTCTACGAGAGTGTAGTGGTCTTTGGTGTATCAATTGAGGGTTTTTAGGGCCCCAGTAATGCTATTCTGTTTATTAACAAAACCAGTCAAGTCGAAATTTGCTTTGTCGCTCATAATTATTTTTTACCAAAAATGGTGGTCGTCTATACCGGGCTGTAAAACTCGAGCACTCCAATTTCGCCGCATTTCATGATCATTTTGCTGCAGCTCTTATGTCAATTGAATTTTACATGGATAAAAATCCAAATCTTTTTCGAGAATTTTTAATAAACTTGATGGAGACATTCCTAAGTCTTGTGCACGTTGTCGATAACAGGTACCAGCCTTATTGTATCAATCTTTTTTAGTGTACGTTGGCTTAACTGTCGCTCAGTCTTTACTTTATCTCCCAGTGTATGCAAATTATTCATTACATGTTGAATGGTTGACTTGCTCGGCACTTGATTAACACCAAAACTTTACGTAATTTACTACGCGTATTTACAATTGAACAACTATTTAAATAAAATGTTTTAATAATGTCAACAAGTTGTTGAGGCGTGAGATGCTCCATAATAAATTGTTATCGACCACACTCTCTATGACTGTCAAATGCTGTCAGTTCGCAATGTCATTCAAAATAAAATAGCGGCCAAACAAAATCGACCTGTGTATGAATTCTGTTCGTTTTTCTCAAGCAATTCAAGTGGGATTTTGTATACGTATACAGTGTATAATATTAGTGCACCTAGAATACTACAGGCCACACTGCTTTAAAAATTTTGCTATATGACGTCAATTTATGCCGTCAGTTCCATCTTTGACTATTGTAGGCAGCACTAAAGTTATAAAGATTGTTTTGATTTTTTTTGTGTTTAAGCTGTCATATTGATAAAAAAAAATGTAAACAAACAACAAGAAAAATATTTTAATAATATATTTTAAAATTTAATAAAAGCTATTGGTAAGTATTAATTCATAATATTATTATAAAGTTATGCATTTCAAATTGTGTTAAATATGTAAACAAGTACAAAATGTGCACACATTTCTTGTAATTTAAGGGAAGACCTAATCTTACTTTTAGCACTCATATAAATTTTTTTTTCTGTTTATTTTCGTGTATTCTTTTTATGAACATGACTGCCGTCTATGTATAGTTCAAAGAATAAACTGTAGACATAAATTTGATGACATTGAAAGCAGTGTTTCCTGTAGTATTCTAGGTACACTGATTCTACACACATACACTAGTGCACCTAGAATACTACAGGCCACACTGCTTTCTATGTCATCAAATTTAAGTCTCCAGTTTCTTGTTTGAACTATAGACGGCAGTCATGTTCATAAAAAGAATAAACGAAAATAAACAGAAAATAGAAAATATTTATACGAGTGCTAAAAGTAAGGTTAGGTCTTCCCTTAAATTACAAGAAATGTGTACACATTTTCTACGTGTTTGCATATTTAACACAATTTAAAATGCATAATTTTATAATAATAAAGGGTGTTTTTTTAAGAGGTTGCCGATTTTTTTTTTGAATAAAACACATATAAAATTATGAAATGACCAAAATTTTTTTTTATTTGGTAGATAATTTTTTGGCATTTAACATTTAAACACAATTTCTGGCATATGGCTACCACGACTATTTTTCACAAATGTCATTCTGGAGGTCCAATTTTCCAGCACTTTTTCAAGCATTTGAGGGCGTATGTCAGCAATGACACGTTGAATATTGGTTTCCAAAGCGTCAATCGATTGAGGTTTATCCACATAAACCAATGACTTCACGTATCCCCACAAAAAGTAATCGAGTGGCGTCAAATCGCACGAACGCGGAGGCCAATTCACCGGACCATTTCTCGAAATAATGTTGTCGTTGAAAGTTTCTTTCAATAAGTCGATTGTTTCACGTGCTGTATGGCAAGTGGCACCATCTTGTTGAAACCACATTTCATCCATATCCATATCTTCAAGATTTGACAACAAAAACTCATTTAACATGGTTCTGTATCGATTTCTATTCACGGTAACGCGTCGTCCTTCCTCATTTTTAAAGAAATATGGACCGATGATCCCACCAGCCCATAGACCGCACCAAACAGTACATTTATCAGGATGCATTGGTAATTCTTGAACGGCGTGTGGATTATCTTTGCTCCAAATGCGACAATTTTGTTTGTTGACGTATCCATTTAACCAAAAATGCGCCTCACCACTGAAGAGAATTTTACGGTAAAAAAATGGATCTTCGTTCAATTGATTTAACGACCAATCACTGAATTCACGGCGCAAACGATGGTCGTGTGGCTTTAATTCTTGCACCAATTGAATTTTGTATGGCACCAAACCCAAATCTTTACGTAAAATTTTCCATAAAGTCGATGGACAAAGTCCAATTTGCTGAGCACGACGACGAATCGATAAATTGTCGTTTTCTTCGACACTGGCCTCAACGACAGCAATATTTTCTTCTGTACGAACTCTTCTCATTCTTGTCGGTGGCTTGGCATCCAAAAGAGTGAATGTAGACCGAAATTTGGTAATTACGTTCTTTATGGTGGTCTCTGACGGACGATTATGTGCACCATAAAATTCACGAAGTGCTCTATAAACATTTTTAATTGAACACTGATTTTGAAAATAAATTTCCACGATTTGAAAACGTTGTTCTGGAGTTAACCTATTCATAATGATTTGCCAAACAATACTGAGTAGAAATGCCACTTTGAGCTGTCAAAACAACTGTCATAAAATAAAACGACATCTATCGGAAAAACAAACCTCCTAAAAAAACACCCTTTATTATGAATTAATACTTACCAATAGCTTTTTATTAAATTTTAAAATATATTATTAAAATATTTTTCTTGTTTGTTTACAATTTTTTTATCAATATGACAGCTTAAACACAAAAAAAAATCAAAACAATCTTTTAATTTTAGTGTTGCTTACAATAGTCAAAGAAGGACCTGACGACATAAATTGACGTCATATAGCAAAATTTTTAAGCAAATTTTTAGCAAAATTTTTAAAGCAGTGTGGCCTGTAGTATTCTAGGTGCACTGGTAGAATATTCATATTTTTCCAAATTGCATAGAAAATTAAATTTGGATTTTGGGGATTTTTATACAAATGATCGCTGTACAACAAAAATTAATCATATAACAAAATATTAATTTCATTTTCATTCATGTAAAATGTTGTTCGATTTATTAATAATAAACGTATATGTATATACGAGTAAGAATTCGTATACAACACGAAAACAACAAATCTATGAAGTCCAGTACATTCGTCGGATGGAAATCCGGGACATTTTACATCTCAAAAAATAAGTTAACATATATGTAGGTTTTTCGTTCTATATTTGGTCTATTTTTGTGTGACGTAGCTATCAAAATTTTTTATTTTTATTTTACTTGCGCTTGGCTTTCTCGTGTCTCCATTTCTGAAAAAATAAAATGTTTCTATTAATTAATGTAATACATTTGTATTATTTAATATAATATGCACATACCGTTCCAAATAATTCCAAATAATTTGCTTAATTAATATTTTATAATAAATAATAAATAAATTTATTACGCCAGGCACGTTTTACAACAGAAACAAAATACAAATGTCATTAGGAACAACACACAAAAACTTGAGCAAAAAAGTAAAATGATCTACAAAATATTGCTCAAAATTAAAGTTTTTTTTTAGGTTGGCTGCTGCAGGATTTTTTGCACAAAAGTTGAAATTTTTCAACTTCTTGGGATGAAGAGGGGCGTGTATTTTGTACTATTTCCCTCATTTGATTGGATAAAACGGCGAGATGTAAAAATTCCGGATTTCTATCCGACGTATGTACCGGGCTTGAAAAAATATTTTTTTAGAAAACGATCACCATACGCATATGCAAAGCAAACAAAAATTGGAAATGAAATTAGTACATTTCGTAGAAAAATATAACTTTTATACACAAGAAATAATTTTATTATATACAATAGTACATAGTCCTGTCAAATGCACCAACAATCCACAAATAAAAAAAACTGTTTTATTTGGTTGAAAGGGTTGGAATGGTTATACGCTAAACGCATAAAGGAGGATAACTATTTTACGATTACAAAATATACAAGTAACATTCGAATGCACACAAATGTATTCTACATGTAGAATATATTTGTGTTGGTTTCGGCACGGGTATATACAACTTTGTATTTAACTGTATGATATTAAAAAGGGAAAATATGATACATAAGCCTCCCGTTCAAAAATATTACTTATGTACACTGATCGAAAATTGTAAGTAATATTATTGAAAATTGTAAGTAATATGAATATTATACAGTGAGATATAATTGAGTTTATCTCTCTTCTATCCTACTCAATGGTATAACCATAAATAAAAAGACCACGATAGATTATGCAGTGTAAATCTCTTCATTGACTCCAACGGGCGTGTCTATCTTTTAAACCTTAATAAAGGTCAGTTACCGACCAAATGGCACAGTGGTTAAAGCTTTGGCGTTTGGATCGAGAGGTACCGGGTTCGAATCCCGATAGGGGCATGATGCAAAAGGGAATTTTCATCAACAGATTACGATCTGTGATGAAATGGAACACATCTATGACCCCCTGTCGGAGTGCAAAACTCATGGGCCGACCCATCTTCCATGCCAGTATAGGCTGGCATGGAGCTATGCAATGTGCAGATGGTAACAAAAATCGAACCTAAAACCGTACGTCCTCGAATTGGCCTACACACTGGCGTAAAAGTAAGGACGGAAAAAGGTAACCGTGAAAGAGTTGGGAGAGCCTTGGCCCCAGAACAGATTGCAGAGATAATAAAAAAAAAAAAAAAGTTCAGTTTGAGTTTTTGTTGTTGTTCACGTAAAATTGAAGGCCGGTATTTGTTTTTTTTTATTCGTAAACACATATGTCGACGGAGTGACGAAACGAAATAGAGAAATTATGTTATTGTTTTGTTATGTAGAAAAGGGAATTGAAGGAAGACGAACAACAACAAATACCTATGTATATAAAAAAAATTAATTTTTGTTTTTTAGATCAATGATACCATGTTTACACCAAAGCTAAGTAAATATAATACCAGGCCAGTTTACATCACAAGTGGTTTAAACCAGTGCACCTAGAATACTACAGGCCACACTGCTTTCTATGCCATCAAATTTATGTCTCCAGTTTATTCTTTGAACTATAGACGGCAGTCATGTTCATAAAAAGAATACACGAAAATAAACAGAAAAAAAAGATTTATACGAGTGCTAAAAGTAAGGTTAGGTCTTCCCTTAAATTACAAGAAATGTGTTCACATTTTCTACGTGTTTACATATTTAACACAATTTAAAATGCATAATTTTATAATAGTATTTGAATTAATACTTACAATAGCTTTTTATTAAATTTTAAAATATATTATTAAAATATTTTTCTTGTTGTTTGTTTACAATTTTTTTTATCAATATGACAGCTTAAACACAAAAAATCAAAACAATCTTTATAATTTTAGTTCTGCCTACAATAGTCAAAGAAGGAATTGACGACATAAATTGACGTCAAATTTTTAAAGCAGTGTGGCCTGTAGTATTCTAGATGCACTGCATACACATACAAACCAGTTAAAGCTGATCGATTGTTTACATTTTTGTAACACACACACATACCCCAACTCAATATGAAAAATACAATCACATTTCGTTTCGTTCAAGGACTAAGAAATCTAAAAACAATTTTCCCATATACATTTATAAATTTATGAAAATCCTTTTTTGTTATGTTGTTTGAAAATGGTACTAAAATATATTTTCATATTTAATGGGAAAATGTTCTTAAATTTGTGATTTAATTTGTTATACATGCGCCGAATCGTCCCATGCAGTGTGTATTTAATCGAGAATTTGAACGAGAACGGCAATATGATATAGATGCTTTGAGTCAATCACTGATGATGCACCTGGCGGAACTAGCGAAACGCTCCTAATTGCATTGATTTCAGCGTATTTCAAAGTAATTCTAATTTCTCCCGTGTAACGCCGGGCAATTCAGCTAGTAATCTAATAAAATAAAGGATTATTTACAATGAGTATCTTTTTTTCCTGTATTTGTATATATTAACACCAAGAAGTAAAAGTGAAGTTTAGGAAGAATTTGAATAGAAACGAATTTATATTGAAAATTGTGTATGATGCAATACATACGATTAAGAATATAAAGGAATTAAAATAATAAAAATCTGTGTACTCTTATGTTTAAACTCCTTATGTGAATAAACATTTAATTAAAAAGACCAACTAATTCTTGATTGTCATATTTTAAAAATATCATCTTCTTTGACGAATTTGGGGTGTCGCCTTTATACTAAGAGGTACATATAACGAAATTGGATCACCTTTCACAAAACCTTCTACCAATCCTAAGTTAAGTGCTGTTCGTTTATCGTTCTCAAAAAGGAAATGATTCAAAACAAATACTTTAGTTCATAAATGTATTTACTACTTATTCAAAAACATTTTAAAATCAAGTTGTTAATTTAGAACCGTTCTATCCATCTCTTATCCATATAGCAGGGACTTGCTCTTATTTTCCGGGTTTCTTTTCTGGTGTTATTGGCTTCGAGGGTTTCTTTCTTTATGCGCTCAATTTGCTATTTACTATGCTTCCGAATTAAAATGAGAATCAAGTGGTTTAAAAGAAACAAACGGTGGTTAAAACAAGAATTGTCCTTATCATAAAACAAACCATCATTTGTATTATCAAGTAAAGATTTTAGTATTTGCTGTTTCAATCCTACAACGTGAGAACTCTTTTTAATCATTGTCCTTAACCAAAACCAAGGCACAGTGGACACAGTTATATTTCCTGAAAACCCTTTGGATTAAGTAGCCAACGAAATACCTAATAGATGCATCTGAGTTGATTTCTGGTTCTTAAGGTGTTAATTCTAAATTGAATCACAATTTATTAATTCATTGTTATTGTTTATTGAATTCTCGTTCTCAGCGTTATGCTCCTGGTCAATTTCCTCCCGAAGGACGTTCAAGAGGCTTGAATCGTCATCTTCCTCACAATTTGATAATGTTGTAAATGATGTTAGATATTTTATAGATAATAATTTAGCCATGGTAAAGCTAAACTCCTGAACTGAAGGATTGAAATTGTTGCTTTTAGCACATCTTATAATGGAGAAAGTATTTTCCAACGCGACCTGGTTTAGTCGATAGGTTAAAATATACTCCACCTCGAGACTGTATTCCGCTAATGATCGTATTAAGAACAGAGTTCCGTTTATGGTTTGAATCATGCCGTCAAAAGAGAAGACCTTCTTATTTTTAGTCAATTTAATATTTTTTAAATATATTATCATATTATCTTTTTTTATTTTTTATTTTTTTATTTATTTATTACAACTGCTTTACAAATCATCTAGTAATTTATCTTTCATAATTTATATTCTTGTTTGGAGGGTTGTATCCCTTTGGCTAGTCCCCTTTATAATTTTATTATATTTTTAGTCGATCCTGATTGGATCTTGTAGATCATGCGGTTTCTTCCTTCGCAGCCGTCTTACTGGGTTTGAATCATCCAACATACAACGTATCTCAGCATTTTGGTGTAGACTAATACGTTGCATGTGTTTTCTCGCGTGTTTGCTTATTTCTTCACTAACGAAATCCATCTTAAGATCTCTATAGAGGTTGTCATTTCTTATGTACAACGGTGGATTAACTATTCCACGAAGGACTTTGCTTTTAAATGACTGGATGATATTGACATTGGTTTTCTTTGTACAGCCCCAGAGCTGAATACCGTAAGTTTGCACAGGTTTTAGGATTTGCCGGTATAGTAGCTATTTATTACGTAGAGTTAGCTCAGAATTTCTTCCTAAGAGCCAATCCATCTTTCTGTATTTGATGTTTAACTCTTTTTTTTTCTTTTTCACATGCTCTTTCCATTTTAGTTCCGCGTAGACGTAGAGTCATGCATAGATATTTTGCCGTATTTGCATAGGGAATTTGCTGAGAGTTCAGTTCTACTGGTATCCAGTTGACCTTCTTGTTGGTAAAGTTTACGTGAACAGATTTTGTTTCATTAAGTTTTATTCGCCATATCTTGGTCCAGGTACTGACAATATTAGTAGCTCTTTGCAATTTGCTTGTAAATTCTTCTATGCTATTATCAACTGCTAAGTTGGCCGTATCATCCGCAAACGTCGCTATGTTAGTCTCCTCTATCGTTGGCAGGTCCGAGGTGTATAGAACATATAAAGTTGGTCCCAGAACGCTACCTTGTGGTACCTCTGCTGATATTTTCTTTATTTCTGAGTATTCGCCATCTAATTTAACACGAAAGTGTCGGTTAGATATGTAAGATTTTAGAACTTCATAAAACTGCTTTGGTAAGTCTCTTTGTAAATTATATTCCAAGCCTTTATGCCATACTCTGTCAAAGGCCTGTGCTACATCCAAGAAGACGCTTGAACATAATTTCTTTTTCAAGTACGTCTTCAATTATCTTTGTAATTCGGTGTACTTGTTCTATTGTTGAATGGTTTTCTCTGAAGCCAAATTGATGTGGAGGAATAAGTTTTCTTTCTTCTATTATTGGTTTTAGTCTCTTTAGGAGTAGTTTCTCGAATAATTTTGAAATTATTGAGAGTAAGGAAATCGGCCTATACGAATTTCTGTAATTAAGTGGTTTGTTTGGTTTAGGTATCATAATTGCTTTTGGGACTTTCCATTGATTTGGAACGTGTTTAAGTCTGAATACCGCGTTAATTATTTGGAGCAGTTTACGTAGTCCTTTTTCAGGAAGAGCTTTTACTATTTGCCCTGTAATTAAAACATATCTTGGAGATTTCTTTGTATTTAGGCTAAGATTGATTTCCTCTTTTAATTCTTGTAGTGTGACAGGAGATATATTGCAGTTATTCATTTTATTAATAGATTCGAGGGTACTTCTATACGCCGTTTCTTGTATACTGTTGTTGAATTGTTCTAGTTCTTCTTCTAGCTGTATCGGGGTTTTAGTTGGCACCTGAAGATCAATATTATCCTCAACAAGTTTCTGGAATTTCTCCCAGCAGGTTTTTTGTTCATTAGCGAAGGTGGTCTAGTTTTTTTAACAATCGTTGCACTGATTGTAATATTAAAATCGTGTGATCCGACATAATCCCTTCGCTGCTTTCTAGGTATATGTAATTTTCGTCTATACCTTTGGTGATAAAGAAGTCAATGTTATCGGGTATTTTGTTTCTATCCGTAGGCCAATAAGTTGGTTGATCTTCAGAATGAAAATCGCAATTGCATAGTTTTCCTGCTGCAAACACTTCTCTTCCTTTTTTAGATGTTACTCTTGATCCCAAGTAGGTGTTTTTGCATTAAAATCACCTCCGATTATGAAACTTGATCCAAGTGATTTAAATAACGTGCAATAGTCTTCTTTAATTAAATTATATTTTGGGGGGCAGTATATTGACGATACACTATATTCTTTGTTATTATTTATAAATACTTTTAAGGTGACTACTTGCATAAATTCCTTTTCAATTTTAAGATCTATAAAGCGTTTGATGTTTTCTTTTATAACCACCGATGATCCTCCCCTTGCCTGTTGGATGAATGGCGTGGTAGCAACTGCATCCATATATTTTAAGATATGAAGTTGAAATACAATGGGTTTCCGACACTACACATATATCTATTTTTTCAGTATTTAGGAAAATTTCTAATTCTGGAATATGTTGCATTAGCCCATTATTCTTAATGTTTTATTTGTTTTATCAGTTCCATTATTCTTAATGTTTTATTTGTTGTAGTTTGCATCCTTTTAATAGAACATGGATTTCATTTCATTTAGAGAGTCTTGCTTGTCTAACCTGTTGCTTAGAGCTTGAAGGAATTTTTCTTGTTTAGCTAGACGAATATTAACAGCTTCCATGCTTCTTAGTATCTTTTGGAGCACTGCTGTACCTTCAGTAGTGTCCTCCGAAATAATTGGTTTTGTCATGACTACTTGCGAGTATAGTTTTGATTATGGTTCTTCCGTTTTACTAGCATGAGGTTTAGGTTCCTCTTTGGTGGAAGTTTGATAATTTTTTACCGATATTCCTGGACTTTGTTTTCGCGTTTTATTTCTTATTCTTTGTAGCTATTTAACTATTTCACATCCCCGGTAGTTTGCGGGATGTTATATTGGCACATTTTGCATTGTGGCAATATTTCTGCGTATGATTAAAACCTTGACATTTTTTGCACTGCAGTATTAATCCGTTATTTTTTTCCAATGGCTCTATTTTAACTCTCATGCTAAGTATTGCCTTGGTATTATACACATCTTCCACTTCTTGTTTGTTATTAAAAGTGAGCATAAATAGTGGAAGTACTCTTTTGTTAATCTGAACTCCTTGCTCAGTTTCAATTTATTCTTTCTTAATGATGTTTACAGCATTTTCTATTTGATAACCCTTTTGCTTGAGATCCTCAATAATTTCCTCTTTTGCGCAGGTTGGGTGAAGACCTCTGGCCATAACTTTGCTTGGGCGATCATGTTTATCCTCATTTGTAAACCACTGATGCTCCTCGGAATTGAGCTTTGTAGCCAAAGCTCTATAAGTTTCAGAGTCTACAACATTAATTTTCCAGACGCCGTTGTTTAAAGATACGAGTTTATACTCGTCTATCGTAATCGATTTCATAATCGATTGTATAGTGGAGAAATTTGATATCTCAACGACATTTATTGGTGGAGCTGATTTTTCTTTTGGTTTAGCTGGTTGTTGTCCTAGATATAGTTGTTTATTGACGATTAACTGGTTTCTAGAAACCTCTTTTGAAGTTGATGGTAAAGTTACTGTCATTTCTGGTGAGTGTTGCGCTTTCCTTTTCTTGTTTGGTCTTTTATTCAGGTTCAACATCCAATTTGTTGGAATGGATTAATGTCATCATCGACTGTTAGGCAAGGTGTCGTCCCAAGTTCTGCACGTATTTCAATTTCAGTAACGTATTTCAATTTTTTGAGTTCTTCATTCTCTTTCTTTAAAATTGTAAATTCTTCTTTCAATGTAGTTGTAAATTTCTTTATTTCTTTTAGTTGTTCACGGTGTTCGTCATTTTCCTTCTCGTACTGAAATATATTTCCAGTTGAAGATCTTAGTGATCTAGATAATTTTGAATTTCTTTCAAATTGGTTAAACAATGATATCTGCTCTGTACCACCTGGGGTATTACATTCCGTATTTGTTGAACTCATTGTTTGTTTTAGCCAATTTATACCACTGGCATTTGGTCCTCGGTAGCACTTTGCTACCGTCGAAGCAGCACCCGCCCCCCGCGACGAGGACGCGGCTACTTTGGTATTACCTACATGTACACAGAGACAGCCGAAGCCCTCTGAGTACCCTAGAGGCTGAGGGACATTATCATATTATGAAAAAAATTGTACGCTTCTCCGGCCTCGTCGTATCTCAATCCAGACTTAAATTTGTTCACATCAAGCATTTGCTTGGAATTTAATAAATCAAATAGTTTGTCTAATTTATCAAACAAAACCAAAGTTGCCGGTACCTTAGATTTGGCAGAATCAGAAAACTTATTTAAATCATACATAGTTTTGATCCCTGCTATAACACTCCGACTGGACACCTGTGTTGCAAGCTTAACCTTCATAATTGCATAATATATGCTTCCAGTTTTCAATTATGCCTCTAACCATGAAGACAAAAATATGAATACCAATTTTCGGACCTCTAGAATCCTCACCTAAATCGGCATATCCATCTATACAATCTGTGACAATATTAAATTTTAGATCGTGGCGAATTTTAATCTCGAGAAAAATCATAAAACTCAGTTTGCCAGTAGACGGTAGTTGCTCAATTTTTTCTTTAATTTATTTAAAATAAATCCGTTATTATTCCGTGGGGAGACATTTTTTATAGGCTGTCATCTTATTTGTGACGATTTGGAAGGTAAACTAAACTTTAACGATTTAAAATCGTTGGCCAATTTTTATTTTAGTTTTCGATCCAAAAAAATCATTTTGCAAAAGTTTTTGGATTGTACACTTTTATATTGCTTTTCTATCACATCACTTAAAGAAATTTTAGTTTTTGGCTTCAAGACACTTAATTTTTTATCCAATGCTCGAATTTGTTGTTGTAAAGGTCTTATTTTTTTAACTAACTTGTCATTTGCAATTTTTAACTTACAAATTTGAAAGTTACATCTTCCGTTTAATCGTTAGTAAACCTCGG
Source organism: Nephrotoma guestfalica (assembly GCA_963691935.1). Lineage (NCBI taxonomy): Eukaryota > Metazoa > Arthropoda > Insecta > Diptera > Tipulidae > Nephrotoma > Nephrotoma guestfalica. The sequence goes on along the minus strand of OY829913.1, from coordinate 164,903,535 downwards.
TAAATAAAACTTTAACTTGAAATATTATCGAAATAAGGATTCAACAATCTTGAAATTTCTTCTAAACTTAAATTGTCACAAATTTCAACACATCTAATGTAAGTTTTTAAATTCGAAACATTTGAAGTTGAACCAGCAAAATCTAGTTCATGAAGTGAATTACCCTGATATGTAACATCCATGGATACAATATTTTGATTTTGATTAAAGGAATTTATTTCACTTAATGTTGAAACATTCGACTGGCATTCTGGTAATAACAATAATGTAGGAACTGCATTTCGTTTTAATTTCCGGTTTAAGAAACACTGTGCAAATGTTTGGAACAAATAAAAATATTTTTTAAACTAGATGTTAAAATTTAACAATTTTTTAACCACAAGTCATGTTTATCATAAACGTTAGAATATTTGAACAACCGGGCTCCATTTTTTCTTTTTGAATCACAATTAAAAACGGCACATTTAATGCCCGAAGCCCACCCATCTCGAAAATATTTTTGAAAAACACAGTTTTTGTTATGTATTTATTAAATGAAAAAATTCTGCTAATAAGTTTTAATAATTCAATGGTTTTTAATCCTAATATAGGTTGTGACCCTTCATCCTCCACAATAAAAAATTCCTGTATTCCCTTCATTCCCTTGAAATTTATCAATAAATTCACTTTCCCTATTGGTCGAACCACATGACCACCAAACGCCTCTAACACCACTGAAGTTCTATCAATTATTCCAATCCATCAATTATTTTGTTTTTATTCATACTCTCAAATATTGTGCGCGTAATTACATTAATGTTTGCACCCGTATCAATTTTAAAAGTTATTATTTTTCCTTCGACTTCCATTTTTTCAAACCACATTTCCCTACTTTTCTTTTCACCAAGTAACGAATCTACAACAAAATTATCATTCAAATTATTTCCGAATACACTTACATTTGAATTATAATCAACACTGTTCTTATTTTCTATAGTTTTAACTTCCATTCTTTTACGGTAACACGCCTGGGAATAATGCCCCTTTCTGTTACAATTATTACACGCATTATTATAAGCCGGGCATTCCCCCCAAACATGTTTCTTTTTACACCTTTTCCAAAAAAATAATTTTAAACTATAATTAAAACTTCTAGAATTACTATTAAAACCGTCTGTACCTGTTTTATGATGTTGTTGCTTTGTTAATTTGTTGACCTGTACTGATGCACCACTTTGTATTGCCTTTATGTGCTCCTGATTTATTTCCTGTGTGCGACATATCTCCACTGCCTTTATATACGTTAGATCATCCATGGTCAGTAGTTTTTCTTGGAACTTTACGTGACGTATACCCAATACAATTTTATCCCGTGGCGATTCATCGTTAAATTCACACGACTTATACATCTCCAAAATATCCGTTAGGAAATTATCAAAGGGCTCTCCTTCTTTCTGTATTCTCTTATAGAATATACCACATTTTTTTTGGGTTGCAAAATTCTAAATTTTTTTAGTACTTCCTCTAACCCCACTTTTTCATCAAACTTAAAATTATTGTATGTGGCTATTACTTCCGGACCGCCAATATTTAAAAATATTGCTATTTTAACATCATCCGACCTTTCTTCCTTTGTTTTATTAGCCAACATATAAATTTCAAACTCTTGTTTGAATTTTTTCCACGCATCCCTCACCGGGCCACGTGTAAAATCCAGTGGGTGTGGAATTCTTATACCATTATTCATTCTCGGTTTTTCTATTTATTCTCACCTTTTTTTCCTTTTCACTACGTATAAAATTATTAATTTTATTTATTTATGTTATTATAACACTAATGATTAATTACATTTCCTTCTTTTCTCTTTTTTTTTTTTATATCCTATTTAGGTTGCGCCATGCTATGTATTTATTAAATGAAAAAATCTGTTTTTATTTTTAACAAATATCTTTTATTTTAATCTTTACTACGTTGTGTCTTCTACTCAACTGAGCTCTACTCTCACTCTATTTCATAATCATTCTTTTCATTCACATGCAACTATACATAATACGTTTTATGTAAATGGTGGTTACATGTATATACAACAGTTTTTAAACACAATATTAATTAATTGTTTTCTCTAAATAAATCAAATAATATAATGTATAATGTACCAATAAAATGAATTGAATAAAGTCACAACAATAATTTTTATAAAACCAACTCTATTAAAATATGTATGTTTATAAAATATCTAAGGCAACCTGTCATTACATAATGAAATTAAATCGAAAACAAACGTTGTGATGTTCGTATTAACGCGAAAACATTATAATGATGTAGTAAAAAAAAATCCTTTGTTTTACTATTGGTCTATTAAAAAAAATTAAAACAAAATAAAAAATTGTTCTTTCTTTCCTATTTTAAAACTTATTCCTTCAAGCCTTATATAAAAATGTATGAGTAAAATGAAACAACAACGGTACCATGTCTCATTATTAGCTGTATTTTGTTGAGAATTTACAACAACAATTGCATTTGATAATTCCCAGTAGAATAAACTAATTCCAAAATTTTTTTGGAATTATTTAATTCTAATTCCAAAAGTTACTTATCGTATTTGCCACCAGAAAACATTTTTTTGTTTTTCATTGTTTTTTATCAATAAAAAATGAAAATTGAACTATAAAAAATATATAAAACTTTTAATTTAAAACTTGATGTTTTCAATTTTTACCAAGTAAAGACAGCTAATTCATAAACACTTTGATTATACTACCAACAGAAAAAAAATTTTTTGCTGTTTTGTTGAGAATTAAATAATTCCAAAATAATTCGAAATAATTAATTCTCAACAAAATACAGCTAATATTATATTATAAATTAAAAAAAATTACTGAAAGAGAGTTTGTTTACTTTATGTTGTTTTGCAGTTATTGTATTTCACGATCGTAATGTTAGTTCCAAAAGGTAAATGGAATTTTACTGGAAAACAATAAAATCTCATTTTCATCCCAAGCAACATTGCTCGAATCTTAAAAAATCATTCAATTAACTTACATTTAATTGTTTGACGATATTCCAGAAAGTTAAACAACAACCGTTAAATAATAATCCAAATATAATCATCCACTAAATTTGGTTATGAAATGAACAGTTCAATTTGGTTTGAATTTATGCTGCAACTTAAAATAAAAATTCGATTCTATATCCTGCCAATCTAATTAAATTTTTCAATTCGAATTAAAATTAGTAAACAATTTTCATATTTCAGAATATCGCTTGAATAAGTGAAATAATCCCACCTAAACCAACCAAGTTGAAATTATACTACAAAGTACTCGCAATGAGCAATAATTTAAGGGCGAAATTTACATATATTAAACTTTCGATACATATAATCATCTGTTCAGTTAAGAAATATTAAAAATTTAAGATTTATTTAATTTGGACGTATTCCAGTTCATATTTAAATCGTTAAAAAAGGATTACCTGCTGTAATATTATTAATGTATATTACATATTATAATTTGTTTGTTGTATCATCTATATTTTATCATTATAATATTTTGAACTACTAGTACACGATCAATGTAAAATAATAAAGAAAACAATAGGAATTTAAAATTTCGTTTTTCTGTTCATAATATTTAAAGGGCGAGAGGAAAAATAATTTTGTGGAAACAACAATACAATATGTAATCTACTTTTACGTCCTTTGAATGAGCAAATATTTGAATGTGTTTGCTTACGAAAAAATAAAAAATTACATCCATTGATCTAAAAACCAAAAATAATTTTTTTTATATATTTTTATATAAAGGGTGATTTTTTTGTGGTTAGGATTTTCATGCATTAGTATTTGACAGATCACGCGGGATTTCAGACAAGGTGTCAAAGAGAAAGATGCTCAGTATGCTTTGACATTTCATAATGAATAGACTTACTAACGAGCCACAACGTCGAATTTTCAGTGAATGGGCCCTAGAAAAGTTGGCAGAAAATCCGCTTTTTTATCGACAAATTTTGTTCAGCGATGAGGCTCATTTCTGGTTGAATGGCTACGTAAATAAGCAAAATTGCCGCATTTGGAGTGAAGAGCAACCAGAAGCCGTTCAAGAACTGCCCATGCATCCCGAAAAATGCACTGTTTGGTGTGGTTTGTACGCTGGTGGAATCATTGGACCGTATTTTTTCAAAGATGCTGTTGGACGCAACGTTACGGTGAATGGCGATCGCTATCGTTCGATGCTAACAAACTTTTTGTTGCCAAAAATGGAAGAACTGAACTTAGTTGACATGTGGTTTCAACAAGATGGCGCTACATGCCACACAGCTCGCGATTCTATGGCCATTTTGAGGGAAAACTTCGGAGAACAATTCATCTCAAGAAATGGCCCGGTAAGTTGGGCACCAAGATCATGCGATTTGACGCCTTTAGACTATTTTTTGTGGGGCTACGTCAAGTCTAAAGTCTACAGAAATAAGCCAGCAACTATTCCAGTTTTGGAAGACAACATTTCCGAAGAAATTCGGGCTATTCCGGCCGAAATGCTCGAAAAAGTTGCCCAAAATTGGACTTTCCGAATGGACCACCTAAGACGCAGCCGCGGTCAACATTTAAATGAAATTATCTTCAAAAAGTAAATGTCATGGACCAATCTAACGTTTCAAATAAAGAACCGATGAGATTTTGCAAATTTTATGCGTTTTTTTTTAAAAAAAAGTTCTCAAGCTCTTAAAAAATCACCCGTTATATTATATATAATATTTATATATATTTTGTACACAACAAAACAAAAACATAATTTCTCTATTTCGTTTCGTCACACCGTCGACACATGTGTTTACGAATAAACTAAAAACATACCGACCTTCAATTTACGTGAACAACAACACCAACAACTCGAGACGCCTTCAGCGAGCGGGATTAGTTTTAATCCAATTTTTTAGCCAATCAAATCTTTATATTCAACTAAGACCCCCCCAATTTAATCCAGGTTTAGTTGAAAAATTTCCATCTTTTGAGCAAATTGGTCGTACCAACATAGTAACAAAAAATAAATTGAAATATGAGCAATAATTGTGCTCATATATTTGTTATTGTGTTATTTATTTATGACAAATCTATTTCCGTTAAACAATTGGGCATGCCGTGTAACTCATATTTTCGACTAATCCGGTTATAGGACCGCCCAATGTTCGATACATTTTCGCACTCGATTTGTAATCTATAACGCTGCTGTTTGTGGCGTGCTGACTGGCACAACGCCGGTTACCGGAACATTTTGGGCTAAAGAAAGGTGTATATCACCAGTTCCAGGTGGTGTATCCACGAATAATATATCAATTTTATCCCAAAATGTTCTCTTTAATGCCGCTCTAGTGCAGACATAATTAATGGTCCTCGCCAAATAACCGGTTTTTCAGAAATTAATAATTCTATTGACATACATCTAACCCCATAATTTATTATCGGTATAATATTGTTAGAATTGTTCACTTAAGGTTCTTCATGGATATTCATCATTGATGGCACGGAGGGTCCAAATATGTCACCATCGAGGAAATCGACCTTTTTACTTAAACCACTTAGTGTTACTGCTAAATTAACAGCCGTTGTTGATTTACCAACACTGCCTTTGTCAGAGGCACCAACTTCAATACTCGTATTATAAACGCCGTCTAATGGTTTTCGTTTTGGTAATCCACGGGCTATAAGTTTGACCTACCGCGTATCCACTTCCCGTGCATAATATGTCTTAAATAAATTAAATTAAAAGAACATTTTATTTATTATATAGAATATTGAAATTTTCGCTATTATACCACAGAATTTTTGAAGTTTCTAGGTGGTGAGAACGAAAAATTTTATTTTGCCACAACTGTTGGGCTAAAAATTCTTATAAATTAATTAATATTGTTACGTTTTCGCTTTGTCACTCAAGGTTCGAATCACTGGATTGTAAATAAATACAACTGCTTCAAATTTGAACTCACACAGTTTATTTACACAACACAATTTATTATAAAACACAAAATTAACAATTAATTATTACAACTATAACACACTTTAATAATCACTTTAATAATCTTTCTGATACAGTGAAGGTTAATCACTGTATCACGTTTAAAATAAAACTCAGCATTCCATGTCAACGCGCGCCTTTATATACCAAAATATTTGTTTCTAGAATAATCCCAAATGTTCTCATAAATTATACACGTACATTTCATAATAATCCCGAATGTTGTCCAAAATTTATACGAGAACATTCTAGCAAATACGTTAGTATACAAATCGCGCCTAAATGTTGATCCAACCAAATTAAAATTGAGCAACTTATTAAAATAACTTATTCTACTCTAAACTAGATGTCACCGTAACACTACCCCTCACCCAAGCCTGTTCGTCCCGAACAGGATCCAAATCACCTCCTCTGTAGATCGCCAAACGCTCTAATTGCACCACCTTTGGTTTACCTCTCCGTCCTTTCTGAATGCGATAAACCACGTCGTTCATCCTTTTAATGACAGTGTAAGGTCCTTCCCATGTAGGTTGCAACTTCGGTGATAATCCCTTCTTCCGTTGTGGGTTGTGAAGCCATACCAATTGCCCTTCCTCGAATCCTTGATTATTTGCTCGTATGTCATTTCGAGCCTTCATTCGATCACTTGATATCCGAATTTTCTCCCGTACAAATTGATGTATCTCATTAAGTTCTTCTTTCATCCGGTCGACGTAATCCTGTCCGCATAGAGCCGCTGATGGAACTGCTCCAAACTTTAAATCTCCCGGTAGTCGCAGATTGTTCCCAAATATGGTTTTAGCTGGTGTCACTCCTGTTGTGTCATGTACCACTGATCGGTAAGCCATCAGGAACATCGGTTTATGACGATCCCAGTTGCGTTGGTTCTTTTCCACAATCTTTGCTAGATATTCCTCCAATGTGCCATTGAATCTTTCCACCATACCGTCCGACTGCGGGTGTAGAGGCGTCGTTCTCGTTTTATTGATGCCAAGCATCTGACATATCTCCTGAAATACCACCAATGGTAATCTACTGGGTGGTTGGCGAATCGGCATTTCTGCTCCTGTATCTATTCGATGTTTTACCATTGTGGTTCTCCCATTATTATCCGATGTACTGCAGAATATTAGCATGGACCGAGCAATTGTTTTGCCATATTTTTCTGTTCCATGGTAAGATCTTCGGTCCATTTCTTCATGAGTTGTTCAATAATTTCTTTCTGCCCTTGCGAATTAGCCGTCTTAATTGGATTTTTCTGCTCGCACTTCACTATCGCAGATATTTTTTCACATTTTCAAAATTTATAGTCCCTTTCTTGATGGTTTTCGTCTTATCCAAGAGATTTAGAGTCCGAATTGGCACTCTATTATCGCTGTCTGATTTCACTAGAGCTCTCCCGATCATTATTTCTCTGGCTCCGTCCTCCGCTTCATTGGTTTCCACAACCCACAACCTGGGTGACCCAAAACCTCCCTCCAATCTTGCCCATACTATTGTCTCTGAGTTCGGTGGCAGCTTCTCCCGATGATCCATTATAATTTGCCTGGTCGTTTCTCCTATAGTGCTAACGTGAAGTGGCAACTCGATATTATCGTAGGTTAATACATCTCGTCCAACATCCACCACGAATCCATTCGTTCTCATGAAGTCCATCCCCAAGATGACTTCATCTACAATATCTGCCACCAGCACCTCGTGTTGAAAATGGTTTCGCCCAATCCTTATTTTCACAACCTTTTTACCTTTTATTGCTGAATTTTCTCCAGTTGCCGTTCGTAATTTCATTCCATTGGCTGGTTTTACAATTCCATCGATAATATCTTGACGAACAATCGTATGAGTTGCTCCCGTATCCAGCGTAATCATGCAGTTCTTCCCATCAATATCGGCTTCAATTGTCAAGCTGTCACCGCCTCTTGCTACTCTCGAAACATGCATGGAGGTTATGGGGCAATCGGTTGTGGGAGACAACTTCTGCCCCTTCAAGCTGACTCTTTTTAGTTTAACGACTCCGAAGTCGTCTGACCCTCCTTTCTGGCCTCTGTCTGCTCTTCGTTTGGTCTACGCTTCATGGGAGATGGCGATCTTCCTCGTTTCTTCTTAATCTCCCAGCAGTCCCGTGAAATGTGACCCATCCTATCACATGCCCAGCATTTAATTTTGCCACTTACCTTTCTGAACCTTGGCGTAGCCCGCTCGGTGTCTATTCTGGAATCGAACTCCACTCGGCGAATTTTTATTGCAGGTTTGACGATGGCCTGAGCAGTTTCGTTTGTTAACGCACAAGCGATGGTTTCCGCGAAAGTTGCCTTAGGTGACAACATCACCGCTCTGCGTGTCTCAGGATCTCGAATGCCGTCGATGAATGCATCTATTTTGATTCGCTCCATGTAATCGGCTGACATACTTGAATGTGCCAGATGCGCAAGCCGCTCAATTGCCGATGAATAATCCTGTAGCGATTCTCCTCCTCTTTGATATCGACCCTTCAATTCCATGCGATAGATTTCCCTTTTGTGGTCACTTCCGTACTTTCGGTCCAGCGTCTTCATAATTCCGATGTAACTATTGCGTTCTTGCTCCGGAATTGTTTGTAATGTTTCCGCCGCTTCACCTTTAAGAGCCACAATTAATGCGCCAACACGATGCTCTTCATTCCATTGATTTTGCTTAATCACCGTTTCGAATTGGAACTTAAAAATGCTGAAGGATGTTGTTCCATCAAATGTTGGTGGTTTTAACTTAACAGCGGTTACTGTCTGGATTACTTGATGTGTTGTTCCATTTGACTTGACATCTTCAAGCTCCTTCTCAAGACGTTGCACTTCGGTTCGTAGATCTTGTTTAACCGTTTCAATTTTTTGTTGAACCTCCCCTTTAATATTTCGAATTTCTGTGTGTAACTCTGTTTGCAGTTTCTCCACTTCGCCGTGTAGTGTAGCAGATAATTCCAGAAACTTCTCGTTCATTTTCTTTTGGCCATCTTCTATTTGGTGTTTAATATCCGCCCCTTGTTGCTTCATTTGTACCATCTGATGGTTCATTTCCTGGTTCGGTTGTTTCATTTGTAGTTTAATTACCGACTGTTGTCCCATCATTTGATTCATAGCAGCCATCAACTGCGATAAATTGAAACTTCCAGATTGATCTTTTGTTCTTCCGGCCACCGTTTGCGCGTCCTCTGCTTTGTCGTCTACATTAGTCTCGTCCATTTTATCCTCCTCGAAATGATACACGTCCGGATCTAAACCTTCCTTCTGCATAGCCTCACGTAGTCGCTCCACTAAATTAGCTTTTGAGCTTTCACTGGCCAAACCTCGCTGTTTCAGTTGCTTCTTTAATTGCAGAAGCTTTAAATCGTAGAGAATCATTTTTCTTATTATTCACAATCCCACCGCTGTCACCAATTGTTACGTTTTCGCTTTGTCACTCAAGGTTCGAATCACTGGATTGTGAATAAATACAACTGCTTCAAATTTGAACTCACACAGTTTATTTACACAACACAATTTATTATACAACACAAAATTAACAATTAATTATTACAACTATAACACACTTTAATAATCACTTTAATAATCTTTCTGATACAGTGAAGGTTAATCACTGTATCACGTTTAAAATAAAACTCAGCATTCTACGTCAACGCGCGCCTTTATATACCAAAATGTTTGTTTCTAGAATAATCCCAAATGTTCTCATAAATTATACACGTACATTTCATAATAATCCCGAATGTTGTCCAAAATTTATACGAAAACATTCTAGCAAATACGTTAGTATACAAATCGCGCCTAAATGTTGATCCATACCAAATTAAAATTGAGCAACTTATTAAAATAACTTATTCTACTCTAAACTAGATGTCACCGTAACAATATATTGTTACGTTTTCGCCTTGTCACTCAAGGTTCGAATCACTGGATTGTGAATAAATACAACTGCTTCAAATTTGAACTCACACAGTTTATTTACGCAACACAATTTATTATACAACACAAAATTAACAATTAATTATTACAACTATAACACACTTTATAATCACTTTAATAATCTTTCTATTTAATCTTCACTGTATCACGTTTAAAATAAAACTCAGCATTCCACGTCAACGCGCGCCTTTATATACCAAAATATTTGTTTCTAGAATAATCCCAAATGTTCTCATAAATTATACACGTACATTTCATAATAATCCCGAATGTTGTCCAAAATTTATACGAGAACATTCTAGCAAATACGTTAGTATACAAATAGCGCCTAAATGTTGATCCATACCAAATTCAAGTTGAGCAACTTATTAAAATAACTTATTCTACTCTAAACTAGATGTCACCGTAACACTACCCCTCACCCAAGCCTGTTCGTCCCGAACAGGATCCAAATCACCTCCTCTGTAGATCGCCAAACGCTCTAATTGCACCACCTTTGGTTTACCTCTCCGTCCTTTCTGAATGCGATAAACCACGTCGTTCATCCTTTTAATGACAGTGTAAGGTCCTTCCCATGTAGGTTGCAACTTCGGTGATAATCCCTTCTTCCGTTGTGGGTTGTGAAGCCATACCAATTGCCCTTCCTCGAATCCTTGATTATTTGCTCGTATGTCATTTCGAGCCTTCATTCGATCACTTGATATCCGAATTTTCTCCCGTACAAATTGATGTATCTCATTAAGTTCTTCTTTCATCCGGTCGACGTAATCCTGTCCGCATAGAGCCGCTGATGGAACTGCTCCAAACTTTAAATCTCCCGGTAGTCGCATATTGTTCCCAAATATGGTTTTAGCTGGTGTCACTCCTGTTGTGTCATGTACCGCTGATCGGTAAGCCATCAGGAACATCGGTTTATGACGATCCCAGTTGCGTTGGTTCTTTTCCACAATCTTTGCTAGATATTCCTCCAATGTGCCATTGAATCTTTCCACCATACCGTCCGACTGCGGGTGTAGAGGCGTCGTTCTCGTTTTATTGATGCCAAGCATCTGACATATCTCCTGAAATACCACCGAATCGAAATTCCTTCCTTGATCCGTGTGAATTTCCATCGGTACACCAAATCTGCTAATCCAGTTGTTCACCGCGGCATCAGCTATTGTTGTTGTCTCCTGATTGGGTTTGGGATACACTTCTGGCCATTTGCTGAAATAATCTATGATTACTAGCACATATTTATTTCAGCTCTCGGTGGTCGGAAATGGCCCCGCCACATCCATTGCAATTCTCTCGAATGGTGCCCCGACATTATATTGTTTCATGGTCCCACGGCTTTTTCGTGCTGGTCCCTTTACTGCCGCACATTGGTCACATCTTTGACACCATTCCGCTACTGATTGTCTACATCCAGACCAGTAGAACCGTTGGCGAATTTTGGCTAGTGTTTTATTAATCCCTAGATGACCCCCGCTTGCTCCTCCATGATACTCTTTGAGGATTTCCGCAATCCGACCTTTTGGAACCACCACCAACAATTGTTTTACTTTACTATCCGCGCTTTCCCAATTTCTCTTTAAACATCCATTTTCCATGTGGAGGCTGTCCCATAGAGCCCAATAAGATTTTACGATGGGGGTTTTGTCGGCTATCTCGCTCCATGTGGGCCGGTGTTCCTTTTCCTTATGTCCCATGATGAATGCCAGATCAGCATCCCGTAATTGCTCCTTCCTGATCATTTCATCAGTCCACTCCTCATCAGGTAGCACTTGCATAAGCCGAATATCGATGATGTTTTCCTTACCCTCCACACGTCCGCAATGCTTGCATTCCACGGGGCTTGGCCTTCTTGATAATGCGTCGGCATTTCCATGTGCACTTCCCTTCCGATGTTCAATTTCAAAATCGTAGCTTTGCAAACGTTCGATCCAACGTGCTACTTGTCCTTCTGGATTTTTGACTTGTAACAACCAGCGCAAAGCTCCATGACCCGTCCGTAGAAGAAATTTTTGGCCATTGAGGTACTTATGGAAGTGTTTCACACATTCCACTATAGCCAACAACTCTTTCCGTGTCACACAATAATTTCGTTCCGGTTTTGATAACATCTTGGAGTAATATGCAATAACTCGCTCCTCACCATTTGTTGCCTGTGATAATACTCCTCCTATCCCATCATTACTTGCATCGATGTCCAAAATGAATTTAACGTTGGGTATAGGGTATGCGAGGATTGGCGCTTCGCATAATCGTCGTCTTAGTTCCACGAATGCCTCTTCTTGGTCTTCCTTCCATTCGAATGCCTTGTTTTCTCGCGATCTTCCTCCACTTGCCAATAGCCGCTTTGTAGATCTAATGTCGAAAATATTCGAGCACCCGATAATGTGTCTAACGTGCCATCGATCCTTGGCAATGGGTAACTATCCTTTTTCGTCACAGCTTTTAATTTTCGATAATCCACGCAAAATCTCATGCTACCATCCTTTTTCTCGACTAACACCACTGGCGAACTCCATGGACTGCTTGATGTTTCGATTACCCCTGCTGCTTGCATATCTTTTACCATTCGATCCACTTCTCCTTGCTTTGCCAATGGTAATCTACTGGGTGGTTGGCGAATCGGCATTTCTGCTCCTGTATCTATTCGATGTTTTACCATTGTGGTTCTCCCATTATTATCCGATGTACTGCAGAATATTAGCATGGACCGAGCAATTGTTTTGCCATATTTTTCTGTTCCATGGTAAGATCTTCGGTCCATTTCTTCATGAGTTGTTCAATAATTTCTTTCTGCCCTTGCGAATTAACCGTCTTAATTGGATTTTTCAGCTCGCACTTCACTATCGCAGATATTTTTTCACATTTTCAAAATTTATAGTCCCTTTCTTGATGGTTTTCGTCTTATCCAAGAGATTTAGAGTCCGAATTGGCACTCTATTATCGCTGTCTGATTTCACTAGAGCTCTCCCGATCATTATTTCTCTGGCTCCGTCCTCCGCTTCATTGGTTTTCACAACCCACAACCTGGGTGACCCAAAACCTCCCTCCAATCTTGCCCATACTATTGTCTCTGAGTTCGGTGGCAGCTTCTCCCGATGATCCATTATAATTTGCCTGGTCGTTTCTCCTATAGTGCTAACGTGAAGTGGCAACTCGATATTATCGTAGGTTAATACATCTCGTCCAACATCCACCACGAATCCATTCGTTCTCATGAAGTCCATCCCCAAGATGACTTCATCTACAATATCTGCCACCAGCACCTCGTGTTGAAAATGGTTTCGCCCAATCCTTATTTTCACAACCTTTTTACCTTTTATTGCTGAATTTTCTCCAGTTGCCGTTCGTAATTTCATTCCATTGGCTGCTTTTACAATTCCATCGATAATATCTTGACGAACAATCGTATGAGTTGCTCCCGTATCCAGCGTAATCATGCAGTTCTTCCCATCAATATCGGCTTCAATTGTCAAGCTGTCACCGCCTCTTGCTACTCTCGAAACATGCATGGAGGTTATGGGGCAATCGGTTGTGGGAGACAACTTCTGCCCCTTCAAGCTGACTCTTTTTAGTTTAACGACTCCGAAGTCGTCTGACCCTCCTTTCTGGCCTCTGTCTGCTCTTCGTTTGGTCTACGCTTCATGGGAGATGGCGATCTTCCTCGTTTCTTCTTAATCTCCCAGCAGTCCCGTGAAATGTGACCCATCCTATCACATGCCCAGCATTTAATTTTGCCACTTACCTTTCTGAACCTTGGCGTAGCCCGCTCGGTGTCTATTCTGGAATCGATCTCCACTCGGCGAATTTTTATTGCAGGTTTGACGATGGCCTGAGCAGTTTCGTTTGTTAACGCACAAGCGATGGTTTCCGCGAAAGTTGCCTTAGGTGACAACATCACCGCTCTGCGTGTCTCAGGATCTCGAATGCCGTCGATGAATGCATCTATTTTGATTCGCTCCATGTAATCGGCTGACATACTTGAATGTGCCAGATGCGCAAGCCGCTCAATTGCCGATGAATAATCCTGTAGCGATTCTCCTCCTCTTTGATATCGACCCTTCAATTCCATGCGATAGATTTCCCTTTTGTGGTCACTTCCGTACTTTCGGTCCAGCGTCTTCATAATTCCGATGTAACTATTGCGTTCTTGCTCCGGAATTGTTTGTAATGTTTCCGCCGCTTCACCTTTAAGAGCCACAATTAATGCGCCAACACGATGCTCTTCATTCCATTGATTTTGCTTAATCACCGTTTCGAATTGGAACTTAAAAATGCTGAAGGATGTTGTTCCATCAAATGTTGGTGGTTTTAACTTAACAGCGGTTACTGTCTGGATTACTTGATGTGTTGTTCCATTTGACTTGACATCTTCAAGCTCCTTCTCAAGACGTTGCACTTCGGTTCGTAGATCTTGTTTAACCGTTTCAATTTTTTGTTAAACCTCCCCTTTAATATTTCGAATTTCTGTGTGTAACTCTGTTTGCAGTTTCTCCACTTCGCCGTGTAGTGTAGCAGATAATTCCAGAAACTTCTCGTTCATTTTCTTTTGGCCATCTTCTATTTGGTGTTTAATATCCGCCCCTTGTTGCTTCATTTGTACCATCTGATGGTTCATTTCCTGGTTCGGTTGTTTCATTTGTAGTTTAATTTCCGACTGTTGTCCCATCATTTGATTCATAGCAGCCATCAACTGCGATAAATTGAAACTTCCAGATTGATCTTTTGTTCTTCCGGCCACCGTTTGCGCGTCCTCTGCTTTGTCGTCTACATTAGTCTCGTCCATTTTATCCTCCTCGAAATGATACACGTCCGGATCTAAACCTTCCTTCTGCATAGCCTCACGTAGTCGCTCCACTAAATTAGCTTTTGAGCTTTCACTGGCCAAACCTCGCTGTTTCAGTTGCTTCTTTAATTGCAGAAGCTTTAAATCGTAGAGAATCATTTTTCTTATTATTCACAATCCAAACCGCTGTCACCAATTGTTACGTTTTCGCTTTGTCACTCAAGGTTCGAATCACTGGATTGTGAATAAATACAACTGCTTCAAATTTGAACTCACACAGTTTATTTACACAACACAATTTATTATACAACACAAAATTAACAATTAATTATTACAACTATAACACACTTTAATAATCACTTTAATAATCTTTCTGATACAGTGAAGGTTAATCACTGTATCACGTTTAAAATAAAACTCAGCATTCTACGTCAACGCGCGCCTTTATATACCAAAATGTTTGTTTCTAGAATAATCCCAAATGTTCTCATAAATTATACACGTACATTTCATAATAATCCCGAATGTTGTCCAAAATTTATACGAGAACATTCTAGCAAATACGTTAGTATACAAATCGCGCCTAAATGTTGATCCATACCAAATTAAAATTGAGCTTCTTATTAAAATAACTTATTCTACTCTAAACTAGATGTCACCGTAACAATATATTGTTACGTTTTCGCCTTGTCACTCAAGGTTCGAATCACTGGATTGTGAATAAATACAACTGCTTCAAATTTGAACTCACACAGTTTATTTACGCAACACAATTTATTATACAACACAAAATTAACAATTAATTATTACAACTATAACACACTTTATAATCACTTTAATAATCTTTCTATTTAATCTTCACTGTATCACGTTTAAAATAAAACTCAGCATTCCACGTCAACGCGCGCCTTTATATACCAAAATATTTGTTTCTAGAATAATCCCAAATGTTCTCATAAATTATACACGTACATTTCATAATAATCCCGAATGTTGTCCAAAATTTATACGAGAACATTCTAGCAAATACGTTAGTATACAAATAGCGCCTAAATGTTGATCCATACCAAATTAAAGTTGAGCAACTTATTAAAATAACTTATTCTACTCTAAACTAGATGTCACCGTAACACTACCCCTCACCCAAGCCTGTTCGTCCCGAACAGGATCCAAATCACCTCCTCTGTAGATCGCCAAACGCTCTAATTGCACCACCTTTGGTTTACCTCTCCGTCCTTTCTGAATGCGATAAACCACGTCGTTCATCCTTTTAATGACTGTGTAAGGTCCTTCCCATGTAGGTTGCAACTTCGGTGATAATCCCTTCTTCCGTTGTGGGTTGTGAAGCCATACCAATTGCCCTTCCTCGAAGCCTTGATTATTTGCTCGTATGTCATATCGAGCCTTCATTCGATCACTTGATATCCGAATTTTCTCCCGTACAAATTGATGTATCTCATTAAGTTCTTCTTTCATCCGGTCGACGTAATCCTGTCCGCATAGAGCCGCTGATGGAACTGCTCCAAACTTTAAATCTCCCGGTAGTCGCAGATTGTTCCCAAATATGGTTTTAGCTGGTGTCACTCCTGTTGTGTCATGTACCGCTGATCGGTAAGCCATCAGGAACATCGGTTTATGACGATCCCAGTTGCGTTGGTTCTTTTCCACAATCTTTGCTAGATATTCCTCCAATGTGCCATTGAATCTTTCCACCATACCGTCCGACTGCGGGTGTAGAGGCGTCGTTCTCGTTTTATTGATGCCAAGCATCTGACATATCTCCTGAAATACCACCGAATCGAAATTCCTTCCTTGATCCGTGTGAATTTCCATCGGTACACCAAATCTGCTAATCCAGTTGTTCACCGCGGCATCAGCTATTGTTGTTGTCTCCTGATTGGGTTTGGGATACACTTCTGGCCATTTGCTGAAATAATCTATGATTACTAGCACATATTTATTTCAGCTCTCGGTGGTCGGAAATGGCCCCGCCACATCCATTGCAATTCTCTCGAATGGTGCCCCGACATTATATTGTTTCATGGTCCCACGGCTTTTTCGTGCTGGTCCCTTTACTGCCGCACATTGGTCACATCTTTGACACCATTCCGCTACTGATTGTCTACATCCAGACCAGTAGAACCGTTGGCGAATTTTGGCTAGTGTTTTATTAATCCCTAGATGACCCCCGCTTGCTCCTCCATGATACTCTTTGAGGATTTCCGCAATCCGACCTTTTGGAACCACCACCAACAATTGTTTTACTTTACTATCCGCGCTTTCCCAATTTCTCTTTAAACATCCATTTTCCATGTGGATGCTGTCCCATTGAGCCCAATAAGATTTTACGATGGGGTTTTTGTCGGCTATCTCGCTCCATGTGGGCCGGTGTTCCTTTTCCTTATGTTTCATGATGAATGCCAGATCAGCATCCCGTAATTGCTCCTTCCTGATCATTTCATCAGTCCACTCCTCATCAGGTAGCACTTGCATAAGCCGAATATCGATTATATTTTCCTTACCCTCCACACGTCCACAATGCTTGCATTCCACGGGGCATGGCCTTCTTGATAATGCGTCGGCATTTCCATGTGCACTTCCCTTCCGATGTTCAATTTCAAAATCGTAGCTTTGCAAACGTTCGATCCAACGTGCTACTTGTCCTTCTGGGTTTTTGAATTGTAACAACCAGCGCAAAGCTCCATGATCCGTCCGTAGAAGAAATTTTTGGCCATTGAGGTACTTATGGAAGTGTTTCACACATTCCAATATAGCCAACAACTCTTTCCGTGTCACACAATAATTTCGTTCCGGTTTTGATAACATCTTGGAGTAATATGCAATAACTCGCTCCTCACCATTTGTTGCCTGTGATAATACTCCTCCTATCCCATCATTACTTGCATCGGTGTCCAAAATGAATTTAACGTTGGGTATAGGGTATGCGAGGATTGGCGCTTCGCATAATCGTCGTCTTAGTTCCACGAATGCCTCTTCTTGGTCTTCCTTCCATTCGAATGCCTTGTTTTTCCTGGTTAACTCGTGTAAACTCTTTGCGATGCTGGCAAATCCTGGCACGAATCGTCTATAGTAGGTGCATAATCCAAGGAAGCTCCGTAATTCATGTAAATTTTTAGGTCGTGGCCATTCCTTTACCGCTGTGATTTTGTCTTCATCGGTGTGAATTCCATTGGTTGTTACCTTATGACCCAAATATTTTACTTCCGTCCTAAATAATTTACATTTCTTTGGGCTTAGCTTTAATCCGGCGGCTTGTATCCGATCCAAAACCTCTGCCAAATTCCTTAAATGCTCGTCGAAATCTTTGCCCATTACGATGATGTCGTCCAAATATACGAGGCACGGCCTCCAATGTAATCCCTTTAGTACGCGCTCCATTAGCCGTTCAAAAGTCGCAGGGGCGTTACATTATCCGAATGGCATAACGTTAAATTGCCATAATCCGTTACCCACACTGAATGCCGTTTTCTCGCGATCTTCCTCCTGGACTTCCACTTGCCAATAGCCGCTTTGCAGATCTAATGTCGAAAATATTCGAGCACCCGATAATGTGTCTAACGTGTCATCGATCCTTGGCAATGGGTAACTATCCTTTTTCGTCACAGCATTTAATTTTCGATAATCCACGCAGAATCTCATGCTACCATCCTTTTTCTCGACTAACACCACTGGCGAACTCCATGGACTGCTTGATGTTTCGATTACCCCTGCTGCTTGCATATCTTTTACCATTCGATCCACTTCTCCTTGCTTTGCCAATGGTAATCTCCTGGGTGGTTGGCGAATCGGCATTTCTGCTCCTGTATCTATTCGATGTTTTACCATTGTGGTTCTCCCATTATTATCCGATGTACTGCAGAATATTGGCATGTACCGCTCGAGCAATTGTTTTGCCATATTTTTCTGTTCCATAGTAAGATCTTCGGTCCATTTCTCCATGAGTTGTTCAATAATTTTTTTCTGCCCTTGCGAGTTAGCCGTCTTAATCGGATTTTTCTGCTCGCACTTCACTATCGCAGATATTTCTTCACATTTTCCGATTATAGTCCCTTTCTTGATGGTTTTCGTCTTATCCAAGAGATTTAGAGTCCGAATTGGCACTCTATTATCGCTGTCTGATTTCACTAGAGCTCTTCCGATCATTATTTCTCTGGCTCCGTCCTCCGCTTCATTGGTTTCCACAACCCACAACCTGGGTGACCCAAAACCGCCCTCCAATCTTGCCCATACTATTGTCTCTGAGTTCGGTGGCAGCTTCTCCCGATGATCCATTATAATTTGCCTGGTCGTTTCTCCTATAGTGCTAACGTGAAGTGGCAACTCGATATTATCGTAGGTTAATACACCTCGTCCAACATCCACCACGAATCCATTCGTTCTCATGAAGTCCATCCCCAAGATGACTTCATCTACAATATCTGCCACCAGCACCTCGTGTTGAAAATGGTTTCGCCCAATCCTTATTTTCACAACCTTTTTACCTTTTATTGCTGAATTTTCTCCAGTTGCCGTTCGTAATTTCATTCCATTGGCTGCTTTTACAATTCCATCGATAATATCTTGACGAACAATCGTATGAGTTGCTCCCGTATCCAGCGTAATCATGCAGTTCTTCCCATCAATATCGGCTTCAATTGTCAAGCTGTCACCGCCTCTTGCTACTCTCGAAACATGCATGGAGGTTATGGGGCAATCGGTTGTGGGAGACAACTTCTGCCCCTTCAAGCTGACTCTTTTTAGTTTAACGACTCCGAAGTCGTCTGACCCTCCTTTCTGGCCTCTGTCTGCTCTTCGTTTGGTCTACGCTTCATGGGAGATGGCGATCTTCCTCGTTTCTTCTTAATCTCCCAGCAGTCCCGTGAAATGTGACCCATCCTATCACATGCTCAGCATTTAATTTTGCCACTTACCTTTCTGAACCTTGGCGTAGCCCGCTCGGTGTCTATTCTGGAATCGATCTCCACTCGGCGAATTTTTATTGCAGGTTTGACGATGGCCTGAGCAGTTTCGTTTGTTAACGCACAAGCGATGGTTTCCGCGAAAGTTGCCTTAGGTGACAACATCACCGCTCTGCGTGTCTCAGGATCTCGAATGCCGTCGATGAATGCATCTATTTTGATTCGCTCCATGTAATCGGCTGACATACTTGAATGTGCCAGATGCGCAAGCCGCTCAATTGCCGATGAATAATCCTGTAGCGATTCTCCTCCTCTTTGATATCGACCCTTCAATTCCATGCGATAGATTTCCCTTTTGTGGTCACTTCCGTACTTTCGGTCCAGCGTCTTCATAATTCCGATGTAACTATTGCGTTCTTGCTCCGGAATTGTTTGTAATGTTTCCGCCGCTTCACCTTTAAGAGCCACAATTAATGCGCCAACACGATGCTCTTCATTCCATTGATTTTGCTTAATCACCGTTTCGAATTGGAACTTAAAAATGCTGAAGGATGTTGTTCCATCAAATGTTGGTGGTTTTAACTTAACAGCGGTTACTGTCTGGATTACTTGATGTGTTGTTCCATTTGACTTGACATCTTCAAGCTCCTTCTCAAGACGTTGCACTTCGGTTCGTAGATCTTGTTTAACCGTTTCAATTTTTTGTTGAACCTCCCCTTTAATATTTCGAATTTCTGTGTGTAACTCTGTTTGCAGTTTCTCCACTTCGCCGTGTAGTGTAGCAGATAATTCCAGAAACTTCTCGTTCATTTTCTTTTGGCCATCTTCTATTTGGTGTTTAATATCCGCCCCTTGTTGCTTCATTTGTACCATCTGATGGTTCATTTCCTGGTTCGGTTGTTTCATTTGTAGTTTAATTTCCGACTGTTGTCCCATCATTTGATTCATAGCAGCCATCAACTGCGATAAATTGAAACTTCCAGATTGATCTTTTGTTCTTCCGGCCACCGTTTGCGCGTCCTCTGCTTTGTCGTCTACATTAGTCTCGTCCATTTTATCCTCCTCGAAATGATACACGTCCGGATCTAAACCTTCCTTCTGCATAGCCTCACGTAGTCGCTCCACTAAATTAGCTTTTGAGCTTTCACTGGCCAAACCTCGCTGTTTCAGTTGCTTCTTTAATTGCAGAAGCTTTAAATCGTAGAGAATCATTTTTCTTATTATTCACAATCCAAACCGCTGTCACCAATTGTTACGTTTTCGCTTTGTCACTCAAGGTTCGAATCACTGGATTGTGAATAAATACAACTGCTTCAAATTTGAACTCACACAGTTTATTTACACAACACAATTTATTATACAACACAAAATTAACAATTAATTATTACAACTATAACACACTTTAATAATCACTTTAATAATCTTTCTGATACAGTGAAGGTTAATCACTGTATCACGTTTAAAATAAAACTCAGCATTCTACGTCAACGCCTTTATATACCAAAATGTTTGTTTCTAGAATAATCCCAAATGTTCTCATAAATTATACACGTACATTTCATAATAATCCCGAATGTTGTCCAAAATTTATACGAGAACATTCTAGCAAATACGTTAGTATACAAATCGCGCCTAAATGTTGATCCATACCAAATTAAAATTGAGCAACTTATTAAAATAACTTATTCTACTCTAAACTAGATGTCACCGTAACAATATATTGTTACGTTTTCGCCTTGTCACTCAAGGTTCGAATCACTGGATTGTGAATAAATACAACTGCTTCAAATTTGAACTCACACAGTTTATTTACGCAACACAATTTATTATACAACACAAAATTAACAATTAATTATTACAACTATAACACACTTTATAATCACTTTAATAATCTTTCTATTTAATCTTCACTGTATCACGTTTAAAATAAAACTCAGCATTCCACGTCAACGCGCGCCTTTATATACCAAAATATTTGTTTCTAGAATAATCCCAAATGTTCTCATAAATTATACACGTACATTTCATAATAATCCCGAATGTTGTCCAAAATTTATACGAGAACATTCTAGCAAATACGTTAGTATACAAATAGCGCCTAAATGTTGATCCATACCAAATTAAAGTTGAGCAACTTATTAAATTATCTTATTCTACTCTAAACTAGATGTCACCGTAACACTACCCTTCACCCAAGCCTGTTCGTCCCGAACAGGATCCAAATCACCTCCTCTGTAGATCGCCAAACGCTCTAATTGCACCACCTTTGGTTTACCTCTCCGTCCTTTCTGAATGCGATAAACCACGTCGTTCATCCTTTTAATGACTGTGTAAGGTCCTTCCCATGTAGGTTGCAACTTCGGTGATAATCCCTTCTTCCGTTGTGGGTTGTGAAGCCATACCAATTGCCCTTCCTCGAAGCCTTGATTATTTGCTCGTATGTCATATCGAGCCTTCATTCGATCACTTGATATCCGAATTTTCTCCCGTACAAATTGATGTATCTCATTAAGTTCTTCTTTCATCCGGTCGACGTAATCCTGTCCGCATAGAGCCGCTGATGGAACTGCTCCAAACTTTAAATCTCCCGGTAGTCGCAGATTGTTCCCAAATATGGTTTTAGCTGGTGTCACTCCTGTTGTGTCATGTACCGCTAATCGGTAAGCCATCAGGAACATCGGTTTATGACGATCCCAGTTGCGTTGGTTCTTTTCCACAATCTTTGCTAGATATTCCTCCAATGTGCCATTGAATCTTTCCACCATACCGTCCGACTGCGGGTGTAGAGGCGTCGTTCTCGTTTTATTGATGCCAAGCATCTGACATATCTCCTGAAATACCACCGAATCGAAATTCCTTCCTTGATCCGTGTGAATTTCCATCGGTACACCAAATCTGCTAATCCAGTTGTTCACCGCGGCATCAGCTATTGTTGTTGTCTCCTGATTGGGTTTGGGATACACTTCTGGCCATTTGCTGAAATAATCTATGATTACTAGCACATATTTATTTCAGCTCTCGGTGGTCGGAAATGGCCCCGCCACATCCATTGCAATTCTCTCGAATGGTGCCCCGACATTATATTGTTTCATGGTCCCACGGCTTTTTCGTGCTGGTCCCTTTACTGCCGCACATTGGTCACATCTTTGACACCATTCCGCTACTGATTGTCTACATCCAGACCAGTAGAACCGTTGGCGAATTTTGGCTAGTGTTTTATTAATCCCTAGATGACCCCCGCTTGCTCCTCCATGATACTCTTTGAGGATTTCCGCAATCCGACCTTTTGGAACCACCACCAACAATTGTTTTACTTTACTATCCGCGCTTTCCCAATTTCTCTTTAAACATCCATTTTCCATGTGGATGCTGTCCCATTGAGCCCAATAAGATTTTACGATGGGGTTTTTGTCGGCTATCTCGCTCCATGTGGGCCGGTGTTCCTTTTCCTTATGTTTCATGATGAATGCCAGATCAGCATCCCGTAATTGCTCCTTCCTGATCATTTCATCAGTCCACTCCTCATCAGGTAGCACTTGCATAAGCCGAATATCGATTATATTTTCCTTACCCTCCACACGTCCACAATGCTTGCATTCCACGGGGCATGGCCTTCTTGATAATGCGTCGGCATTTCCATGTGCACTTCCCTTCCGATGTTCAATTTCAAAATCGTAGCTTTGCAAACGTTCGATCCAACGTGCTACTTGTCCTTCTGGGTTTTTGAATTGTAACAACCAGCGCAAAGCTCCATGATCCGTCCGTAGAAGAAATTTTTGGCCATAGAGGTACTTATGGAAGTGTTTCACACATTCCAATATAGCCAACAACTCTTTCCGTGTCACACAATAATTTCGTTCCGGTTTTGATAACATCTTGGAGTAATATGCAATAACTCGCTCCTCACCATTTGTTGCCTGTGATAATACTCCTCCTATCCCATCATTACTTGCATCGGTGTCCAAAATGAATTTAACGTTGGGTATAGGGTATGCGAGGATTGGCGCTTCGCATAATCGTCGTCTTAGTTCCACGAATGCCTCTTCTTGGTCTTCCTTCCATTCGAATGCCTTGTTTTTCCTGGTTAACTCGTGTAAACTCTTTGCGATGCTGGCAAATCCTGGCACGAATCGTCTATAGTAGGTGCATAATCCAAGGAAGCTCCGTAATTCATGTAAATTTTTAGGTCGTGGCCATTCCTTTACCGCTGTGATTTTGTCTTCATCGGTGTGAATTCCATTGGTTGTTACCTTATGACCCAAATATTTTACTTCCGTCCTAAATAATTTACATTTCTTTGGGCTTAGCTTTAATCCGGCGGCTTGTATCCGATCCAAAACCTCTGCCAAATTCCTTAAATGCTCGTCGAAATCTTTGCCCATTACGATGATGTCGTCCAAATATACGAGGCACGGCCTCCAATGTAATCCCTTTAGTACGCGCTCCATTAGCCGTTCAAAAGTCGCAGGGGCGTTACATTATCCGAATGGCATAACGTTAAATTGCCATAATCCGTTACCCACACTGAATGCCGTTTTCTCGCGATCTTCCTCCTGGACTTCCACTTGCCAATAGCCGCTTTGCAGATCTAATGTCGAAAATATTCGAGCACCCGATAATGTGTCTAACGTGTCATCGATCCTTGGCAATGGGTAACTATCCTTTTTCGTCACAGCATTTAATTTTCGATAATCCACGCAGAATCTCATGCTACCATCCTTTTTCTCGACTAACACCACTGGCGAACTCCATGGACTGCTTGATGTTTCGATTACCCCTGCTGCTTGCATATCTTTTACCATTCGATCCACTTCTCCTTGCTTTGCCAATGGTAATCTCCTGGGTGGTTGGCGAATCGGCATTTCTGCTCCTGTATCTATTCGATGTTTTACCATTGTGGTTCTCCCATTATTATCCGATGTACTGCAGAATATTGGCATGTACCGCTCGAGCAATTGTTTTGCCATATTTTTCTGTTCCATAGTAAGATCTTCGGTCCATTTCTCCATGAGTTGTTCAATAATTTTTTTCTGCCCTTGCGAGTTAGCCGTCTTAATCGGATTTTTCTGCTCGCACTTCACTATCGCAGATATTTCTTCACATTTTCCGATTATAGTCCCTTTCTTGATGGTTTTCGTCTTATCCAAGAGATTTAGAGTCCGAATTGGCACTCTATTATCGCTGTCTGATTTCACTAGAGCTCTTCCGATCATTATTTCTCTGGCTCCGTCCTCCGCTTCATTGGTTTCCACAACCCACAACCTGGGTGACCCAAAACCGCCCTCCAATCTTGCCCATACTATTGTCTCTGAGTTCGGTGGCAGCTTCTCCCGATGATCCATTATAATTTGCCTGGTCGTTTCTCCTATAGTGCTAACGTGAAGTGGCAACTCGATATTATCGTAGGTTAATACACCTCGTCCAACATCCACCACGAATCCATTCGTTCTCATGAAGTCCATCCCCAAGATGACTTCATCTACAATATCTGCCACCAGCACCTCGTGTTGAAAATGGTTTCGCCCAATCCTTATTTTCACAACCTTTTTACCTTTTATTGCTGAATTTTCTCCAGTTGCCGTTCGTAATTTCATTCCATTGGCTGCTTTTACAATTCCATCGATAATATCTTGACGAACAATCGTATGAGTTGCTCCCGTATCCAGCGTAATCATGCAGTTCTTCCCATCAATATCGGCTTCAATTGTCAAGCTGTCACCGCCTCTTGCTACTCTCGAAACATGCATGGAGGTTATGGGGCAATCGGTTGTGGGAGACAACTTCTGCCCCTTCAAGCTGACTCTTTTGAGTTTAACAACTCCGCTGTCGTCTGACCCTCCTTTTCTGGCCTCTGTCTGCTCTTCGTTTGGTCTACGCTTTATGGGAGATGGCGATCTTCCTCGTTTCTTCTTAATCTCCCAGCAGTCCCGTGAAATGTGACCCATCCTATCACATGCCCAGCATTTAATTTTGCCACTTCCCTTTCTGAACCTTGGCGGAGCCCGCTCGGTGTCTATTCTGGAATCGATCTCCACTCGGCGAATTTTTATTGCAGGCTTGATGATGGCCTGAGCAGTTTCGTTTGTTAACGCACAAGCGATGGTTTCCGCGAAAGTTGCCTTAGGTGACAACATCACCGCTCTGCGTGTCTCAGGATCTCGAATGCCGTCGATGAATGCATCTATTTTGATTCGCTCCATGTAATCGGCCGACATACTTGAATGTGCCAGATGCGCAAGCCGCTCAATTGCCGATGAATAAACCTGTAGCGATTCTCCTTCTCTTTGATATCGACCCTTCAATTCCATGCGATAGATTTCTCTTTTGTGGTCACTTCCGTACTTTCGATCCAGCGCCTTCATAATTCCGACGTAACTATTGCGTTCTTGCTCCGGAATTGTTTGTAATGTTTCCGCCGCTTCACCTTTAAGAGCCACAATTAATGCGCCAACACGATGCTCTTCATTCCATTGATTTTGCTTAATCACCGTTTCGAATTGGAACTTAAAAATGCTGAAGGATGTTGTTCCATCAAATGTTGGTGGTTTTAACTTAACAGCGGTTACTGTCTGGATTACTTGATGTGTTGTTCCATTTGACTTGACATCTTCAAGCCCCTTCTCAAGACGTTGCACTTCGGTTCGTAGATCTTGTTTAACCGTTTCAATTTTTTGTTGAACCTCCCCTTTAATATTTCGAATTTCTGTGTGTAACTCTGTTTGCCGTTTCTCCACTTCGCCGTGTAGTGTAGCAGATAATTCCAGAAACTTTTCGTCCATTTTCTTTTGTCCATCTTCTATTTGGTGTTTAATATCCGACTGTTGTCCCATCATTTGATTCATAGCAGCCATCAACTGCGATAAATTGAAACTTCCAGATTGATCTTTTGTTGTTTCGGCCACCATTTGCGCGTCCTCTGCTTTGTTGTCTACAGTAGTCTCGTCCATTTTATCCTCCTCGAAATGATACACGTCCGGATCTAAACCTTCCTTCTGCATAGCCTCACGTAGTCGCTCCACTAAATTAGCTTTTGAGCTTTCACTGGCCAAACCTCGCTGTTTCAGTTGCTTCTTTAATTGCAGAAGCTTTAAATCGTAGAGAATCATTTTTCTTATTATTCACAATCCCACCGCTGTCACCAATTGTTACGTTTTCGCCTTGTCACTCAAGGTTCGAATCACTGGATTGTGAATAAATACAACTGCTTCAAATTTGAACTCACACAGTTTATTTACGCAACACAATTTGTTATACAACACAAAATTAACAATTAATTATTACAACTATAACACACTTTATAATCACTTTAATAATCTTTCTATTTAATCTTCACTGTATCACGTTTAAAATAAAACTCAGCATTCCACGTTAACGCGCGCCTTTATATACCAAAATATTTGTTTCTAGACTAATCCCAAATGTTCTCATAAATTATACACGTACATTTCATAATAATCCCGAATGTTGTCCAAAATTTATACGAGAACATTCTAGCAAATACGTTAGTATACAAATAGAGCCTAAATGTTGATCCATACCAAATTAAAGTTGAGCAACTTATTAAAATAACTTATTCTACTCTAAACTAGATGTCACCGTAACAATATAAAATCGAATATTGTATATGTAATCCACAGACATACGTTTATTCGATTAAATTAAAATAAAGCTCCAACTAATCGCAGACCAAGCAGAAATTGAAAGTAAACAACAATAACTACAAATCAACAGAAAACATATGACTCGCATGACAGTCGTAGACGAATTTTTTGAGCAAATCTCATGTGTGACTATGTTCAAGTCGGTAAAAAAATAATCCAACTTTATAATCTCGTTCCGTGAAGACTGCATCAAAACGGTCTTTCTTAAGGTTCAAAACATAGACACGCGCGCTGGTGCCAATGAAGAGATTTACTCTACCCCAATATGTAATGCCGACGGAATTCCGTTTACTTTTGCGCTCAAAAACCACACTCTTTCTATGGAAAGAAACATGTATAATACACGGAAATCCATTGCACTCGCCAAAGAAGGTGTCACAAAAATCCCAATGTGGGTGTGAATCCCGACTAAAAAGAGAATAAATAATGGGAAAATAGGTGGAATTTGGACGGAATTTGGCATTTTTTCCACAGTCTTCCCATACTGATTTCAGGCGCTTTTATGCACAAAAAAAGAGGAACGTGCTTATATATATTTTTCAATTGCAATAATAATTTGTATTCGAAATAAAACAAAATTTTGTATTTATTATAAAATAAATATTAATTTTTTATTGACACTAAATATTTCATTTTATAAAACTCATCCATATTCATCCGTAAGCGCCATCCAATTTTATATTCCACACAACCTTGAAAAATAAAAAACGATAATATCGGAAATTTCCATCATATCATGACGACGCCATTTTAAAATTATTACCATTTTTACATCCAAAATTATTGATCACAACCACCAAATATAATTATGTATAGACATATACATAGTATGAAGTAAATATAAGTAATTTAAAGATTATTGACTAATTTAAATACACAAAAAACACAAGTTATCATAATAAACAATAAAATAGCGGAAAAAACAAAAATGTACGTGTTATCCTGTCAAGTGCTATATTATACTGTACTGAAGGAAGAAAACAAAACAATAATAACAAAACTAACAAAAACAAATTTAAATTTCGCAAATGAAAGAGCAAGCAATTTATTTTCTCTAAAGTTTAAATTTTTGTGACTTTGATATTTTGTAGTACGGAATTTTGTGTGAAATTGGAGCTGTTTTTTCCACACTGTGGAAAAATCGCATACTGGGGCATAATTATCTTTCTTTTTTAGCTTTAAAAATGGACCATGTGTTTTCTTGAAGCGGGCTTTAACTAAAAATAGAAAAAAAATTAATTTAATAAAATATTCTAAATAGCATACATACTCGTACATTCAAAACACTAGAAACACATTTTATTTTTCTAGCATAATGCGAAAAAAAACAATCGATCTCGTTTGATTAATTATTTTTATTATTTTTTCGGCCATTTTGAAAATATTACAATTATTCATCATATATTAAAGCGAATTATTTTGATTGTTTTGTTACGATCGAAGTACTATTAACTATAATTAGTGTATTGCTGCTGTAGTAAAGCCAAAATTATACTGTTTAATATGCATAAAATAAATCGTGTTTTATATTAGGTAAGTTTTAAACTGTCGGGCATTAGGCGAAATATTAAAATCACTGCATAACTTTGTTCCGATTATGGTGGTTGCATTATGGCATAACCAACACAATCTTTGGTAGTTTTATTTCGATATATATCTGTCAATGAAAGTTTACACAGGACTTATATTTCAGTAGATTTTGGCCTCAAATTTTCATCGACCTATATTAATTCATATTTTTAACTTAAAATTATGAATTGAAAAAAGCGATTTGGAAAAATGAGAAAACTCAAAAATGAATTAACAAAGGCTTATACTATTTCATTTTTAAAACACCTACCTTAATTCATTTTCAAAATGAATTAAAAAAGGCACATTTTATTTAATTTTATATATCTTCATTACTATGTCTTCATTAATGAAAATAAAATATTCTAATGTCTTATTTTCAGTAATGCAAATGTCTCATTTGATTTCCAGTTTTATTCGCTTTTTCATTAATGAAAATAAAAATCCAAAATTATCCAAATTTTTACGTGCTAAATTTAAATTTAAATTTCAAAAAATTTTCATTAATGATAATATTAGTTGCATGGATTTACATTGCCTTAGAGATTATTAATGATTCAAAAAAATTAAATGTAAGGATCGGAAGGATTCAGTAAAGAAAATTATTTCGTATTTCGTAATTCCTTAACAGTTTAAATACATATTTTGATATTTCTGATTCATTAAATACATATTTCTATTAATTTATAAAACGAAATTAAAAAGGCTTATATTATTTCATTTTATAAACATTTATATTAATTCATTTTTAAAATGAATTAAGAAATCCCTTTTTAAATTCATTTTATCAATTTCAACTCTGATTTTAATTTATTTTTAAAATGAATTAAATACACTTATTTTAATTCAGAAAAAAAACTTTTTTAATTCAGACTTTTTTAATTCATGTAGCCGTAGAAATCTACTTATTTATTTAATCTCATAATTGCAAGTTTAACCTGATATTATTACTATTACATTCTGACTATAAATGGTTAAAAAACAGTTTTTAATCGAAAAACGTCGTTTATGCTTAAATTTTAGAAAAATGATCTAAATTAACTTTGTTGCAAATTTAATTTAGAATCTTTCTGGATTTAATCGTTTTTGATAAATTCTATAATGTATAAAATAATTCTAAAATATATATAATAAAAAATAAATTTTAAAAATTGATCTGGACCCTTGGTTGCAAATTGAATTTAGATTCATTTCGTTCTCAATCAATTTATTCGTAAATGATAAATATTTTAAAACATTTGCAAAACAAACTAAAAAAACGGAAACCTCCTAGACTCCTAAAAGCGAGCTTCCATTTCAAGTGACACGAATTCTACAAAATTTCTTTGGAACGTCCCAATTCAACCTCGAAACCCATTTTTTCTGTCTTCGGATTTATTTTAAAAACTATAGCATTTACGAAATAATATTGAGAACAAAATCACTCTGAATCAAACAATTAAATAATTTTTTTAGATCGTTATGCAATCTATGAATTTACGTAAAACCATAAGTAATAAAAATAATTTCATGTTAATGTTAAATTTGCAATAAAATAAGTTCTTGTAGATTTTTTTAAAATTTAACGGGAATTCTGGTTTTTGATTAAAACCTTTTTTAAAGGAAATTTTTTTACGGAAATGATGAGTTTTGATGGAAACGGGTTTTCCCTAAACTCGAGATAGATTAAATTTTCAATAAGAGTTATCCATGTCAGTTTTATAATTTTAAGCGGGAGGAAGGAAGACACATTCTTATGATTTATGCAGATTCATTAGACTTTGAGGTGCCGTAACTACCTTTCCCATTTAGACCCGTTGTGCATTTCAGCTAAGCTAAGCGATAAAAAATAGCTTAGTTTAGTTTAGTTTAGTGCGCTAGCTCGACATGTTGCACATCTCAGCTAATAAATTGGATCACACATACATTGACGTACATGTGTCATATAGTATTTTATTTTTGACGCACTTACAAGATTGCTCAAATTTTATTGTGTTAAAATATTCATACGAAAAGGACACCAAGTGAATCGAAATCAACATAAATTTTCTTAAACGTAACGAATTTTTATTATCAGTTGCAAAACTATCGCGTGTATCGCCTTCTTCGAGTATTATAGATATTGCATTAATGTCTGCAGAACAAATCGAAAAGGTAATCGAAAGTGTTCGAAGCCATCCCGAGTTATACGACACAGGGCATAAGGATTACAAATTAACGAAGTTCAAAGAAGATATTTAGGCAGAAATGGCTCTAGAATGCCAATCGGAAAATGGTAAGACAAGAACAGAATTAATTATAAATGACACGAACATTTCAATAAGTTTAATATTTTACAGTGAAAAAATTATATGGAAGAAACTTAGAAATTCTCTCTCTTAAAAGACTGCAAACCAAAAGTGGCCAAGCAACGTCAGCCACGAAGAAATGGAGGTTTCATGACGAAATATCAATTTTAGAAACATTTATAACTAAGCGAGATATACAGTCTAATACTAGTGAAATTTCCGAAAATGTAATAATTTTAAATGAAGATGAAGATTAATGAAATTAATAGCTATGTTGAAAATATTCAGAAAACAAAGAAAAAAACGAAGGAAGATGAAGTAATAAGAGAACATTAAATGACGACAAGAAATGAAATTGGGCAACAAAATGTTGAACCAGCCAATAAAACGCTGCACAATTTTTTATGTCAATGTATGAAACAACACTTACTTTGCCTCAAAATATTCAGAGAGAAGCAAAAAGAAAAGTATTTAAGGCCCCGATTCACGTATATTGCAAAAATGGCACCTTTTGTGGTACCATAGAATAAACGCTAACCGGCCTATCTCCAGTATTTTTATTTTAAAAAATTATTTGAAGTTTAATTAAATTATTTTCTTAATTATTATTAAGTTTCTCCACTACATCACTTCAAAGTACATGATATTCGAAAAAACCGTAAAAGTTTTGGTACCATTGCGGCTCTCTTAGACGATGAAACTTACATTATGATATACTAAAACACGCAGAAAAAAAACTGAAGTTATTGACGGTGGCTTTTTGCAAAATTATAGGTAGTTACTTAAAAATTTACAAAAAAAAACAAACTCCATTGTTAATTATTTATCCATTTATCAAACACACATTTGTAATTTTTCATAATATTAGTTCACCTTGAATATCAAAGATGGCAATTTGGCTTTTACAGTTCTTATGGAATAAAAGTATTCGGATATTAAAAAAAATATACTTATTTTTTCATTATTTACTCGGTTATTTAATTTATAATCATTAATTGATGAGTTCTAATGAAAGTAAAATTACAATAAATATCAAAATGTACTGCATTTCTATATAAATTTATATATAAAACATAATGACACCGAGTGCCAATCACTTAAGGGAATCCTGGCTTGGATCGAACCCCGACCAGTTGAAGTAATGGTGACCCTCATAAATAAAGACAACGTAATCATACATAATCTTTCTAAATTAGCACCTAAAAATGACAATAACCTTAACATGACTTCATTGAACCCCAAACGGACATCAAAAAAATTGATGCGTTCCATCCAATATTTTCGTACCAAAAGGTCTCTTATTCAAACATGTATTGAAACCCTATTAAAGTGTCCAAAGACCGATCCTCAACCGCATGACGATGTGAAAATACGACCCAAATTGTTTAACGGTCTTCTCGATAGTGGGGCGTCAGTTAGCGTACTCGGGAAAGATTCTATTGAATTTCTGAGTGGTGAAAACCTGACATTTCTTAAACTATCTACATCTCAAGTACAGACAGCCGATGATTCATATAATAAGATAGAAGAGTACGTATGGCTACTGGTTACCTTTGGCAGTAAAACCGAAATGATTAGATTTTTTGTCATTCCCACCTTGCAATCCTCATTGTATTTGGGAATTGATTTTTGACAGAAGGTCGACTTACTAAACAAAGTCTAGTCATTAACGAAATCGTAACCGAAGGTCCAACAAAAAGGGAGAACTCATGTTCTTCTTACTCATGAAACCTACAAAGAGTTATCAATCTGTTTCCATCATCTGCTAAGGAAAGCTTGGGTAAAACTACGTTACACGAGCATGAAATAGAGCTGGTCTGCAAACCAGTAAAGCAGCGATACTACCCAGTCTCTCCAGCTGTACAGAAAGACCTTTATACTGAAACTGACAGGATGTTCAGTTTGGGTCTCATCGAGAAAATCAAAAGTTCGTGGGGTTCACCAGTCACGATAGTTCGAAAAGCGAACGGAAAAGCACGGCTATGTCTCGATGCACCGCTTGCGGAATCTGCCAGAGACATGACAGCTTTTACAGTACCGAGACAGCCGCGCTATTAGTTCAGGGTAATGCCGTTTGGGCTGTGTAATGCAGGCCAATCAATGTGTCGTTTGATGCATAAAACAATTCCTCATGATATTCATTATCGCGTTTTTGTGTATTTGGACGATCTGTTGATTATTAGCGGCACATTGAAGGAGCACCTTGAGCTGTTAGAGCGGGTTACGACTTTACTGAGGGCTTCTGCGTTAACGATAAACATCGAAAAAAATAAGTTCGTATTGAAAGAAATAAGATACTTGGGACACCTGGTTGGCGAGAAAGGGTTAAAACCAGATCCTGGGAAAATCGAAGCTATCGTTAACCTGGCAGTTCCTACGACGACTAAACAGATACGATAACTCATGGAGATGGCTGGGTGGTATCGACGATTTATTGAAAACTTCTCCAGTGTGACGGCAATGACAACAAATGGTTAAAAACTGTGACTATTTTGATTAGCAATAATCCAATTATGGAAATGAATTCAAAATTGGAGAAGTTAATTAATTGCATGCAAAACCTGAAAATAGATAAACTAGCATTGAAAAGCAACGATTTAATTTTTAGTCACATAGATATTAATGAATTCAAAAATAAATTTAATGTTCTGCAGAACTCAAAAAAAGGTAAAAAAGAAGAAAATAATTTAAAAATAATAATTTATAAACCGCCGAAAAGAATAATAGATACCGAAGAAATGTTAGGAAGAATTTTAGAAAATCACACGAATCCAATTGGAGGTCACTCAGGTGTTAAAAGAACAATCTGTAGAATAAAACAGAGATATGTGTGGAAAAATATGAGTAGAATGGTCAAAGATTTTGTAAATAAATGTGAATCTTGCAAAAAGAATAAGATAATCAGGTATACGAAAGAGAAAATGAAAATTACAGAAACACCAGGGAATAGTTTTGAAGTAGTAGCAGTAGATACGGTAGGACCACTGAAGATTTCAAATGGATTTAGATACATATTAACTTTACAATGCGAATTAACCAAATACATAGCGAAATCAATAGTAGAAAAGTTTGTGTTAAAATATGGTATTTTCCAGGTTTTAAAAACAGATATGGGAACTGAATTTTTAAATGAATTAATGAAAAACATTTGTAAATTACTAAAAATCAATCAAGTCAACTCTACACCATATCATCATGAAACCTTGGGTTCAATAGAACGAAACCATAGAGTTTTAAATGAATACTTAAATAATTTCACTACCAACGGCAACTGGGATGAATGGTTACCATACTTTGTATTCTCGTATAATACAACTCCACATACCGATACACAATACACTCCATATGAATTAGTGTTTGGAAAGTTAGCTACCATACCATCATTCATAGATACTGAAAAAACGAATCCGATTTATAATTATGATAATTATGCCGAAGAAGTTAGGTTTAGATTACAAGAGGCTCACAAAAAAGCTAATGAATTATTGAAAAGAACCAAAGAAAATAGAAAAAAGGAATTAGATAAAAAAATAAATCCAGGAAATTTCAGCGTAGGTGATCTTGTTTATCTGAAAAGGGGTAACAGAAGAAAGCTTGAAAGTAATTATACTGGACCTTTCGAAATAGTGGAAAGAAATGATGTGAACTCGAAGATTAAAATAGAGAATGAAATTAAAGAAATACACAATAACCGTCTAAAAAAATAAAAACAAGAATGTAATTTTTATAAGCATATAAATTTAAGATGAATTCATTTGAGTAGAATTAAGATTACTTAATTAGAATAACAAGATAATATTTTAGAAGCTAAATAAAAAATATATATATATAAATAAACAAAAATAATAATGATAATAAAAAAATTTACTAATCTTCAATTGGTAAATTTTTCTAAAGGGGAAGGATGTAATGCCACACACTTGTCATGGAAATTTCGACATCATACGCGGTACAATATACTTAACATTTCGAAACATTGCACGCGCGAAAATATTTAATGATGCGAAGAAATTCCATGAAATTGTATTTTGTAAAATAAACACATTTTATATTTCGAAATTTATTTCTTTTACGATAATTCAATAACGATAAAATATGTTTATTAGGCATTACAAAATATTGTAATAATTAATATTAAGTTAATATAAAAAGAGATAGATTTGGGTGCTCAAGGAAGAAGCAACAATGTTAAAAAGTTAAAAATATAATAATAAAATTTATAAATTATAAACTGATTTCAATATTTAAAATAACGAAGTGATAATGTACACCCCATCCCTTTACAGATGAAATGAATCAGCGTTGTGCCATCGAGCGTTAAAGCGCGACATTATTACACAACTGCTGTTGCACACTCTTACATGAACACAATCAATTGGTGAATATGATGGCATATACAACTTGAACGCTACACAACAAAGTCATTGTTTAACTATGCAGTTTGCTAATAAATTATTTGTACGATTTGTAGGTAGGTGCGTTTGATAGCGCTTCTTTTGCCACGATCTTAAATGCTTGCCGCAAATTTGGTATTGGCAACGCCATTGTGAAATAGTTTGAATATATACGCTTAATCGCGTATTATCGAGGTTCAGCTGGATGATTCCTCTGTTGTAGTCAATGTTGCCAAAGGTTGCCCACAGGTCGAGATACTATTATTATTACTGTGGCTTTTGGTTATTGACTTTTACTCTCTAGGCTTCGGAGTTCCTCTTATATCACTCAAGGTTATGCTAACGATCTTGTTATAATAGTGAACCCATCAAAAAATGATCTAGTGGTTTGTTATAATCGTCAAAATTTAGATAGTCTTACTGTTCCCACACTTTTTAAGAGCATAATTATAAAGTCTGACTGTGTTAAACATTTAGGAATTATCTTGCAATTCCAAATTATCATGAAATTTTAAATCGTATGTAAACTTGAAAACGCATGCTTTACCTAAAGTAAACTGGCGGTCGAAAATTTTGCAGTTGATATCGAATGGCCAACTTAAAACTGTCTGAAGAAATATTTTAATGGGGATCAGGTGAACATAATAGAGGGGGCCAAGTTGAATAATTTTATTGTCGGCTCCGTAACCTGTTACGGCACTAATATTCCGCCGTTGTGCTGGTCATGTTTTAGGCAACGTGTCGGGTATTAGTGGTCCGATAGAACTCTTTATCGAAAAATAATACTAAAAATATTTCATCAATGAATAAAATCCAAAAGGTAAAATCCAAATAGAACAAAATCCAAATGTAAAAAATCCAAATATAATATACATATTTCAAACCCTTTCAACTCGATTTCTTAGCCGATTTTTTTGAAATTCGACATGTGATATCTAGGGTTTCCAGTTTGAATATCCGAATATTGAATTATTCGAATATTTCGAGCGATTTCGGTTATTTTAATAATTATTAATTTTTTTTTGTTTTTTGTTTAATAATTTATTGGTATGTTTTAATAATAATTTAACTCTAAACTTGAATTTATTCGTGTTTAAATTACGGAATAAAACTTTACCGACACAAAAACTCTGCCGGTATCTCTATTTTTATTGTTGTTTATTCTGTTACCTTAACTTGAATGGTGGAATCTAATATTTTATGATGTACATATTGTGTAATATTTTATGTTATATTGTCCGTTTTAATTGTTTCAAACTGTACATTCCAAAACTGCGATTGCTTCTTGTTGTTATTTAATTACGAACGATCACGGGTTTGGAATTTCCAGTTTAAAACTAATAAAAATATAATTCATTCGTTATGAAAACGATATACGAGCCAAAAAAAGGGATGCGACGCAGTTCAGAAAAGTAATAGAGTTGTTAAGGATTTCCATAATAAATTTCAATATTAATATATTGGTTGATATTTTTCCTTTTAAAATTGTTAACATTATCTAGGTGGGACGCCAATAAAAAATTCGAATCAAAAGTATTCTTTTTTTGGCGTTAATAGAATATTATGAAAACAATAGCATGTAACTATCATAATACAGATATTCGGGGGATGAAAGAAAACAATCTGGGGGTTTCCATACATGTTGCCTAAGCTCTCAGTTTAAAAATTCTCAAATGGCAGCAATTTAAAAATATTATCAAAATTTGGGGTAAAGTGCCAATGAAAGTTAGCAAATTCTTAAGGATTAGTAATTCCCAAACTCTTATTCATTTTCAGTACCTATGCCTAGGTTAAGAATTTAATAGTTTTCGTTTGTATCAGAATATAATTGTCCCGGTGTATGTATCTTTTATGAAATCAAATACCTCAATGATCGAGTAAGCAAGGTTAGCTCTGGTTTGCTATTTTCCCGAACTCCACCTATTCCGTTTTAGACTTGTATTTGATTCCAAGATTCACGAGAGTTGGATGTTCTAGTTGAGAATAAATTTTCATCATCTTACCAAATATCATAAAGATCGCTCATGCAATTGCCTATTTCTGTTGCAGTTAGCCACTGTTAGAGAATTATCATAAAGTTATGTATAAAAAAATAAGATTTTACTCATTTCATTTATTTCCGACAGCTGTGCTTATTTCCGAAGAACTTGGCAATTTTGCAGAACTGTATACAAGACTCGAGATAATTTCCATCTGGCATAACCAATTGCATTATTTCCCGTACTTCAACTTACTAAATACGTTAATGATCGGTTCAACAATAGCCACGTTCTATGCCACATTCCCAACTTAAAGATTATCGGTTAAGACATGCCAAGTAGATCAGTACTCTGTTAACCATATTTAATTCAAAAATCACAAACACATATACAATGTCGAAATATTCAAAATAGATTAAAAATATATAATTCTTGTAAGGAGTAAGGAACGGTGGGTAATGGACGACAAAGAATGGTCAGTGTATTGATCAGGGACTTATGACGGATAAGTAATACACGGGAGGTTATTGCGGAAGGGTAATGACCGAGGAAAAAAGACCGGGGGTAATGGTGGGCGAACAGAATGTAATGACTGGAGCGGTAAATGGCCGATTAGTAATGGCGGAGAGGCCGGAAGTACTTGCCGAGGATAATGTACCGACGGTGAACTGACCGTCGGTAATGGCAAGAATTATTGACAGAAGGGGATAATATAAGGCGGTGAACCTCTAGAACCATATTAAAAGTATTAAAACCAGAATTTTAAAGAAAATTGTAAGTATATACAATATTTCTGAACAAGAGGTCTCTATTTGCAATTTTATCAATTAAAAAGAACTCATTCTCAATGCCTTTGGCGGAAGATAATTTTCTCCGATGTTCTTTCTAATTGGATGAATCATTTCTGTTATTAAAGAGGCGAGGCATGCAACATGTACTATAATTATCCGAGTGTTTTTATTGATTATAAAAATGGGTAAGGTAGCTAGTTAGGTAGTTGTGTACGGTTCTAGTCGTTTATGTCATTAACTAATCCTTTTCTTTTACTAAAGGGTGTTTTTTTAAGAGGTTGCCGATTTTTTTTTTG
The DNA here is from genome assembly GCA_963691935.1 of Nephrotoma guestfalica. Taxonomy (NCBI): domain Eukaryota; kingdom Metazoa; phylum Arthropoda; class Insecta; order Diptera; family Tipulidae; genus Nephrotoma; species Nephrotoma guestfalica. The sequence continues at coordinate 164,864,954 of OY829913.1, read as the reverse complement.
AATAAAACACATATAAAATTATGAAATGACCAAAATTTTTTTTTATTTGGTAGATAATTTTTTGGCATTTAACATTTAAACACAATTTCTGGCATATGGCTACCACGACTATTTTTCACTAATGTCATTCTGGAGGTCCAATTTTCCAGCACTTTTTCAAGCATTTGAGGGCGTATGTCAGCAATGACACGTTGAATATTGGTTTCCAAAGCGTCAATCGATTGAGGTTTATCCACATAAACCAATGACTTCACGTATCCCCACAAAAAGTAATCGAGTGGCGTCAAATCGCACGAACGCGGAGGCCAATTCACCGGACCATTTCTCGAAATAATGTTGTCGTTGAAAGTTTCTTTCAATAAGTCGATTGTTTCACGTGCTGTATGTCAAGTGGCACCATCTTGTTGAAACCACATTTCATTCATATCCATATCTTCAAGATTTGACAACAAAAACTCATTTAACATGGTTCTGTATCGATTTCCATTCACGGTAACGCGTCGTCCTTCCTCATTTTTAAAGAAATATGGACCGATGATCCCACCAGCCCATAGACCGCACCAAACAGTACATTTATCAGGATGCATTGGTAATTCTAGAACGGCGTGTGGATTATCTTTGCTCCAAATGCGACAATTTTGTTTGTTGACGTATCCATTTAACCAAAAATGCGCCTCATCACTGAAGAGAATTTTACGGTAAAAAAATGGATCTTCGTTCAATTGATTTAACGACCAATCACTGAATTCACGGCGCAAACGATGGTCGTGTGGCTTTAATTCTTGCACCAATTGAATTTTGTATGGCACCAAACCCAAATCTTTACGTAAAATTTTCCATAAAGTCGATGGACAAAGTCCAATTTGCTGAGCACGACGACGAATCGATAAATTGTCGTTTTCTTCGACATTGGCCTCAACGACAGCAATATTTTCTTCTGTACGAACTCTTCTCATTCTTGTCGGTGGCTTGGCATCCAAAAGAGTGAATGTAGACCGAAATTTGGTAATTACGTTCTTTATGGTGGTCTCTGACGGACGATTATGTGCACCATAAAATTCACGAAGTGCTCTATAAACATTTTTAATTGAACACTGATTTTGAAAATAAATTTCCACGATTTGAAAACGTTGTTCTGGAGTTAACCTATTCATAATGATTTGCCAAACAATACTGAGTAGAAATGCCACTTTGAGCTGTCAAAACAACTGTCATAAAATAAAACGACATCTATCGGAAAAACAAACCTCCTAAAAAAACACCCGTTACTTTGATCACTACTTTTGATGTGAGGATACACGCAGGATCTGAGCTCGTATAATTCTTAAGTATAATTCGTTTCTTAAATATGATTTTGATACTGGATTACACTTACTCCAAATCTGCTTTACATAACTGTAACGACTAGAGCTGGCATGAGTGGGTTTCGAGTGACCTTGATTCCATAAAATGCCAATCGTTACTGAATTGAATTTTAATGTAGTATTCAGAGCTTCGTAGTGGTCGCTTTTAACCGGCTATGACTCAGGGAGGGGATGTGGGCTTTGCCAAAGTTGCATACTACCTTGCTTGACCACTAGATGTTTGTACCCATGAATAGACAGACCATACCTACCATATTTACTTACGCCTCATCCTTATAATTGGCACTTATTATTCCATCTGAAAACAAAAAAAATTACACGAAGTGAAATCTACAAAAAATAAGTGAAATAGCGGAATGAAATAAAAAAAAATGCGTTGAACTTTATATATTGTGATTTCAAATAATTATTAAGATAGTATATAACATTACAAAGTTTTCCAAAATTCATACTAAGTTTAACTATCTAGCCCACTAAAATATGCGCATAATAAGAATAATATCTATACTACCCGCCACCATCAAAAATTAGTATTTAGAATAATTAGAAAATATGAAACTATGAAAATTATAATTAAAATCTAAAATATTAAAATATAAAAAAAAACCTTTATAGTAGCAACGTTGTATCCAAAAAGTGATGTATCCAAAAATTGATGTGTAGATTTATAAGGAGTTAGAGTAGTAGTAGATACATGGTACCATTTTCGTTTATTGTATTTTATTTATTACAATTAGATAGTTTTTGTTTCGTTTATATTTATTTTGAATTTTACTTATTATTTGTACGTACGAGTATAACCAGTTTGTGATATTTATTTCAATGACGCGAATTTAGTAATTTGAGTCTTTTTATATTATATCAGCTGTTATATTATTGCACGTTTCACTCAACACAGTTTAACGGGTAACCAAAGACCTTATTATCTTTTATTAGCTGCAGTTGCCACTTATTTATATGTTAATTTGTACACTTTTATTTTCAATAAATTATTTTATAAAATTTTTATAATTTGACTTAAAAGTTTATCATATTTATAAATATTTGTAACTAGCACTTATCACTAAATTATAATACAATTCGTATGTTTATGTTAGTTCGTCTCATCCAATATAAATTTTTAGAAAACTATTCGCAACCATTTATTAAAAACGAAGCTATCGGATTACATTAACCGTGCCCAAAAATTACAGTTTTTGCGGTACCCGAATGAAAGTTCACTTTTTACTATTTATCGCGGTATTCCACCAACACACACTAGACTAGTCACTCATGAACCGCGAGCAACAAAAAACTGACAATTATAATTATATAGTTTAGAATTTTCAAGTTAGTTTAAGATTTTATTTGTACTTTCAACTTTGATTTTTATTAAAATGTTTTTTTTTGTTTAGTTAATTTTATTTTAACTATTGATTTTAATTAATGTTCTTCCTTTGAAAATCAATTTCCGACTGCCCTTTTATCAACGCAATTTTTTTCAAATTATTCTTTTTGTATCGTTTTTGTCTGTTTGTGTGCAAACCAGTTGCTGAATTCGAAACCCAAAATCTTGATCAGGGAAACTCAACCTTTACTAAAATTTATTTATATCACTCTTGGTTGTAACACGAGGATCGTTGTTACAAATCGTGGGGAAGACCCATACCCATGAGATAGTCTCATAATGCCGGCGCATATGATTAGAATTAACGACGACAGGGAACAATAATGTATCGACTATTAAGCACAGCACTAGATTAAATATTATGAACGTAAGTCATTAGCATGATAAATTCCCAGCGGTTTATTTTGCAGGTCGCGGAGCTCAAAAGCTTGGAAACGTAGCTTTTGACCTACATACACTTATGTATTATAGCTTTTTTAAATTTTGGGCAGAGTTTTGCTGATACCTTATTTACTGCATTACTTTGTATGTAGTTTTTTACAAAAATTATTTGACCAACCTTGTAGGAGTGAGGACGCGCTCTCAAATTATATCGTTTTTTAGAATTTTGATACGCCTTACGTAAATTATTTATGACATCTTGTTGGATCAAACTTAAGCGTTCCATGACTGTCAGTTCGAGATTTCTATCGTCCAAGGAATTAAGCTTTCTGAGGATAGCGTATTGTGAACCGTGACTGATGTAGTTTTGACCGAAGGTATATGATATGATATGATATGATAGAGGCGTACAGGCCAGCCATAACGGCGATCCTAGGTACGTTACCATAATCCCGAAATATCAACAATCAAATTATATCTGAATGCGAATAATATTTCAGCATCATGCGGGCCCAGGCCCTGCCTGCATCCTTAACAGATAAGGTTAGTTAGGAAAGGATGTTAGTCACAGAAACGACTAGGGCGAACCGCAGCAGAGTCATTTTCTAACTACTTAAATATATTAGAATGTTAGTCTCAATTAAATTGACACTCTAGATTAGAGTTTGTTAGTTAATTAATGTAAGTTAGTTGTGTTTGAGGTAAAGGATACTAATATTCATCATATGTATTCGGCATCAGTCCTACTAGACTGGTTATGTTATTTAATTCACATCTATGGGTCATCTCATCACATACTGCTTGTAACCTTATTTTGCCCTATTTTCCCATCCAACACCATCTAACCGAGGGACTTCACGTTCGTAATGACACGGCAGTATTATCATACATATGATGACCTAAATATTCCGTCAATAATGTCAAAAAAAAAATAAAAAAAAAAAAATAAAAAAAATAAAAATAAAAAAAAATTTAGATTCGGTATTGTCATTCAGCTACCTATATTTAAATTCATCCAACTAAAAGCAGGGTTAATTTATATCTAACATTCACACAACTTCACTAAAACATAACCTGAATTCAACCAGAAAGATCGTCGAAAAACAACATTCCATAGCAAAAAGTCTTTGGATCGTTAACATATTTGATTGTATTGAGATTATGCTCAAAGCGTAAGTAATTAAATAGACCCCCTGATCAAGAATGTTGCAATCACAATCTTCCCTGACCTTCCGGTATGTAAAAAAAAAAAAAAAAAATAAATAAGTAATAAATTTTAAATAATAATAAAAATAAATTGAAATTTATTTGCCGACAACTTTATTGTTTTAAATCAGGACTTTCGTCGACAAAATTTCAATTTATAGAATTGTTTAAAGTAAGTGAAAATTATTAAAATAAGTTATGAAAATGTAATTAAATTTAAATAAAAACCCAAATGGATAACACAATCCAACATATTTCAGCTCAAATGATAAATTTCCCGTGCAGAAAACTGTTTCCTCCTTTCATTAACATTTTATATATTTATCAATTTATATTACTCCTTAGTATACAAATTTTCGCTTATTGGGTAAGTTACAATTCGATCTGTTGTAATTTCAAATTTTGTTTTCTCAGGTACCAATATTTTATGTACTTAAGTACATACAAAGGGAATTCCCTTGAAATGTCAGTTTCTATGTATACGATTATAAATTACCGTTCACATATATGTAAATAGTTATAATAACAATAACAATAATAAATAATTAACTTTTATATAATTAGAATGAAAATTAGAATAAAAAAATACTTCTCTTACTTCTTTCTGTTGAACGTAATTTTCATAATAACTGTCTCAATTCACCTGTATTAACAGATGAACTTCTAAAGAACAAAACTCACTCAAAAATAGCACAGCACTCTCACACTATACATTCCTAAACTGATTTGAATTAAAATTTTAATAATAATAATAATAATTTATTTAAAGGAGAGACAAAAACACGTCTTTCCTCTACGACGATCAGTCGATTGCCTGATGTAGTTTTGACCGAAGGTAAGGAAAAATGGTGAATGATTAGTGCTCTCGTGCACCACATTGCGCAAAGCTGAACCTATTGAATAAAGATGTTTGTCCCAATTTTGATGATTGTTTTGGGCATATGCTCGTATAGCACACAATACTGAACGGTTTACACGTTCGCTAGCATTAGGTTGAGGGTGATATTTTGGTGTCAATTGATGTTTAATTCCATATTTTAACAAAAGATCATCAAATTGATTAGATTTAAATTGCTTGGCATTGTCACTAACTATGACCTCAGGAACCGAAAACATATTAAAAATGCTATTCTCTAAAAACTTACAGACATTTCTGGAACTGGCATTACGCATGGGTTCCAAAAACACAAATTTTGAGAATTGGTCTAAAACAATAAAAACATATGAATTTCCGTCCTTTGAACGAGTGTAGGGTCCAAGAAAGTCTATAAAGAGTTTCTGGAATTGTCGTTTAATTTCGACAAAATTTCCCAGTGGAACTCGGTTTAATGTATTTGTAGGTTTACATTCCTTTATAGTAGCAACGTTGTATCCAAAAAGTGATGTATCCAAAAATTGATGTGTAGATTTATAAGGAGTTAGAGTAGTAGTAGATACATGGTACCATTTTCGTTTATTGTATTTTATTTATTACAATTAGATAGTTTTTGTTTCGTTTATATTTATTTTGAATTTTACTTATTATTTGTACGTACGAGTATAACCAGTTTGTGATATTTATTTCAATGACGTGAATTTAGTAATTTGAGTCTTTTTATATTATATCAGCTGTTATATTATTGCACGTTTCACTCAACACAGTTTAACGGGTAACCAAAGACCTTGCAATTAATTAATGAGAGCGTACACTACTGTGTAATTGTTCGCGTAGGAAGGCCAAAATGCGTTACTCACTAGCACTTTTAATTGGTACCGTTCGTTATCTTATATTAGCTGCAGTTGCCACTTATTTATATGTTAATTTGTACACTTCATACAATATTCAAAATTATTTTATAAAATTTTTATAATTTGACTTAAAAGTTTATCATATTTATAAATATTTGTAACTAGCACTTATCACTAAATTATAATACAATTCGTATGTTTATGTTAGTTCGTCTTATCCAATATAAATTTTTAGAAAACTATTCGCAACCATTTATTAAAAACGTAGCTATCGGATTACATTAACCGTGCCCAAAAATTACAGTTTTTGCGGTACCCGAATGAAAGTTCACTTTTTACTATTTATCGCGGTATTCCACCAACACACACTAGACCAGTCACTCATGAACCGCGAGCAACAAAAAACTGACAATTATAATTATATAGTTTAGAATTTTCAAGTTAGTTTAAGATTTTATTTGTACTTTCAACTTTGATTTTTATTAAAATGTTTTTTTTTGTTTAGTTAATTTTATTTTAACTATTGATTTTAATTAATGTTCGTCCTTTGAAAATCAATTTCCGACTGCCCTTTTATCAACGCAATTTTTTTTAAATTATTCTTTTTGTATCGGTTTTGTCTGTTTGTGTGCAAACCAGTTGCTGAATTCGAAACCCAAAATCATGATCAGGGAAACTCAACCTTTACTAAAATTTACTTATATCACTCTTGGTTGTAACACGAAGAACGTTGTTACATAACTACCAAGACCTTCATCATGGATAAGTTGTACGTCTATATGATAGCGTTCTCTAGTTGTCCAAGCATGAGATTCAAAATGTTGAATTGTAATTGTATAAAATCGTGTGGTTAGTTATTTGCAAACGCCTTAGAAGGCGAATTCATAAAAAATAGGCGAATCAATAAAATTTCGGAATTCTTGGATATGTCAAAAACTATTATTAACAAACTAATTTTAGTTAAATTATCTATTTAGACTATAGTGTCATTAATTTTTAGTTTGCTTGGAACTTTTAGAATAAAGGAAGTGTATGATAGAATAAAGGAAGGAAATGACTTTTTCAATTTTTTACTTACGAATATGAATCGTTTGACTTTTAAATCGCTGAAATTTTGCATGAATATAGATCCATCCCCTTCTTCGAAAATTACAACGAAAATCTCATTTTTGTATGTTTCTGTCGAAAAAATCACTTTCTTCTTGTATATTTTCTTTGAACTACGTTTACTCCAGGATTGTCCTATACATATCTATTATAGGACTGACATCATATATAAGGTGTACGCGTTTATCATATCATTGCCTCATGCTACCTCCTGATCTGGCAGTGTTCTCCAGTTATCTAAGCATTAGGTTCATGATAACAAAATCTTGTATTCTACTGAGATTTTTTAGAAACTCTGATTTAAATATGGTTTAAATAGGCATAGGCCGTTTTGCAAAAAGATCAATAAGATATATGTTGGTATAAGATCAATAAGATATATGTTGATAAGATCAATAAGATATATGTTGGTATAATTTGTCCGAGATAATTCTCATATAAGTAAAAAATTAGAAGCTCTAAAATAAAAAATGCCTAATTCGCTCATTTGAGGAAGTCTACGAATTTCATGAAAATGAATATTTAATGCCACCGTTTTCACTTCGAATGTTAAAGTAGTCTTTCCTACTTGTATACAATGTTATCAAAATTTGTTTTCCTAATTTTTAAACAACGTTTTTTATTTGTCGAGATATCTTTCTATCGAATCATTCAATATAGGTACATAGAACGAGTCAAAACCAATGAATCTACACTAAGTCACAAAATAAAAATTGTTACGTTTAAGTAATTTTAGATTTAATTAATATTTATTACTTTTACACATAAATCAAACATCAAATAGCAATTTCAAAATTTTAATTAAAAAGCACAAAATTAGAAAAAAAAAATCTTAACTAATCCTTCTATACAGCATGTCATCAACTCAGTTAATAAGTTAGATTCAAAATATTTAGCTTATACATAAATGAAAATGATGCAGTTATTTGCGTTTATTGGCTTAAGCTAGGTATAAAACGTGAACTCGTAGATATTCCGCTTTTACGCAATTGGAAATTTTCTTTACATTACAAATTTTTGAATGCAGAAGAAAAATAGTCCAAATTAACAATAAAACGATCGCAAATAAAAATAATCATTTATATGTATAGGGTTTTCCAATAAGAATGATATGATCCAAACTTTTCTCGCAATAATTCAATTGTTGCACTTGCTGTGTGGCACGTAGCCCCGTCTTGTTGAAACCAAATGTTGTCAAGATCAACTTCTTCTAATTTCGGCCATAAAAATTTGGTTATCATCGATCTATACCGATCTCCATTGACATTAACAATGTTATCAGCTTCATTTCGAAAAAAATACGAACCGATGATTCCACCAGACCAAAAACCACACCAAACTGTCAATTTTATTTATTCGCATTAGAATCGACAGTTTTGTTTATTTACCGCACCACTCAGATGAAAGTGAGCCTAGTGAGTGAAGATGATTTTCTTAAAAAATCGTTATCGTTTGTAATTGCAATTTGTAAACGTTGTTCTTGCGTATATCTCACCATAATGAAATTGTAAACATTACTGAATACAATGAAACAAAAAATGACAGATCATGACATATTACAAATGGCCAAAACGTCAAAAATCACAATCATATCATTCTTATTGGAAACCCCAATAAGAAAATCATATCATTCTTATTGAAAAACCCCATATATGTTCATTTTTGTAACACAAATACTTATCCATTTCGTAAATTTTTATTCGAAATTTACTTCACAAGTAATACAACGGAAGATATTTTGTTTTATATTTCTTAATATTTTTCATTCATAAAGTTCCTTCACTACGTGAGTATGTTTGTCAATTTATCTTTTTTGTAAAATCAAAATTTTTCCTAAATACATACATAGAAATCAACAAACATTTTCAAATAAATTATTTCCGTATGTATATAATATGTATTCAAAAACAAAAAAAATGGTTAGTTCCATGTGCTATTTTGATCAAAAATGTGTAGCTGCGTACAGAAACAAATTCAAGCTGAAAAATAATACGTAAATGCATTTTGATGTCGAATAAATTCAAGCGAAATACAGCCTTTGAAGGATAAAGCGTTACTAAATTACATGAGAGTGCGAGATAATTAAAAATGTTTTTCTTGTGCCTTCGCAATATTTTTCCCCTTCTCCAATATGTTCGATTTGTTTATTGATTTGCTTGGCGATTTCAAGCCGAAGTTGTGTTTATAAAATTAATGTTAGAGGGAGAAATGTATGATGATAGGACCATCTCGTTCTTCGAAAGTTACAAACAAAAACTCAGAAAATCCGAAACGATTTTTTGTTGGTATATTTCTATCGAACAAAATCACTTTCTAGTTGTATATCTTCTTTGTTTACACCCCGTGCGGCTTAGGTACCCGCAGCGCAGTCAAGTAGGGGTACATTGGTCGTGGGTGCTGGGGTGCATGAGCAATGGCCTAGATTACCGCACGTAAAAGAAAAAAAAAGATAAGACGGCTTAGACTATGCCATCAAAACAAGGAGTCTAAATTAAGTGAATTGGGCATCGGACCCAAATTGGCGAGATTCATGTCTCACATGGCTGGCATGCCCACCGTGGTTGTTTTAATTTAAAAAAATTTAGGGTAACATCATTACTCTAAGTTAAGTATAAAAAAAGAGATTTAAATATTTTGGCCTAAGACCTTAAAAGTTAGTAAGTAGTTTTAGAATTGTAAAGCGTTACCAGCAGAAGGTAATCCGCGTGCTAATGCACTTGCGTGATTTCCACCCCTTATGGAGCAGCTGGTAGACCCTTTACCAATTGGTCCCCTTTTATGTTAGTATATATTTTTGTTTAAGCATACTCACCTATTTTTACTCTGGGGCCCAGTTAATAATTAAAAACACCCTAAAACTTTGTTATATGTGTACTAAATTTTATTTAAACCTAGATTAACTGTAATATTTGTTATGTACTCAACTAAAAACAAACAAAAAACTAACTTATAAACTATAATTGGTTACCACGGCTAAAGGCTGAACTATAGATAGAATAAAAAGAATAAAAAAAATAACGTAAGAAACGAAGATAAAAATTTATTATTCCAATTTGACGTTACGGCCATAGATAACTTGAAATATTAAGTTCATTCATATATTTTTTTTTGATATATTTCCTAAAATTTCGAATGAAACTACAATAGTTTTGAGTATTAACGTATTTATATCAACAAATATAAGTTTTTAAAATTATAAAAATTGTTTATAAGCGATCACCATAATTCGATAAATTATTTTTTTAGGTTAGGTTTAGAAAAATACAATTCTACAGTGTATTGAATATTATTTTTGATATTATATTCATATTAGTATATGTATACATGAATATTTTATAAATAGAAAAGATAAAACACTCGAATAATTCAAAATTCCCTTAAATAAAATATAAACATGAATATTGCAATCAAAGCATTAAAATTTGTTTGGCTTTTGTTGTTGTAGGTATTAAGTTTCTTATTCCTGGACGAAAATTTTCGCTCGTTTATTCTTTTTAAGTGACAGCAAAAATGAAAAAATATTAAACGAAATTTCTGTTATTCTTTTTATATTTATTATTCTCAGTATAGTCCAATACATGTAAATCCTCTCTTTCGCTCTCTAACGTTATATTTTTTATTCTTTTTATTCCATCTATTGTTGCCACTTAAAGCTCACTGCGTAAACTAATTATCCCTTCCAAAACTTAACTCCCTCTACCAAAAAATAATGCGCGGTATTTATACAACACTAAACTGACTGACAGAGAAGGAAGGGGGCAAATTTAGTTATGGAAATATACTTTTCTCTCAACCAATTAATGTAATTTTTCCGAAATCAGAAACATTTTTATACAAACACCACACATTAGAAATAACGTGACATAAATCTAATTTACATGTACTTGTGGGAATTATATTTATGTGCCACGAAAATTGCAACGTTTTAAAATGTCCTCATATGTCATTTAATTAACTCTATGTAGAACGTTTGCATTTTCGTGTGCATAACACAAAAAATACGGAGAAAAATACATCAACCAATTACAAATCTAATATTTACGTCCATTCATTTGTGTTTATAATAACTACATTATAAAGACCTTGAGTGACGTAAAGTTGCAACTGGATAACGTAAACAAGAAATAATTTTATATTTGTCGTATTGCATCTTATACCAATTTCATGTATATGAATGCAACAACAAACATAAAGAAAAGTAGATAATTCCAGCATGACTAAGTGTTTAATGAATTTCTGTGAAGATGATATCTTCAAAGTCATGATGAAATTACGCTGATAAACGTAAAGATTATTGGGAATGGGTTGATAACGGAATATAATAAAATTCCGTTACAGGACTGCCTCTTGCACATATTCATCTGCGTATGGTTGAGAAAATAAAACAGGATAAAATTGACGTCATCATTCGCGCAGAAATTCCTGATACCGAAACAGATCCAAAGTTGTATGAAGTAGTGACGGCGAATATGATTTGTGGACCGTGTGGCGATCACAACCGAGAATCACCGTGAATGATCGAAAACAAATGCTCCAAACGTTATCTGCATGCTTTGTTGGCTGACACAATTACAGACAATGACGGTTACCTCCTGTATCGTCGTCGCTCTGTAGTGGATAACGTTAAAAGTAAAAAAAAACTACGTGGTAGTCGACAACAGCTGGATTGTTCCGTATTCGCCGCTACTTTCCAAAACATTTAAAGCGCATTGCAATATTGAGTCCTGTAATTCTGTAAAGCCTATCAAATACGTTTGCAAGTACGTCACGAAAGGAAGCGACATGGTTGTACTTGTTATTGCAGCTCCTGACCTGATACCAACGATGAAGTTTCGAAATGTCAGATGGTAAGATATGTCAGCACCAATGGGGCGATTTGAATAATATTTTGATTCCCAATACACGAACGTTATCTTATACTGTGGTTCAATTAGATGTGCGCTTGAAGAATGGATAACGAGATTATTTCACGGCAGCAAACGCTAACAAGTTTCTTCGCTACAGGCGCAAGTGATCCATTTGCAAGAACTTGGGGATGTCGAGATATTTTACATGGAACGCATCATCAAAAAATTCCAATGTTGGAATCACGGAGCCTAGCCTGTTCCTGGATACGTAAATGTATATTCAACCGATGCATTGGGGCACATTTACACAGTTAATCCGAGCAATGACGAGTGTTTTTACCTGCGTTTGTCATTGGCTAATTTCCGTGGACCGAATTCATTTGAATTTCTTCGAACGATTCGCCTGTCAGTATTTAGATTTACTCGAGAATGACATTCATTAGGATCATATACACTCCCTGATGCTGTTATTTCGTCTACTGCGTATCAAATTCGATCACTTTTTGTCATCATCATTTCAACGTGATTTCCATCGACTATGGAAAAAATACAAACACAATTTGGCTGAAGATATTTTTCATCGAGTGAGTACAACAACAGCGAATCCAGAACTTGAATTTATCGCGGAGATTCACAACGAGGCGTTGATTTCTATGGGGGATTTGAGCCTGATGATGTCCGGCAAGAGGTGGCACAAATTAAGGATACCAGCGCCGAATCGTCCCATGCACGATATATTCAATCGAGAATTTGAACGAGAACGGCAATACGATTGAGATGCTTTGAGTCAATCACTATAAAAAAGTCCAACTTTTGAATCAGCAGCAGGAAACCGCGTACGTCACATTGATGATAGTCAATAGCTACTAGTAGTCAACAGCTGCTACGAGGGAATCTTCTTCCTCGATGCATCAGGCGGAACTGGCAATTGCATTGATTTCAGCGTATTTCAAAGATATTCCAATTACTCCCATGCAACGCTGGGTAATTCAGCTAGTAATCAAATAAAATAAAGGATTATTTACAATGAGTATCGTTTTTTTTCTTGTATTTGTATTAACACTAAGAAGTAAAAGTATAGTTTAGGAAGAATTTGAATAGAAACGAATTTATATTGAAAATCATGTATGATGCAATACATAAGACTAATGGCCTAGTTATATAGCCGAAAACGAAACGGACCGAAACAAAACTTATGAATTGAATGCATGGACATGTATTAAAACAGTTATATAGACGAACCGACACGAAAACGAACTGATAGATTGATTCATTTCAATTTCTTTTCGTTTCGTTTTCGGTCGCGGTTCACAATGATTGATAGTATTTGTTGTAATTTTCATAAATTGTGAATATTTTTTAAGATTTTGTTTACTGGCGCTTGTTTTTTTTATCAAACGTCAACACAAAAAAATAAAATGGCAGAGATACCTAATAATGAAATTGATTCGGAGATTTTAATAGAAAATGTTAGAAAATACGAAGAATTATATGACAAAAAACATAAATTATATAAAAATAATATACATAAAGGTGATCTATGGTCAAAAATAGCAAATCCAAAATCCATTTTATTTCCTTGTATTTATCACAATACACAGAACAGAAAATGTAAAACGTCAAAAATCGATTCGGCTATATAACCATCACAAAGTTGCCTTTTGTTTCGGTCCGTTTCGTTTTGTTTTCGGCTGTATAACTAGGCCTTAAGAATATAAAGGAATAAAAATAATAAAAATCTGTGTCTAAACATAAGAGTTTAAACTCCTTCTGTGAATAAACATTTAATTAAAAAGACCACCTAATTCTTGATGGTCATAGTTTAAAAATATCTTCTTCTTCATAATATCTTCTTCATCATCTTCTTCATTCAACATCAAGGAAATGATTCAAAACAAATACTTTAGTTCATAAATGTAGTTACTACTTATTCAAATACATTTTAAAATGAAGTTTTTAATTTAGAACCGTTCTATCCATCTCTTATTTTCCGGGTTTCTTTTCTGGTGTTATTGGCTTCGAGGGTTTCTTTCTTTATGCGCTCAATTTGCCATTTACTATGCTTCCGAATTAAAATGAGAATCAAGTGGTTTAAAAGAAACAAGCGGTGGTCAAAACAAGAATTGTCCTTATCATAAAACAAACCATCATTTATATTATTAAGCAAAGTTTTTATTACTTGCTGTTTCAGTCCTACAACGTGAGAACTCCTTTTAAAAGCTTGTTCAAACAGTTCTATTTGTCGTTTACATAATTCGAAAAATATCTGAGATGGAGTCTGAAGTTTTCCAAAGGTATCATTTAAATAGTTTTTGTGATGAACTAATAATTCTGATGAACTGAAATAATTTGAATCATTGCCTTAACCAAAACCAATGCACAGCGGACACAGTTATATTTTCTGAAAACCCTTTGGATTAAGTAGCCAACGAAATACCTATTAGATGCATCTGAGTTGATTTCTGGTTCTTAAGGTGTTAATTCTAAATTGACAGAATTATCTAATTCCATTTCATCACAATTGTAGTCGTCAGTAACATATAAATCACAATTTATTGATTCATTATTGTTTATTGAGTTCTCGTTCTCACCGGCTTGCTCCTGGTTAATTTCCTCCCGAAGGACGTCCAAGAGGCTTGAATAATTATCTTCCTCACAATTTGATAATGTTGTAAATGATGTTAGATATTTTATAGATAATAATTTAACCATGGTAAAGCTAAACTCCTGAACTGAAGAGGTGTTGCCATTAGTGCATCTTATGGAGAAAGTATTTTCCAACGCGTCCTGGTTTAGTCGATAGGTTAAAATATTCTCCACCTCGAGACTTTCTTCTGTTAGTGATCGCTTAAAGAAATTTTAGTTTTTGGCTTCAAGACACTTAATTTTTTATTCAATGTTCGAATTTGTTGTTGTAAAGTTTAATCGTTGGTAAACCTCAATATTTCTTTCTGATTTCTCGCAATTTTTACACGGAATAAAACTTTGACTAGTTGAAATATTATCGAAATAAGGATTCGACAATCTTGAAATTTCTTCTAAACTTAAATTATCACAAATTTCATTTAATGTAAGTTTTAAATTCGAAACATTTGAACTAGGAAAATTTATTTCATGAAGTGAATTACCCTAATATGCAACATCCATGGACACAATATTTTGATTAGCGGAATTTATTTCACTTAATGTTGACACATTCGGCTTGCTTAGTGTTAAGAAGAACAAGAATCAAGCGAACAAGATAACATTAAACGTCAAATCGAAATTTTAATTAATTTATATCCTTAATAACTCAAAAATACAATCTCTAGAAATATAAATTCTTGCATATACATCAAAGCCATCTAGAATCATTCATAGCCGTAAAAATCATATTGAAAAATAGCCGGAGTCGGGAGTTATTTGATATAAAAAACAAGATACTGTTTGATAAACATATACCTAAAACAAGTCAAATATTTGAAAAGAACATTACAACAGTCAAAAATGTATTTACTTCGTTGGTAAAGACGTATACAATCTAAGTCTTATTTACAATTCATCCGTTGAATTTTGATTAATATTGTATACGCTGAACCCAGTAAAGGTTATTCTTTATTCTAAGTAAAAAATCACATCATTCAAATCTGTGTTAAGCAGATCTTAATTTCAGTGTATTTCATTGATGAAGACGAATGGCCCTATTTAGCACTTTCCGCTCGTGCGAGTTAACAATATCTGAGTATAATAGTTGGATCTTGGAATCTGGAATATTTTCTGGAATGATGAATTTCGAGTAAACTACAAAAAACTATGCGTTTTGAACACCGAAGATAATTTAACCATCAAATTTAGTTTTGCACAACGAGTTTTTGGAACTACACGAGTTTCTCATCCAATAATTGTTTTGTGTGCTTGAGACTAAGTCCTCAATAGCACCGAAAATTGTATGGGTTAATCTTAAGGATCGGCAACGAGTAGGAGGTGAAACTTGGATCCATTAACTGTTTCTTTAGAAATCGATTTTATGAAATAGACATCGTGTTTGACGTTAGTGCTAGTTAAAGGTTAGTTTTATTGCACAATATAGTTTTATTTTGTACTCATTCATTATTGTTCTAAATTTGTCCTAATTATCAATTTCTCAAACCATTGTAAGATCTTAAAGATTGTTGAGAGCTACTAGTGCCTCTAAACGGAATATTAAACATTTTCACTTTCTGAAATTATCTAACTAATTCAGATTTGGTATAGGCCGGCGTATTTATTGTACTCATCGGTTGTCTTAATTGTGTGCAAGTGTGTGTAACTATCAAGTAAAATATTACGAGTGCACAACAGGCTGAATGCTTTGCTTGATATGTGGAGAATTGATCCATTAGATGTTGTCAAATTAAATACTTGAAACACTTGATTTTTATATTTGTACATTGAGCAACTAAAATGGTTTTTGCAGTAATCCACAGACCATTTTGTTTTAGGATATTCTACTCCTTAATGGGCCTATTCCACTACAACAGCGTTTTATTTTGCAGAAAACTAGAACGAGATAAAAATATAGATTCTCTCTGTGTACATCAATATTTTTTTTTTCTAAAATGTTTTGTTGTTGTTGAGTTGGTTGCCATAATTATAAATAAAAATATCAAACAAAGTATTTTTTATGGCAACCAAAATGAAAAAAATTCCCCCACTCTCAGCAAACTTTTATTATTTTGATTTGTTTATGGTAGAAACATAAATTTTTTTTGTTTATACAAATAACAGAGAACGAAATATTTTAACATTTTAACTGTTTATGTCGAGTATACTCGTCAGAACGAAACCAACATTTTTCGCATAATGTCGAGTATACCCGTCATAAAGATAAAACAAATTACATTCGTATTATTATTCAATGAATCAACTGTAATTTTTTCCTGAATAACGGCAAATTACCGGTTCTACATTAGGCTTCTTTGAAGCACTGCTTTTTGCTTCAAAATAAGTCGTCATCGATAAATGTCTATACATGTCTTCGCATAGTTCACATCGTATGCAATATAATTTATCGAAAATAATTTACCCAAAAATATGTTAATATGTAAATGAAAAAACTAACGCATATTATAAATGAAAATAATGAATTATAATTAAAATATACAGGTGAAAAATGCACGTGAATTTGTTTTTATTACTACTTTGAAACCGTTGTTTTATTCGAGTATTTCACATAATCATCAATTTTTTTTATTGTTTTATCACTACACACTCGAAAAACAACTGAAATTTTTTTATTACTACTTTAAAACCTTATGTTATATTTAGAGACTATTTTGTGTTTGTTTTATTAATGCACTCTCGCAAATCAAATTTAAACTAAAAAAGTTTGTGTTTCTTTGTGTAAAATTTTACTTTGTTTTCGCGCTGAAAAATAAGCAGGGAGAAAAATTTTTTCGAAACAAAATTAAACAGTAAAAGGGTTGCAAGAATCTATTAATGTAGCCACGCCAACATTTATTCAAAAAATGAAAACAATAACAAAAATTAGATGTAAATAAGACACCCCAACTACTTTTTATTTTTGATTTTTCCCTTTAAAAAATTGTTTACGCAAATATTTCTGAAACATCTACACTCAATCGAGTAAATAAAGAATACAATTTCGTGTTCGTACACGCACAATACTATTAAATAGAAGTGAAAAAGTTACATCTGTGCTGCTACAATACGGCTTATACATTATGATTGCGTTTGATTTTGAACCATGATTTACTATCGTTAGTTATTTCTATCCATCGTCTTTAGTTAGTTTTTGTTTATCTTTTCTTCTTTTATATACAGCCAAACCCCGCTTAACGCTTGGGATACATTCATAAAATAAGGAGCGCTAAGCGGGGACATTTTTATATAGACATATATGAGGTAGGTGTAGCAAAAAATTCCATTGAATACACGTCAAATTAACGGTAAAATGAATAAATAAAAAATATACTGCATGAAAATAAGCGAAACGAAGGATATACGAAAATAAAATAATAAAATTGAGAGAGAGCGTAATAGCGAAACAGCGCTAAACGGGCCAGCGTTAATCGTAGTTTTGCTGTACTAATACTCTTAATTTTTTCATACTCAACTCTAAAATGACCCCTAAACATGATCCGATCCGTTAGATTTTTCAGGGTAGGTCGACATAAATATTGCGTAGTGTGTAGGCTAGCAACATTGGAAAAATTCCACCGGGAAGAACCCGAAATGGGTATCTCAGTTGGTTTCAGAAAATTTCCTAGCGCTAGGAAACAATATATTACGAAAATATATGAATTTACTTTATTTTTGATAAAAGTGCATTAAATTTACATCTTAAAAAATCTTCTTAATCATTTCTTAACCAAAAATTCAATAAAATGTATTCATGTGACTGATTATTCAGTCACAGGTCAGCTAGTATCATATTAATGGTGTTAGCGAGATTTATATTTAAGTAAATTTTGGTATATATAATAAGTGGGCTTTCGTTTTATTAAATATAAATCATGCCTAAGAGAGTGATACTTCCAAACCACCCAATCCACACTAGAACTTTTGAGTCTGGGATCATTTTTCGTTCCCCCCTCCCTTTCTCTAAAAACTTAAAACCGGTTTTATAGGAAAATGGGAATAAACGAAGAATGAGAACGGACTCGCACTCCACAGTTCGCGAGTTCCACAAGGCTGTCCATACCGTACACACCTAAGTACTTATGCCTTCTGTCTGATAGTGCCGAATACGAGCATGGGAAGTGATCCAAAGTCTCTTCCTCCTCTTCGTCCATACAACTTCTACAAAAGCCATTCATCTGTAGACTTAGCCTCCTTGCATGTTCCCCAAAAAGGCAGTATACTGTCAGTATCCCTATGACCAATCCTACCTCTCGTATTCCCAGGGATACTAGTGCCTAGGAGCGCCGCAAGTCGAGTTTTGGCCAAACCTGTTTTCCTACTCTGCACGTGAGAGTGTCTGTCCACCTCTCATTTGTCGAAGCGATTGCCTTTTTACTGAGCGCCAATTTGAGGCTGCTATAGGTCTCCCCAGACTTGCCTTTTCCGGCTGCATCTGGAGAGTACCGTACCTAGCTAGTTCGTCTGCCCTGCAGTTTTCCGTGATGTCTGAGTGACCAGGGACCCAGGCTATCTGGATTTTGAAATACTCGTTCATCTCATTAAGAGATGATCTGCAATGCAGCGCCATCCATGATTTCAGACAAACCGGCTCTAGTGACCTGACCGCCCCCTGACTGTGTACATAAATTGCGATATCCCTCACAGATACCACGTTATGCTTCAACCACGTCACGACTTCCCCGATCGCCATCACTTCAGCCTGGTACACGCTGCAGTAGTCAGAGAGACGAACAGATATATAAACATTAAGCTTCTCACAGAAGACTTCGTCACCTACAGGACTCCTTCGAAGGACAGATAGTCCGGAAACCTTTATCGAAGCACAACGTTGGTTTAATATAATTTAGATTCGCCAGGATCCTATGCGCCCCGCTTATAAGCATGCAGACCGTTCTTTGCACCTTCTCCATTAACCCTATATATGTTACCTTATCCAGAGCTGGCCACCACACGACCACACCGTACATCAGCACTGGTCTTACCACTGCGGTATAGAGCCAGTGTATTAGCTCTGGTTTCAAACCCTATATCTTACCTATGGCGTTCCTACACGAGCACGTGGCTACATTAGCCTTATTCATCCTTTCCAAAATGTTAGGCTTCCAGCTGAGCTTACTGTCCAAGATTATGCCAAAAAATCTCGCTGTCAGCAAAAGCCAGTCTAATATCGTTCATGGTAAGAGGGCTAACTACCGGAATTTTGTATTTCTTAGTAAATAGTACCAGCTCCGTCTTGGAAGGGTTGACCCCTAATCCACATTTTCTGGCCCATTTCGTAACGATCAGAAGTGCATTCTGCATAACATCCCTAATCGTATCCAGATATTTGCCTAAGACAGCTATCGCTACATCATCTGCATATGCTACCACCCCTGTCTCCTATCTCTCCATTTCCAACAGCAATCCATTCATCACTACACGCCAGAGAAAGGAGGACATTGCACCTCCCTGCGGGGTTCCTCTAGCCACGCGTCTTCTAATGATGGACCCTCAGTTCCGAGGTAATAATCTTGCTTACCAGCATCCGGTTTATCAGGAGGATCTTAAGTCCTCCTTATAGGAGTCCTAGACCCGAACCTCCATTGTCTTCATGGCTTTACTAAAGGCTGGCCTACACACCCTCCGATCGGTTCCCAAATCCGTGGTCCACCATGTCGGTTTCTGTCTGCCCCTAGGCTTTATAAGGGGTTACACAGCATTAAATGAAAGATTGCATAGCTTTGTGACAATGTCAACCATGCAATCTAATTCTTCTACTGCCGCCGGAAGTCCAGGGACCTCCAACGGCAATAATTCCTCCAATACCTCCCCATATTTGTTCCAGTTTGTCCTTCTGGAATTCCTGAAGGCTTTCCGGATAACAGGTTTACCGTTGAGATTATATGTTACATATCGGTGATGAGAGAATGAGTGCTCCCCCGCCACTCTCCGCTCCTTGATCATATGAAAAATTGTTTCTGACGCAAAGGTCACATCTTAAACCTCCTGTCGATTTTTAACAACAAAAGTTGGTTCTCGCCCAATATTGCAAACTAAAAGGTTAGTATTTAATAAGTAATCAACAAATAACTCACCCCTCTCGTTAATGTCTGTGTTTTCCAAGATTGTGTGATGCGCATTTGCATCACATCCAAGTATAACACCTACCCTTCCTTGACCTGCTTCCCGGGTCAGTTCCCCCAGGTTATCTCCCGGGTCAGTTCCCCCAGGTTATCCGGTGGAACCTCCTTCTCGCGATCCATATAGGCTGAGGCTAGCCGAAATTTCTCACAGCACGCTACTAAATTGAGGAAGAAGAAAAATATTCAAATGATTTTTGACTAAAATACACGATCTGATCTTCTCAGAGTTACTTTAGTATAATAATTTATACTTCTTCGTTGTGAGGCCACAGGTCCTGTTTTTGTTAATCCAAGGTTCTTGGATTAACACCAAGTCCTCATCTGACTTAGTCAGCCATTGAGAGCTGCCTTAATCACCTCTTCAGGCACTCCTTGCATCGGGATAGAACCATCTGGCTAGTTGCTTTGAACGCCATCCGCCTCTTGTCGAGAGTTCGACCGGATATCCCCATCAGACTCAAGAGAGAGGAGGCTATCTCTCCTCACCAAACTCTCCGTGTCCGAAACATCGCTCCCCCGGTCTTCCCCCGCCCGCTTGACCGTCTCCCGCTGGGTCCGTTCGCCAACGCTCCTGCGCCCGTATCGAACTCATCTTTCTTATATACTTCTTAGAGTGATCGATCTGAACCCGAAGTTGATCACTCCCTTTGATTTTTTAAGGGAAGCCCGGGATTCTTTATTGATTAGCATGATTGCCAATCTAAAGCCCCTTTTAGCTTCCTCCTGCTTTACAATCCTCCAATCTTCAGGTGGAAGATTACTGGGCCGCCATCCGACAGTTTTTTTAGCTCATGTCACAGATTTTTTCTGTTCTACTGTAAGCTGCCCCTCAGGCTGCAGCTCCCCTCAGTTTTTCTTAAATTCTATACGCCGACCGTCTTTCCCTGTACCGTCGCTTCACCGGAGGGATCTCTCTCAATCCCACACTATTTTGTTTGGCGGTCCCACTTCTTCTTGGTTTCGATGCCCTTTGTCACTGATGAAGGAGTTCCATCTTTATGGTTAGAGTTATTCTCCTTCTTTGTACTTCCCGGTTTTTGGAGGGTCCCAGCCCCTTTATTTTTATTTTTATCTCTGTCGTTCATATTCTCACGAGTGTCGGAAAAATACAGGTACATCTGCGCAGAGATCCGTATACGCAGGTAAGGCTAAATACAACTGGAGGTAGCCTGGTATCCAGAGGGTTCCCTTCACGCCTGGGCTTTGTTAAATGGGCCCCAGCCTAGTCGATCATCAGTACGAGTCGCATGACACCTTAATCCGGTCCATTGATCCCTTCCCCGGTGCTCCCTCCTCCCACCAACATTCACCCGACCATTCAGCCATTCATATGGATATCCCAAACCAATGGGACCCATTCCATTCAAGGAATGACCGGTTTATAGGGCTCCCAACTCACTACCTGAGGAACTCGTGAGCGCAGGGAGACTGTGGTAGGAGGCGGCTTATTTAATTCACCGCTAACCTACCTATCGATAGGCCGTCCACTATCCACCACCATTATGTTTCGAGTGGACTACGTAATAATTATTTTTACAATTTTCAGAATCATAAGCTAATTTAATATAACTTCAGTAGTTGGGAAAAGGGAAATATTTTTCCTATCCTTCCTTTTTGTTATGTGTAAACAGGCTTAGGTATTGACTCGGCGTTATCCGGCACATCTTGTCCAGAACTTGGCCCTACAGTCCAATTAATCAATCAATCAATTAATCAATCAACCAAGATACCTGTCATTGATAGTTTACGTATGACTTCTATTTATAGAGATTTTGAATACGGCTTATAGAATATGATTGTGTTGGTTTTTATAAAATATTTAAAATTTAATATATTTTTAGAAATGTATGCAACATATTTTTCTTCATAAACGATAATTTGGTAATCCGTGGGGACAATGTTAATCCGCATGTGTTTACACGAAGACTTTTTTGAAGGATTTTTTTATGTTTTCCATAAAAATAGGTTTTGAAACAAAATGTTTTTTGTTTTTTTCTCAACCTAAATTTTGGTGGTTTCTTGAATTTTTTCACTAACACAAACCAAAAAAAATTAATAAACAAAAACTCAAGGAGCCAATGTTTTCATGTTTAGTTTTCATTTTAAATTTTGGAGCGATTAAACTAAAAATATCAAATATTATATGCTTACGTGCGAAAATAAGAATACAATTTTTTAAAATATTTTTCATAATTTTTGGCTACAAATTTGATCAAAAGTTACAGTTTTTTAATACATTTTAAATTAGGATATTTTTAAAATGGTAGATGTTGAAAGTTCAGAAAGTTGGACTCGTGCACAAGCAATGGCACGAACCCGTGAATATACAAAATATTCATGGCTCTACAGTCCAGTGGATATCAATTTTATAAATAAACGCGAAAAGGTTAATTAATTTTCATTGAATTAAACGCGATTGAACCCCTCGTGATAATCGAAGATATTAAAAAAAAAATAAAAACATTAAGGAGCCAAGTGGTTAAAGAAAGAGAAAAAGTGGTAAACTCGAAGAGAAGAGGTTCGGGAACTGACGAGTTGTACAAGCCAAACTTTGTGTTATAAGGAGTTGTCATTTTTATTAAATGTAAATGATGCTGAACCCAGCAAATCAAAACTTGATTCAACAGAGGTAAGTTTATTATTACTGTTCATACAAGTTTGATTTAATATTGACTGTGTTTTATTTTACTTTCCAGATAGGGATTGATGAATCAACAGAATCCCGCTGCGAAGTAGAAAAGGAAAGACAAAAAAATTTCGAGGATTCTGAAATTACTTCACAAAAAGTATGTTTAAACCGTAAAACCTTGTCCAAATCTTGCACGTTAATTTATTTTATTTTAAAAATAATTTAAGAAAA
The DNA here is from genome assembly GCA_963691935.1 of Nephrotoma guestfalica. NCBI lineage: Eukaryota > Metazoa > Arthropoda > Insecta > Diptera > Tipulidae > Nephrotoma > Nephrotoma guestfalica. The sequence goes on along the minus strand of OY829913.1, from coordinate 164,841,330 downwards.
GAAAATCCACGACAAACCAGTTGGAAGCGTATGGTATGGAGGCCATTAAATTTGTATGCAAAATAATTTGACGAATAAACCAAAAATAGAACAGATTCAACAAAAATAATAGTTTTGTGTTATTTGTGTAATCTACTGAAAAAAATTGAAGTACACGAAACGTTCTTATCGCTAGAAATAATAACTGTAGTAAATAAGACAATTATTGAGGAGAGAAAGTCTTTAAAAAGAGAAGACTATTTATCTCCTCTATCATATTCCCAAACAAGTACAAGTCCTACCAGTCTGATTCCAACTTCCTTAACAACCTCTTCCTCAACCAAAGATTCCTTAAATATACCCTTACCTGCAACAATCAACCTTTTATATATTTTCAGAACTTATCTTGTCCTCAAACATCCAGTTTCACTCCCAGAATTCCTGTCTAGTCCATTCCTAACCAGAAAGATTAATACCCCTATTATGAATCTTACTTATTCGTCACCGGGTGAAGAATCGTCACTATAATTGTATTTTGGGATTATGGTTCTCGCAGTGAGTTTGACATCATCTGTTGAACTGAGCCCCACTAAACAGTAGCCAACTGGAATTTTCCATCTCTAATTTACTCCCATCAAAAGGAAAACCAGAGCATCTTTTACCACAGGGAGGTGTTCGGCTTCTTGTAAATCAACTCCAAAATCTACCACTCCAACATATTTGTTTTGATGATGACTCCAGTCAAATTGCTTTATTACCGCCATTTCATCAACCATAAGGCATGCTACGAGCTGCTTGTCTTCTTCTTCAGTCATTTTTTTTTTTCAATTTCAGCACTTGTATTGCGTGTGTTGTAATTCCTGGTGAGCGATTTGTGTACACCATCCTCGAATAGTGCTCGGAGCTGGCAGGTTTGTCTTATACAAGCTACGAACACATTGGTACGCCCGAGGACTATATAAATGGAGCGTTACTCTATTCTAACATACCTTACCATGGTATTTAGCGTTGCCGTTTGGATATTATCAGGTATGTCACCTACATATCGAAGAGCCATTTTTGGAGTAATTGGTGGGTTTTATTCATACATAGCAGTTCGTTACGAGATAACACACTTCGATTAACATCTAATGGGGCTACGTAACTTATGAAATTCGACGTCAGTCCTGAAATATCATGAAATTAGAAATAGAATTTTAACCAAAATAAAAACTTACCTGTCATTATCTATAGGAAATATAGAAGGGCGTGCGTCTTTACTTAAATACCTTGTGTTACCACTAGGTATAAAGCTATATTTCGTGAAATGCTTTGAACAAATATTTGCACTTTTTGGATACTCAAAAATTCCGGGTTGCTTGTTCATGACACTTATCGCAGGAAGCCACTCCTGGTATTTAATTGGGTTAGAAACTTTCAATCTACAAAATAAATTTGTTTATTGTAAATACAAATTCTCAGTTATAAAACATGGAAAATATTTAATGTTAAATTTAAAATGTGTATTTTTGGCACTCACTTATGGAAAGTAACATCTGAAGTTGTAGAAAATGTCGAAGTGCAGCCTTCCACAATACATACCCTTCCCATTTCAATTGATATATTAACAAATTGATTGATATCAATAAAATCACCGAAATATATTTTTTTAAATTATTAATGATAAAATAGATACTATAAAAAATTAATAACACAGCAAAAACACAAGAAAAATCTAAACACACGAAAGGACGCCAAGAAAATGAATGTAAACATTAAGACTTTTTAAAAACTTTTGTTTTCGTTTTGATTTTGGCCGCACGGTACACGCTGTCGCTGCAGATGTTGGATACACTTTTTATTTGAAAAATAAACGGTACATGCCATTAGGTTAGCGGTTCATACTAATATATCACTACACTATACATCAAAGGATTGAACCCTTATTATATCTATGAATGAAACCATAGAGTAAGTAATGTTATAAAGAGTAACTTATACTGATAAATATATAGTGTGAAAACAATTGTGCACTGAACATTTATACATTCAATACGCGGGTAGAGTGAAATTTTGTTTTTTGATCCACTTCCTTATTTACTTTATAATATACGGTAGTAGTAATTGTGTTTGGGTTAGTGACATGCGCGATTTTATGTTTTGTTTTACACGCATGCATGTCACGTGTTAGTGTTCTTGTTTGATATTAACTATTGTAAACCTTATATTTTTGTGCTATTTACATGACAAGTTTAGTTGTTTTTAAATAGTTTATAAGTTTTTAAATTTAGTAAATAAAACAATTCTTTATAAAATTTATAAAATTTCAAATAAATTTATTTATAAAATTTTATTAATATATCTGTAAAAATGTATTTATTTATCAATTTATCGAGAAAATATATTCAGCTAATTTAAAACGACTTGTATTTCCACGTCTTTTCACTAGTTAATACAATCGTAACGAATTCCACTGTTGAGCATAATAAGACAATAATACACATACCATTAATGAATAATATCACATATAATTATAATTCAATAGCAAAATATAAACAATTTCACTTTTTGTATTTAATAAAAAATACAACATGTAATAGTAGAATATTATATTTCACCGACGAGCAGACAAAATGAGAAGAGAAAAAAAATATGCACCATAAAAATTAAACCGGTTGCATCATAAAAATTGTGTCATTTATGAAGAAAAGAAAAAAGGAAATCCAAACACATGGTAGGTATATTATACCAGTGCCTATGCATGTGTATACGGCCATCTCGTAATAACGGGTGTTTTTAAGTCTGATAGAACTTGAAATTGTAAAAAATAAAACAAAAAATTAAATTTTTATGAAAAATATACTCTGGCAAATCATCATGAATAGACTCACGCTTGAACAACGCTACGAAATTATTAAAATTTGCTTTGAAAATCAGGCCGGGGATCGCGCGACGGTTAATGGAGATCATTACCGCAACATGATCAATGATCTTTTGTTTGAAAATATGGATGACATTGATCCGGACGAAATGTGGTTTCAACAGGATGGCGCTACGTGCCATACGGCGACCGCAACCATCGACGTATTAAAATCAAAATTTGGCGATAAGTTGATTTTGAGAAATGGACCTGTCAATTGGCATCCAAGGTCGTGCGATTTGACACCTTTCGATTATTTCCTGTGGGACTACTTGAAGTCACTGGTTTATGCTGATAAACCAGCAACAAGGCCAGCATTGTTCGTGTTAATCGTGACATACGGCCAGCAGTGCTCGAAAAAGTGGCCCAAAATTGGACGTCCAGAATGCGTTTCGTCAACAACACCCGCGGTGCCCGTATGCCCGAGTTCAATTTCAAAAATTAATGCCGTGTATTGATCTTTCGAATAAAAAAATTTTTGATTCCAATTTAATTTTCTGTTTTATTTTTTACAATTCTATCGTTCTATCGGGCTTAAAAAACACCCTTTATATGGACTTTGCATGTTTGCAGGACCAAAAAATGTGTCAAGAATCGATCGGAAAAATTAACTTATAGCGAATTCTTTTAGATGTAAATCAAATTTCCGATAGTTAAAAAAATACGAAAAAAATTTGATGTGTTTTATCGTTGTTTGCGTAAACGAGAAAGAGATGCCATTGTAATATTATTATATTGTAATATTAATTATAATATTATTTTGATAACTTAAGTGATCACAATTAATACTTTTAACGTTCGGTCTATAGAAAAAAAATTATTCAATTTTTGGTTTTTAAATTAGAGCTCTCAAAATCACATCTAAACGCAAGAAAACATTTCAAACGACACGTTTGACGTATTTGATAACATTTACGATTGACATATTATATGTACATATATAAAGATGAGTATGTGTTAGTTAAAATGGAATAAAAATCTACATTTCCATTTTTCTGAAGTATACACCAAAAATCATCAAATCAAATTCAGAATTCAAAATCATCAAATCATCGTTACATCAAAATTTTTTGCCAGTTTTTTGTAAAAAGAAAACGCCCTTAATCTAGTATCAACTTTCAGAGAATTACATTTTGGATTGCTACGCACTAATTAATAAATGTCATCTTAAATAACTTAATCGTTAAAGATTTTGTTGTTTCTGGAATACGCGATTACGCAGCTAAACATTTTGAATTAGATGAATAATTAATCTCAAAATCTGTAAAATTTATAAACCACAAATTTATATCTTAAATATTTTTATTTTTGTTTTTGATGTTGATAATCCTATAACAACATTCGAAAATTCTTTAATTCTAGTTCTGGATAAAACTGTTAGTATCTCGTACGAATATATAAATAAATGTCGCGTGACATTTAAGAACAATTTGTTAGTTTTTTTGTTGGTTATTTTTTTTTGCTGAGTATAAGCACTAAGTATGAGTACATAACCTTACGCCACGGATTTGTGGAAAGCGATGAGTTTTTGGCTGGACTACTCCTAGAACAATTATTACAGATCGCAATCATATATGTACATTTTATATTAGTAAAATGTACTACAGTACAATTTCTGTCTGGTAGTATCCATTTCTTACATTTAACATTATTTTATATAAAGATAACCAGTTTTGTTATAAATAACTTTAAGAAATTAAAATGACGACAGTTATTTTCTTACTGATGGACATGTTATGCATACGTACTTCATATTCAACTACGATACTTTCTTTGCGGTTGTTCAAGTTGTGATTTTTGTGAACGATTAACTTAATAAAATTGTTCACGTTGCTAGTTTGTATAATCTTCTATTTTTGAAACGTCCGCCTTAGGCAAATTGAGGGTGTATGTGTAGTAACGTAGTAACCGTCTACTTTAGCAGTGACATGACGGATGAGTAGGCTCATCAGTAGATTTTGTTCTCAGATGGAAGTCATAATTGTATTCATTCATATCACCAATGATTGATGAAAAATCCATTTTTCAACCTGCCCACCGATAAACCACGATCCAACCGCCAAAGCATTATTCGCGATCATGATGCAACCAACCACTTATCAATTATTTGAATCATTTATGTGCTAGCGTTATATGGAGCTATCTTATGTTATTCCAATTTGTTTGGTGAAGTTAAATATACATAAATTAAATGAACATCAATTGAAATGAACAAACTATTTATCTTTGTGTTGACAGATGACAAAAATGTACAGACATTTCAGACATAATGCAGTTTTGGTGTTTAAATGCCCTCTTGTGGTTTTATGAACGATAATATTCTTGTGGTTTTACTTGGATAATTAATAAGCACATAGTTGTAATAGTATTTAAGGAGCATTCACTGAGGATTATGACTAAATGAACTATAACTGTCCACTTATAGATGTACTAAAATAATTGATTGACTCAACACGAACTATGTACTTCTAGTTATTTATTAATAAACAACAATTTGCAATTTTTAATTAATTAATTTTGAAAAATCAGCGCACCGATTGTAATTCTATGCGTCCACAAGCGATGCCAAGCCGGATTCATACACTACATACAATTCCAGAACGAATCTCAGAACGATTTTGTCACCACCTATCATTGAAAAATTTAAGTTAATAACGTGTTCATATTGTTCTTATTATTATATATTGTAATTATCAAATAAATAATTCAGGAAATATTAAAATAAGACATTCGAAATTAATCTATTAAATTATAAATAAAGTATAAATCTTAAAGTGAACAACCAGCTATAATTATTTACCCAACAAAGAACAAGTTAAACAAAACCTTTACCAATTTACAGTCTCCCGAATAACCTAGAAAATAATATAATTAAAGAGGTGCCATGCTCCCCGAAAAACTACAAACAAAACCCCGTTAAGAAAGTAATAAGTAAGATACATACTTAAAAAGGGATGTTTATCTTATGACATAAACAGACTACTGGTTTCGGGATGAGATATTTTTTCACATCCTGAGACATTTGAGTTAATAAATTGGAGGTTCCGTACACTAATAGTTTACAAAGCAAATCTAGTTTCCTTTGAGTTTTCAATTTGTTATTTAGTTGGTGGGAACACATTTTTTTCTGTTCTGTCAATATAAAAATCATTTCTGACAATTTAAACGTCCATTAAATGCCAATTTTGACATTTTTGTCAATGTCTATTCCACTAATTTGGCGGGAACAAATTTTTTACTGCTTTGTCAATTTAAAAGTCATTTCTGAATATTTAAAAGTCCATTAAATGCCAATTTTGACATTTTTGTGAAAGTCTACTCCATTACTATTTAAAACTAACCGAGAAGACAAAATAAATTGTAGTGTGTCTTGAGTTCTCATTTAGGAAATCATGATCTCGAAACTATAGTTATGAAACCAGTAGTCGGTCTATGGCATTACACGAACTACCTGAATTGAAAATTAAAACAGTGCAAATTTTAAAAGGATAATAGAACACCATCTGCAACATTTTTTAGTTTTGGAATGTGTCATGCAAAAGGCGTAACTAAAAACTAATTCAAACACTATTTTATATACGTAATACAAGTATAATTTATTTCGTGTTAAATTTGAATAATTTGAAATTGCATTCATTGATATCTCTTTCACATGTTCTTCATTCAAACAAAAACTAAAGTTAAACCATTTCTTGATTGATTGATTGATTGGACTGTAGGACCAAGTACTGGACAAGTGTCCCGGATAACGCCGGGCCTATTCCTACAGCTTGTTTACACATAACAATAGGAAGGATAGGAAAGGCTTTTTTCTATTTTGGAACAGAACGACCCGGTTTCAGACACCTAGCGATCGTACGGCACAACACAATTCTAATCTACTTCTAATCAACTAGAAGAAGGATAAATGCTTAATAGTTTTAATGGATAATGATGGTATTGGTCTTCAACAATTGCTTCTCTAAATCAACAACAAGAGAACAAAATATTATTATTTCACGTACATCTGGAAATTTCCCGAAATTTAATTCTGCATTAATATTTTCCGGCTTACTGATTGATATTTTCCTGATTGAAAATTGATTGATTTAATCGGCCCGGTTACATACACCTAGATAAAGTAGACAGTTAGTAACACAATGACAATATAATTCTAATCTACACTTTCAGCAATTATTTTAAAAATACAAAGAAATATTATTTCACAGGTATCTGCAGGTTTCTTGAAATCTAATACTTAATTAATATGTTCCTGCTACTTAAATCATATAAAAATTTATTAATTTAATTCTCTCCTCCTGCAACTCCACAACTTACAATATAATTTCCTGAAACCATAGTTAATTGATTATTTAGAACAGTATACGATATAATAAAATTATACTTGAATAAAATTAATGTAATGTAATGATTAGTATTAACTAAATTAATTTGGTTCTCTTAAAACAAATAAAATTAAAATAAAATAAATCGAATCCAAATATTGTAGTATCGAGGCAGGAAAACCACGCACAGCATTCCTAACTTCTAAGCCTGTTGATTTAATGGATTTATTTATAAAAAATATTTATGAAAGTCACTTGTCCATGCCATTCCTAATCTAATACAAATATGTTTATTTATAAAAATAGAAAATGACCAAACAAAAACTGGTTCCAGAAACAGCTATTCTGGAATCTGTAAGGTAATGTATTAATAATGGTTTTTTTTCACAGCTTTAGATTTCCCAATACCTTAACAAATTAAACCAAAATTAAATAAAACTATTAAAGTAATCAGGAATCTGTAAGATGACATAATTAATAATAAGTAGCTAGCACATCTGTAGAATCCATGATAATCAAATAACCCAATTAATTGTTCAATGCTTTAATTATAAAATAAATAAATCAGAAAATATTAAAATAAGATATTAAAAATGAATCTATGATAGTTAACTATTGTATATATCTATTTACAACAGCATTAAATAAATTATAAATCATATAATCGATATACATCGATAATTATTTATCTAACCTAGAACAAGTTAACCAAAACCTTTACCAATTTACAGTCTTCCAAATAACCTAGAAAATAATTTAATTAAAAAGTGCATGACCCCGAAAAACTATCTAAGTACAGCAAATTTGACTGCATTTCAAATTTACTCCGTAGCTTCCTAGCTATCTGTAATTCCAAAAATTCAAATATTCCCTGAAATAGCAAAGTTACAAAGTTAAACCAACAATTCCAAATCGGTCACAGCCGCCTACCTGTAAATGTCCTAAACTAGAGTTCCATAATTCGTTAAGTTATTATTATCACGTTTAAATGAAGAATAATAAGAAATTTAAGAATTTTAGTTTTAATTTTACACTAAAACCTAAAATTCAAATTAATAAATTATTAATTTATATTTCTACAAGAATCTATATCCCTTTCCGACCGAACCTACACATTTGTGTAGGCAAATGTTTTCCCCTTTCCGACCGAACAATTTTTTTTTCTTCAACAAGTTTGAGACCGAGCATACACGATGATACATTTTGGACGATTTTGGCCAGAAAAAAATTACTCGGCCGGAAAAGAGAAAAAAATTGACTCGGTCGGAAAGGGATATATGTATATGAATGAGATAATAAGTTTTCTGCGGAACCAATCTACCGTGTTAATCGGAGGATGGGTGTATATGAATGAATAAATTCATCTGTCACAGAGAAAACGAATAATACAGAATAAACAACGATCATGTTTGTTTAGTTTTTATCCAATTTCGTCATATATTTATCCCCTCAAAATTTTGTTTTATGTATTTTATTTTTCTATTTCCTGTTTACTCTTTTTTTAGTTTAAACTTGGAAGGGATAAATAACAAAACACTCAAGCACGATCACAATAGTTTAGTCTCAGTTCTCACTCAGTAAACAAGCGCAAAAACAAAAAAATAGAAATGTATGTATATATTTAATATACTAAACCAAAACATATAAATGAAATGGTATTTTATTTTACGCTCCTCTCTTAACACGTTCGCGTAAATGATTGCTATAGAAACAGTTAAAATATATATTTTTATATAATTAAAATTTAATTCGGAAAAATATGTATTAAAACAATGAAAAAATGAAAAACACTTATGGATGCCTAACAATTGGAATCAAAAAAGTCATACATATTGAAGATTTACATACACTGCGTACGTTGCGTTCAAGAAACGGTATCAAAATACATATAAACGAAAATTGTTATGTACATACATATTCTACAGCATTATAAGCGTACCGTACACTGATTAATATAAATATACAATACGTACAACTATTCACTTCACTTATTAAATTCACGCAAATTATTATTGAAATTATTATTTATTAAATTTATCAACACTATATCAATATCACTTATTTATTAGTTAATTAAAATACATTTAAAATAAATCATTTATTTATTTAAAGGAGAGACAAAAACACGTTCTTCCTCTACGACGATCAATCGCCGACCAAAAAAAAAACAAATCAACCACCTCTTCGAAAAAATCGTCATTTTTGAGCAATATGATTGGTTTATTGGCCGAAAAAAATTGTTTGAATGAACGATTGAACGAAGTATGAATCCAACCTCAAAAAGTGGCTTCATCTTCGTTTTTCCCCCTTTACTTATAAAACACTTTTATTGCGACTTCTTTTTTCAACTAAAATTTTTTCGGTGAAGCCAAACTAACACAAACAAAAATGAAATTAAAAAAAATTTCAAGGCCATTTTTGTCATGTAGATTATTATCAAAATACATATAAACGAAAATTGTTATGTACATACATATTCTACAGCATTATAAGCGTACCGTACACTGATTAATATAAATATACAATACGTACAACTATTCACTTCACTTATTAAATTCACGCAAATTATTATTGAAATTATTATTTATTAAATTTATCAACACTATATCAATATCACTTATTTATTAGTTAATTAAAATACATTTAAAATAAATCATTTATTTATTTAAAGGAGAGACAAAAACACGTTCTTCCTCTACGACGATCAATCGCCGACCAAAAAAAAAACAAATCAACCACCTCTTCGAAAAAATCGTCATTTTTGAGCAATATGATTGGTTTATTGGCCGAAAAAAATTGTTTGAATGAACGATTGAACGAAGTATGAATCCAACCTCAAAAAGTGGCTTCATCTTCGTTTTTCCCCCTTTACTTATAAACCACTTTTATTGCGACTTCTTTTTTCAACTAAAATTTTTTCGGTGAAGCCAAACTAACACAAACAAAAATGAAATTAAAAAAAATTTCAAGGCCATTTTTGTCATGTAGATTTTAGTTTAAATTTGATTTTCGAGAGAGCAGTAAGAAAACAATACAACAAAATTTTGTGTCTAAATATAAAATAAAGGTTTTAAAGTAGTAATAAAACTATTATTAACTATTTTTTAATTTTAATTTATTTTCGAGTGTATAGTGATAAAACAATAAAAAAATTGAGGTTTTCCTCAAATTGAGGATATTGTGATATCCATATGTACGTATGTACATATGTATGTATAAAATAAATGTTTCAAAGAAAAATACTCAAGCACATTTTTAGTTTGTATATTACAACTAAATAATTAATTATTTTTATTAATAATATAAATAATATACAAATTTATAATTAATTGTTTTTATTTATAATATTATGTGTACATGTTGTCATTTATCAACATAAGTGTATGTAAATAAAGATCGATAAATTATATTGCTACGATGCGAACAATACGAAGACATTTCAAAAATGATTTATTTTGACAGTTTTTGTACACATACATAGACATTTATCTATGGCACTTTATTTTGAAGCAAGAAGCTGTGCTTCAAAGAAGCACAGTGTGCAACGGCTCATTTATGCTCGATAATATGTTGTACCACAGAGAAATTACTAACAGACGCCTAAGCCAAAGGAAAATTCCTTGTTTCATCAAATTCTCGATTTAGTTATAAAAGGTAAAATATTTCTAATGGTTGTTTATAGAAATGCTTAGCTAAAACCCAAACCATTATTGGTCTATTTGCTCAATATTCTTATTTCGCGCTATATTTATTTTTTCTTTACACGCCCTTACAAATAATAAAAAATATATTTGTTTAGCAGTAAAACACACAAGTTATTCTTCAAAATTCTCTTCTTATTGGTTTTATACTATGAAAGTAGTGTAGGGTGGTGTCCACTGTAAGCAAAAGGTAACAATCGAAAAAATAAACAAATCCAACTTATTTATTACTGTCGCTTGAAAGTATCTCTTTCGTATCGATACTTAAGCCGCCATTCCACACTAGGACTTTTGAGTACGGTCTCATTCTTCGTTTTTTCTCTCTTTACCTATAAAACCGGTTCTAATATTTCCGAACTCAAAACGTATGTACTCGTTAAAATCTACTTAAATATAAGTCCTGCTCTAACTCTCATTGGCGTACCTATATAAAAATAACTATCGAAGATTGTGCTGATTACACTAACAATGCACCGTAAATTTGAATTTTTTTCATATTTTTGTTTGTCTCTTTGCTCTCTATCGAAGATTGTGCTGATTACACTAACAATGCATCGTAAATTTGATTGTTTTTCATATTTTTGTTTGTCTCTGCACTAATACATTTATGCTTAGTTATTTATGGTAAAAAAAATTTACTATAGAAAAAAAAAATTATTAATACATCTTTAGATAGTTATTGTTTGTAGATTTTGGTACTCGTATATACATACTATTTAAAGTAATATGTGAACACGATCGAATATTTCTTCTCGTTTATGTATATCAATAAAAAATACGCGAACATGAAATGGAAGAAAATCTGGCTAGGTATGTATGTTGAATATATAATATTTTGGTGTGATACATGAAAAATTAATTAAAAAAAAATAAATAAAAAATAAATGAAAAATTACAAAACAATAGTTTGAGAATTTTTTTTTTTTTTTTTTTTTTTTTATATATTTATTTATTACAACTGATTTACAAATCATCTAGTAATTTATCTTTCATAATTTATATTCTTGTTTGGAGGGTTCTAGCCCTTTTACTAGTCCCCTTTACAATTTTATTATATTTTTAGTCGATCCTGATTGGATCTTGAGATCATGCGGTTTCTTCCTTCGCAGCCGTTTTACTGGGTTTGAATCATCCAACATACGACGTATCTCAGCATTTTGGTGTAGACTAATACGTTGCATGTGTTTTCTCGCGTGTTTGCTTATTTCTTCAAATCCATCTTCAGATCTCTATGGAGGTTGTCATTTCTTATGTACCACGGTGCATTAACTATTCCACGAAGGACTTTACTTTGGAATGACTGGATGATATTGATATTGGTTTTCTTTGTACAGCCCCAGAGCTGAATACCGTAAGTCTACACAGGTTTTAGGATTTGCCGGTATAGTAGCTATTTATTATGTAGAGTTAGCTCAGAATTTCTTCCTAAGAGCCAATCCATCTTTCTGTATTTGATGTTTAACTCTTCTTTTTTCTTTTTCGCATGCTCTTTCCATTTTAGTTTCGCATCTAGAGTCATGCCTAGATATTTTGCCGTATTTGCATAGGGAATTTGCTGGGAGTTCAGTTCTACTGGTATCCAGTTGACCTTCTTGTTGGTAAAGTTTACTTGAACAGATTTTATTTCATTAAGTTTTATTGCTCTTTGCAATTTGCTTGTAGATTCTTCTATGCAATTAGCAACTGCTAAGATGGCCGTATCATCCGCAAACGTCACTATGTTAGTCTCCTCTATCGTTGGCAGGTCTGAGGTGTATAGAACATATAAAGCTGGTCCCAGAACGCTACCTTGTGGTACCTCTGCTGATATTTTCTTTATTTCTGAGTATTCGCCACCTAATTTAACTCGAAAGTGTCGGTTAAATATGTAAGATTTTAGAATTTCATAAAACTGCTTTGGTAAGTCTCTTTGTAATTTATATTCCAAACCTTTATGCCATACTCTGTCAAAGACCTGTGCTACATTCAAGAAGACGCTTGAACATAATTTCTTTTTTCAACTACGTCTTCAATTATGTTTGTAATTCGGTGTACTTGTTCTATTGTTGAATGGTTTTCTCTGAAGCCAAATTGATGTGGAGGAACAAGATTTCTTTCTGCTATTATTGGTTTTAGTCTCTTTAGGAGTAGTTTCTCGAATAATTTTGAAATTATTGGGAGTAAGGAAATCGGCCTATACGAATTTTTGTCATTAAGTGGTTTGTTTGGTTTAGGTATCATAATTACTTCTGCTACTTTCCATTGACTTGGAACGTATTTAAGTCTAAACACTGCATTAATTATTTGGAGTAGTTTACGTAGACCTTTTTCAGGAAGAGCTTTTACTATTTATCCTATAATTAAGTCATATCCTGGTGATTTCTTTGTATTTAAGTTGAGATTGATTTCCTCTTTTAATTCTTGTAGTGTGACAGGAGATATATTGCAGTTATCCAGTTTATATACTGGTTTACTGGTATGTTTTCCTCTGCAGTTTGTCTAGGTAGAGGCTGAAACGTGTTCTCGAGGTGGGTTGCAAACAACGAAGCTTTTTGCTTTGCACTTATAGCCCATGTGTCATCTTAATTTTTTACTGGTGGAATTTGTAGTTTAGGTCGTTTTAATCTTTTTGTCGCTTTCCAAAGGGAGTACTCAGTATTTTTTCCCCAGTAAGGCCACTCAAGTATTTATTAATGGATTCGTTTTTGATTTCTTTAATTAGCAACTTTAGTTTATTGGATAAACAATTTAGAGTTGTTTTATATTCTGGTGCTCGACTTCTTTGCCAATCCTTTCTTGCTTTTCGTTTTGCTGCAACCAGTTCCCTAACTTCTAGAGGATAAATAGCATTTCGGCACATTTCCTTTGAACTTGAGGGAGTACTACTCCACGCCGCTTCTTGTATACTGTTGTTGAGTTGTTCTAGTTCTTCTTCTAGCTCTATCGGGGTTTTAATTGGCATCTGAAGATCAATATTATCCTCAACAAGTTTCTGGAATTTCTCCCAGCAGGTTTTTTTGTTCGTTAACGAAGGTGGACTAGTCTTTTTAATAATCGTTGCACTGATTGTCATAATAACAGGCGTGTGATCCGACATAATCCCCTCGCTGCTTTCTAGGTATATGTAGTTTTCGTCTATACCTTTGGTGATAAAGGAGTCAATGATATCGGGTATTTTGTTTCTATCCGTAGGCCAATAAGTTGGTTGATTTCCAGAATATAAATCACAATTGCATAGTCTTTCTGCTGCAAACAGCTCTCTTCCTTTTTTAGAGGTTACCTTGATCTCCAGTAGGTGTTTTTTGCATTAAAATCACCTCCAATTATGAAACTTGATCCAAGTGATTTAAATAACATGCAATAGTCTTCTTTAATTAAATTATATCATAGGGGGCAATATATTGACGATATACTATATACTATTTTGTTATTTATAAATACTTTTAAGGTGACTACTTGCATTAATTCCTCTTCAATTTTAAGATCTATAAAGTGTTTGATGTTTTCTTTTATAACCACCGACGAACCTCCCCTTGCCCTTCCTGCTGGATGAATGGCGCAGTAACAATTGTATCCATATATTTTAAGATATGAAGTTGAAGTAAAATGGGCTTCCGATACTAGGCATATATCTATTTTTCCAGTATTTAGGAAAATTTGTAATTCTGGAATGTGTTGCATTAGCCCATTTGCATTCCAGATTACTATTCTTAATGTTTTATTTGTTATTGTTTGCATCATTTTAATAGAGCATGGATTTCATTTCATTTAGAGAGTCTTGCTTATCTAACCTGTTGCTTAGAGCTTGAAGGCATTTCTCTTGTTTAGCTAGAAGAATGTTAAGAGCTTCCATGCTTCTTAGTATCTTTTGGAGCACTGCTGTACCTTCAGTAGTGTCCTCCGAAATAATTGTTTTCGTCATGACTACTTGCGAGTACAGTTTTGGTTTTGGTTCTCCCGTTTTACTGGCATGAGGTTTAAGTTCCTCTTTGGTGGATGTTTGATAATTTTTTATCGATACTCCTGGACTTTGTTGTCGCGTTTTATTTCTTATTCTTTGTAGCTCCTTAGCTATTTCACATCCCCGGTAGTTTGCGGGATGTGACTTATTGCAATTGACACATTTTGCAGCAATATTTTTGCTAACCGGGCAGAGCTGGGCATGCTGCTTTCCGGCACATTTCACACATCTAATCTCTCTTTGGCAATATTTCTGCGTATGATTAAAACCTTGACATTTTTTGCACTGCGGTATTAATCCGTTATTGTTTTCCAATGGCTCTATTTTAACTCTCATGCTAAGTATTGCCTTGATATTATACACATCTTCCACTTTTTGTTTGTTATTGAAAGTGAGCATAAATAGTGGAAGCTCTCTTTTGTTAACTTGAACTCCTTGTTCAGTTTCGATTTTTTGTTTCTTAATAATGTTTACGCCGTTTTCTATTTGATAACCCTTTTGCTTGAGATCCTCAATAATAGTTTGAAAATGATTCGGAAAAAGAACTTATCGTTGAAAAGAAAAAAATGATGTTTCTAGTGCCATAGCATTTAAAGATCACAGTGTTAAACAAGTGTCTTACATACCCATATTCTTTTTTATTTTTTTTACATGGCCTTTGGATTTATTTTTAAAAAGTTTCCATCTTGGGAAGTTCACAAGATGTTTTCAAATCTTACAAGCTAAATAAACACAATATTTTTTGAGCTAATATGTTAGGATGTTGTTCTAAGTTTGAGTGGTATTTTTTTGCTCTCCTGTTATGTTCTGCTACTGTTTCGATGTTGAGATCACGGTGTATGTTTGTGTTATTTATGTACCAAGGTAAGCTGCGTTTCCCATCCATCGAAGTATTTTTAATTGTAGGCATTGCAATTTTATTATCTATTCCACAATTATATTCCATACGTTCAGATGGGTTTTTGACCACCATTTTATTCAACAAGTTATTTGTTGGCAATTTATTTCGATGTGTTTGTCCTATGTCAATCTTCTATCTAGATGTAGGCCTAGGTATTTAATGGTTTCGCATGGGGATAAATTGATGTTATTTAGATTTACGGGAAGACAAAATTGTTTACTGAGAGTGCATGTAACCTATGACGATTTCTGATCGTTTGTCTTTATTCTCCGTTTGGAAAGCCACCTAGTTATTTCTAAATGTTTTTGCAGAATTCTTCTAATACTGAATCCAGTTAACTGCCTAGTGGAAACCCCGCGAATATTTAAATTAATTTGGAAGATGAAAAATTATATTGCACAAATAGTTTCCGGTTTAGCATATATTTGTAATGATCACATCATAGTTCGTCGGTAGCTATGCGTTAATGTATAAGTCCTTTATGGCATACTTTATCGAAAGCTTGAGCTATGTCTACAAATGCTTTTGAGCAATACTTCTTTTGTTCAAATGATGTTTCGGTTTAATATTTTGCCCTTGCAAAATTGGTTTAAGTTTTCTAAGAAGCTTTTATTCAAAGCGTTTTTACAGAGTTGGCAGTAAACTGATTGAACCACACGAGTCTACTTTTGTTTCATCCAATTTACCAGGTTTATGGATCATTGTGATGTGTGAAATTTTTTAGTTTTCCGAAAAATAGCCAGTTTACGCTTATTTATGGCGTAATTGGTTGAAATAATGAAGCTTCGGTTTCTTTAGGCAACAATTACGAGTGTCCTTTATTCTCTTTCGGAGTAAATACCTTAACTAAATGTCGAGCAAATATATTTAGCTCTGTTACCTGTGTGAAATTTGACAAATTGAATTGCTCGTTAATAAAATTTATAAAATACAAAAACTATCGATTTTCTATTCAGTTTGTTCCCTAACTTCTTCGTCGTTGTTTGCGTAAACGAGTAAGAGATGCCATTGTAATATTATTTATAATATTATTTTGATAACTTAAGTGATCACATTTAATAAAAGTATTAAATGTGATCACTTAAGTTATCAAAATAATATTATAATTAATACTACAATATAAATAATATTACAATGGCAACGTTCGGTCTATAGAAAAAAATTATTCAATTTTTGGTTTTTAAATTAGAGCTCTCAAAATCACATCTAAACGCAAGAAAACATTTCAAACGACACGTTTGACGTATTTGATAACATTTACGATTGACATATTATATGTATATAAAGATGAGTATGTGTTAGTTAAAATGGAATAAAAAATCTACATTTCCATTTTTCTGAAGTACATCAACATTTTTTGCCAGTTTTTTGTAAAAAGAAAACGCCCTTAATCTAGTATCAACTTTCAGAGAATTACATTTTGGATTGCTACGCACTAATTAATAAATGTCATCTTAAATAACTTAATCGTTAAAGATTTTGTTGTTTCTGGAATAAGCGATTACGCAGCTAAACATTTTGAATTAGGTGAATAATTAATCTCAAAATCTGTAAAATTTATAAACCACAAATTTATATCTTAAATATTTTTATTTTTGTTTTTGATGTTGATAATCCTATAACAACATTCGAAAATTCTTTAATTCTAGTTCTGGATAAAACTGTTAGTATCTCGTACGAATATATAAATAAATGTCGCGTGACATTTAAGAACAATTTGTTAGTTTTTTTGTTGGTTATTTTTTTTTTGCTGAGTATAAGCACTAAGTATGAGTACATAACCTTACGCCACGGATTTGTGGAAAGCGATGAGTTTTTGGCTATAGACTACTCCTAGAACAATTATTACCGATCGCAATCATATATGTACATTTTTCCATTTTATATTAGTAGATTAGAAACATTTTAACGAATTCACCATCTTAGCAAAACAGTTACCATCTTGGCAAAAACATTTATTAAATCCTTTTAATGAAACTCCTATTTTCAGTGATGGTTTCAATCTCAGTACAATTTCTGTCTGGTAGTATCCATTTCTTACATTTAACATTATTTTATATAAAGATAACCAGTTTTGTTATAAATAACTTTAAGAAATTAAAATGACGACAGTTATTTTCTTACTGACGGACATGTTATGCATACTTCATATTCAACTACGATACTTTCTTTGCGGTTCAAGTTGTTGTTCTTTGCTCAAGTTGTGATTTTTGTGAACGATTAACTTAATAAAAGTGGTCACGTTGCTAGTTTGTATAATCTTCTATTTTAGAAACGTCCGCCTTAGGCAAATTGAGGGTGTATGTGTAGTAACGTAGTAACCGTCTACTTTAGCAGTGACATGACGGATGAGTAGGCTCATCAGTAGATTTTGTTCTCAGATGGAAGTCATAATTGTATTCATTCATATCACCAATGATTGATGAAAAATCCATTTTTCAACCTGCCCACCGATAAACCACGATCCAACCGCCAAAGCATTATTCGCGATCATGATGCAACCAACCACTTATCAATTATTTGAATCATTTATGTGCTAGCGTTATATGGAGCTATCTTATGTTATTCCAATTTGTTTGGTGAAGTTAAATATACATAAATTAAATGAACATCAATTGAAATGAACAAACTATTTATCTTTGTGTTGACAGATGACAAAAATGTACAGACATTTCAGACATAATGCAATTTTGGTGTTTAAATGCCCTCTTGTGGTTTTATGAACGATAGTATTCTTGTGGTTTTACTTGGATAATTAATAAGCACATAGTTGTAATAGTATTTAAGGAGCATTCACTGAGGATTATGACTAAACGAACTATAACTGTCCACTTATAGATGTACTAAAATAATTGATTGACTCAACACGAACTATGTACTTCTAGTTATTTATTAATAAACAACAATTTGCAATTTTTAATTAATTAATTTTGAAAAACCAGCGCACCGATTGTAATTCTATGCGTCCACAAGCGAATTCAAGCCGGATTCATACACTACATACAATTCCAGAACGAATCTCAGAACGATTTTGTCACCACCTATCATTGAAAAATTTAAGTTAATAACGTGTTCATATTGTTCTTATTATTATATATTGTAATTATCAAATAAATGATTCAGGAAATATGCATTTTAGGCGTCCTGACACAACATTTGATCAAATCTTTATCAAGTATCATGTACACTCATGTGATAAGAACCTATGTTCTGAGCAGTACTTTGATCTACTTTGCGTGAATGAGTTTAAATATCTAGGTGTTACAATTGATTCTCAGCTTAATTGGACGTCCCACCTAAATAATATCAGGAAAATTGTGATTACTGCCGTGTATAAATTTTATAATCTTCGACCTTTGTGTCCTTCTTATGTTTTGCGAAGGTTATATCATGCTCTTGTAGAATCAATCATAATGTATGGGATTACTAGTTGGGGTGGAATTTACTTTGCTAATATTGTCGATCTTTTTATAGCGCAAAAAAGAATTGTTAAATTAATTTACGCTCGTCCGACAGTTACACCCACAATTCCGCTTTTTCGTGAGTTGAATTTGTTGCCTCTGAGGTATCTATATGTGTTTAAAGTATTGAAAATGTTTTTTCTTCGCAGCAATAGTTACCATAGTCGCATATATCACGCGTATAATACGAGAAATCCAAACAATTTTGTCGGGCTTCGTTGTAATAATGAAAAATTTAGAAGATTTTATTTATACATGGCACCGTATTGGTTCCATCTCTTACCGAATCACATTAAAATGCTTCCATTGGAGCGGAAACACAAATTTCTGAGAGAAATTCGGATTTGGCTGCTTGGCATCGATGATATCGAGCAATATTTTTAGTAATGAAATTAACTGTTTATATGATATCCAAATGATTCGTAGAGTAAACTTAGAATAATAACAAATCTAAACTAAGCTTGTATATGGTATATGTGGAAATTGTATTATAAATAATAAATATTATTTTTATGTCAATTATAAATTCTCTTTGCTCCACTACAGACATAATGTCTAAAGGAGCTGTACTTTAGTTCAAATTTTAAATTGTATATTTATATTTTTCACTTTTTATTACCTTTTGTAATTTGAAATAAAGATAATAATAATAATAATAATAATAATAATAATAATAATAAAATATTAAAATAAGACATTCGAAATTAATCGAATAAAGTGAACAACCGGCTATAATTATTTACCCAACAAAGAACAAGCTAAACAAAACCTTTACCAATTTACAGTCTCCCGAATAACCTAGAAAATAATATAATTAAAGAGGTGCCATGCTCCCCGAAAAACTACAAACAAAACCCCGTTAAGAAAGTAATAAGTAAGATACATACTTAAAAAGGGATGTTTATCTTATGACATAGACAGACTACTGGTTTCATAACTATAATTTCGAGTTAACCGTGATGTAATGTGTCATGCTTAACAATGATTTACAACTAGGTTTATACATAGTTTGGGAATGAGATATTTTTTCTCATCCTGAGACATTTGAGCGAATAAAATGGAGGTTCCGGACACTAATAGTTTACAAAGCAAATCTAATTTCCTTTTAGTTTTCAATTTGTTATTTAGTTGGTGGGAACACATTTTTTTCTGTTCTGTCAATATAAAAATCATTTCTGACAATTTAAACGTCCATTAAATACCAATTTTGACATTTTTGTCAAAGTCTACTCCATTACTATTTAAAACTAACCGAGAAGACAAAATAAATTGTATTGTGTCTTGAGTTCTCATTTAGGAAATCATGATCTCGAAACTATAGTTATGAAACCAGTAGTCGGTCTATGGCATTACACGAACTACCTGAATTGAAAATTAAAACAGTGCATATTTTAAAAGGATAATAGAACACCATCTGCAACATTTTTTAGTTTTTGGAATGTGTCATGCAAAAGGCATAACTAAAAACTACTTGCGTTTTGGTTGCCATAAATATAAATAAAAAATACAAAACGAAGTATTTTTTGTGGCAACCAAAATGAAAAATACCCCCCACTCTCAGCAAATTTTTAGTATCTTACTATTTTTATGGTGAGTGCTTGTGACATTTTAATTTTATGGCGGTTTGAAAATAAGTTGTGAATAAATTGTTTGTGGTTAATTTTTAATACTTCGCAAAATAATTTATACTAGTTGTGTGTCTTAATTGTATACAAATATGGATAAATATGGTAAGTTGGAAAGTTGGCAGTTTGTAATAAAAGTGAATAATGAAAACAATAAAAGTTAGGTTACGTACGTACAGTTAATGAAATTAATTTATCTTAATCAATTTAACTTCATATTTATTTTTATTTATTTTAATTTAAACGCGGTAACGTTCCATTTCTTGTAAAATATTGATCTTTAGTCGTTTGTTTTAAATTGTATAAGAAATCGGAAATTCATAACCTGCACTATTCGCTACGAATTTAAATAAAATTTAAATTTAATTTACTTATATAAAGTTGTAAATAACATTTTTCTAATTGTAGGCGATAAGACGATATATGTGCTACAGGATGTCAGGGTAGATCAATTACGCGAACGTTGTAACCACCAAAATACCGATACTGTGCAACAGTATTTTGCAACATTTGATGGATCGGACGAATACTGCTACACAACAGATCAAGGTATTCAGTAATATAATAATCCAAATTATATATGTAACTAATTTTTTATATAAAAATATTTTTTTCAATTAGAAACAGATGATTTAAATTATCAGGACACGTGCATATCGCGTACGCCGGCACCTGTCGTATGAATGTGATGTTAATGGTAAAATATATCTCTAAAACTTGCGTTTTTAATAAACTTTTCATTACTTTACCAGAATTAATTATTGATGCAGTACGGGCAAGACCGCCGCTTTGGAACATACGGGACATGCGGCATAAAAATCGGTTACTCCGAAATAGAATGTGGGAGTAAGTAGCAATTGAGTCAAGTAAGTAATTGCTTTAGGTTTGGTTTCAATTTTTCATTTTTATTTTTATTTTATTTTATTTTAAATATTTTTTGAACTGTAATATTGAATAAATTTGAATAAACGTTGTTTTAAAATTTCATTTAATGCATTTATTAATATTCGGCAATTTAAATATTTTAAAGTATAATTAAACTAAATACTTGGTATTTGTTTAATAAAATATTTTTTTATTCACAGGAAAAGCCTTATGGAAGCTATGAACTTTATCGATAAATAACAACGGAAAGGCTTCCATTAGGCATAAAAACCTCATTTAATATATTTTATAAAAAAAGTAAACTTATGTAATGTAAATATAAACAAAATCAAAATAAAAGCATATAATTCATAATCTTCACTTGTTTCCCTGAAACGAAAAAAACAATAAAAAATAAACTGTAATAACCGAATGAAAACAATATAGTCTAGGAACAATATTTATCCTTTAAATTTGTCCAAGCTGCCATTTTACTTGTCCCTCTCTTGAGAAATATTCGGCAAATATTTCCCGGGCCAGCTTCGCTGTGGTAGTAGAATTGCCGTTTATTGTCCGAAGGGGCAATAGTCCATTGAAGCAATTGTTTAAAGCGCCTAAAAATATATAAGAATTATATAAGGATTACACAAAAGGTGGACCTGGATTTGTAAAAATTTTTAACCTGGTACGATATTTCCAACAGCTTCGCGATTTAGAATATCAGGTGTAATGTATTCAGTATTCTTCTTCCTCAACCAGTTATGCAGGCAAACACAACTTTGAGTGATTTCCACCACAGTACTGACGTCGGTAATGATTGGGGTTCTGAAAATTCACCACTTCGCGGACAAGATGCCGAAACAGTTTTCAATCATACGGCGAGCCCGACTAAGCCGATAATTGAAAATTCTTTGTTTACTCGTTTTTATTGTAGCAAACGGTTTTAACATGTTCTCATGCAACGCAAACGCGTCATCGGCGACAAACACATTGCACCATATAAAATTATAATCATGGTCGCAAATTGCCATGAGAACAATCGACGAGGTTTTTTTTATAAAAAAATTTTAAAATTCCGATCCGGAATTACTGGGCGCCTATAAATAAAATATGATAAATAAATTTTTTGAAACGTGATTTTGCAAAGTAAGATTATTTAAGTATAAAAGTTTTTTACATGCAGAGATTTTGATTGTATTTAGTTATATCTATGTACCGAAATTAAGGAAATTGACTTAAAATAAAACATTAAATTCAATTTCATTTGTCTTTATAAATTTGCTTATATAAAACTTGAAAATACATCATATTTTAATTAATTTATAAAATGTAAATCTTACTTGAATGGTAACATCTTTGCCGTCAATTGCTCCTACGCAATTCGGGAAATTTCATCGGTATTCAAAACCAGCCGCGATAGTTTGGAAGTACTCTGCGGTCAAATTAGGGAAAACTTTGTGTTTTAAAACTGCGGTAATGCATCTTGACGTCTCTTTTAAAATTCGGTGCACACTTGTCTGTGAACATTTGTAGGCTAATGCTAGGCTAGTCTGGGATTCCCCCGTTGCTAGATATCTGTAAATATTTAAGTTAGATAATATTAATACAAATATTTAAAGACGGGATTAACAAGGATTTGTTATTTACGGGAAAAATTTGTGGACAAAAATATAGTGGAGAAACAACCCCATTTTGAAAACTATCAAAATTGGTTAATTATTCATATTATAAATATTATTAATAATTATTATTCATATTATACTAAATAAACATACCTCAATGTCACAGCCAATCGTAACGTAGGGCTTAAGGGTTCTCATGGCTGCTTCCTTTTCAATTAATGGAGTGACCATTTCCAATAATTCCTCGAACTGATCCAGATTCATTCGCGAGTAATTATAAAAAAGCTGTGGGTCTTTCTTAATTTCCGAAAACACACAGCTGAATGCCCCGCTTCGGTTTCGCTCCAAATAATATGGGCGTACCCAAAATCTACGCTTTTTTTCGGCACATCATCACTATTATCGTCACTACTAAACATAATATTTAATGGATCAAAATTATCCGAATCTGAATCCATTTTATATTATAAACCAAGTATATTACTCGTATTATAAAAACCAAGTATTATTATATATGCACGTATACACGAAGTATATTATAAAATTCACCACAAATATATATTTAATTTTATTATTTGTGTTTATCTCAAAACACACTATTCACAAATACAAATGATATAATTTTAGGTTATATTCAAACGCGGTCTTAACTTCCCCTAACTTTTTTTTATAGTAAGGGTTTTCTTTGTTGGTTTTCTTCAATTCAAAAATTAAAATTTTTGAAAGGAAATTATTAAAAAATGTAATATAATGATTGGCTACAAGTAATATTTAGATTTTTTTACTAATTTAGAGATAGAAATAAAATAGATTTAACAATAATTTTCATTTTTAACTAATTTATTGGTTATAATTTCGTAGTTGTCCAATATTCCCCTTAAAATTTCGCTATAAAATAAAAATTATCTGTCTTTGTCGGATTGTTGATTTTATCTCTTTCTGTTTTTCTGCACAAAAAAAAGCCGTAGTAATGGAATTCCGCCTTAAAGGCGGAATTCCATTACTGTGGCTTTTTTTTTTTTGCAGAAAAACAGAAAGAGATAAAATCAAAAATCCGACAAAGACAGATAATTTTTATTTTATAGCGAAATTTTAAGGGGAATATTTGACAACTACTAAATTATAACCAATAAATTAGTTAAAAGGTGAAAATTATTGTTCAATTAATTTTACATCTATCTCCAAATTACTAAAAATTCTAAATATTATTTGTAGGCATCATTTTATTATGTTTTTTAATTATTTCCTTTCAATAATTAAAAACTATAAAAACGCTTTACTATAAAAAAAAGTTAGGGGAATATTTGCACCGCATTTATAACATAACCTAAATAATATCGCATGCATTAAAATTATGTAATACAGAGTAAATAATAAAAATTAAAAATTATAAAATATTTTAATGTGAACATTAATATAAATTTATCATGAAAACGCGATTTATATCACACTCCACCAAACATATAAAACGTCTGAGCCAAGTGCTCACCATAAAAATATTACTAAACTAAAATTTGCTGAGAGTGGGGAGTATTTTTCATTTTGGTTGCCATAAAAAATACTTCATTTTGTATTTTTTATTTATATTTATGGCAACCAAAATGCAACAACAACAACAAATTTAAGTATACAAAATTTTACTGTTTCACCGCTCACACACATACGGATTTTTGATTTTATCTCTTTCTGGTTTTCTGCATAAAAAAAAGCCGCAGTAATGGAATTCCGCCTTAATACAGAATAAACAACGATCATGTTTGTTTAGTTTTTATCCAATTTCGTCATATATTTATCCCCTCAAAATTTTTTTTATGTATTTTATTTTTCTATTTCCTGTTTACTTTTTTTTTAGTTTAAACTTGGAAGGAATAAATAACAAAACACTCAAGCATGATCACAATAGTTTATTCTCAGTTCTCACTCAGCAAACAAGCGCAAAAACAAAAAATAGAAATGCATGTATATATTTAATATACTAAACCAAAACATATAAATGAAATGGTATTTTATTTTACGCTCCTCTCTTAACACGTTCGCGTAAATGATTGCTATAGAAACAGTTAAAATATATATTTTTATATAATTAAAATTTAATTCGGAAAAATATGTATTAAAACAATGAAAAAATGAAAAACACTTATGGATGCCTAACAATTGGAATCAAAAAAGTCATACATATTGAAGATTTACATACACTGCGTACGTTGCGTTAAAGAAACGGTATCAAAATACATATAAACGAAAATTGTTATGTACATACTTATTCTACAGCATTATAGAGCTATTCCATTCAAAATCACAAGATTTTGTACAAAATTAAAAAGAGACGAAAATAAACCATTACTATTTGTGAGCATAGTATTTCCGATTTTTTTTGTTTTCGTTGAGTTGCTATAATTTTTTCTTGAAAAATATCAAGCTGAGTATTTTTTATGGCCGCAAATATAAAAATCAAAAATAAAAATCCCCCACTCTCTCTTTAATTTATTTTTCGTAAATTTTTATGGTGTACAGACATACTAGACGTGACTTTAGAAGATCAATTTTTTATGATGCCGTGATTTTAGAGAAGAACTTAATAATTAGATTCGTGTGGTGGTAATTTGTACTGTATAGTACATATATGCAGTATGCAGAGCAACACAACACAAATAAAAAAAATTTAGTTTCGATTAAAAGAATTATTAAATAATAATAATAAATGGTGGCTTCCACCGGTGCAGCGGAAGCGATTTAAATAAATATAGGATGCTAATAGGATGCTAACACGCCATAAAATGTATATAACAATGTATCCAATTCAGGATATTTATCCGAAATATTATAAAGGAGATCACGAAATATTTTATAGCATATATCTTTGGTCGGCTGATTAATGAATTCTGTCTAAGAACAAAATAAAAGAAAATTTAATTAGTAGGAATAGGAAGGAACTAGGAAGTAATTTAATTTTCTACCTCAAATATCTTTAATGTTACAGTCCTTATGAATTCCCAGTCCGATTGTTCTCTCGATAAAATCATATTACAAAATGTTTGCAACAAATAAAATGTCATCGGGAAATTTCAGTTGTAACATCATTGAGTTCATTAATGCAAATCTGACTTTCAACCTCCCCACTTTTAGTAACCGGTGCAACTACTTCATCAGCATCTATTGGATCGTGAGATGCGACAGCACATTCCACGCTTGCTATTGAAACTACAAACGACGAAGTCGTCTGAAAATAGACGCTGCTAAAGATTCGACAATCGAATCGATTTCATTCTGGGGCCTAATTTTTTCTTTTTCTGTAAATAAATCGTTGTTGATTATACTTCATTGAATAAACACAAAGAACATTCTTATCCTAAAATTGGGTTAGTATTTTTTAAAGTTTAGAAGTTCTGGTTTAAAAAAAACTAATATAACGTCAAAAACGTAACCGAATTAATAAAATTCGATATTAAAAATAATAAAGAATAAAATTTGTGAGTCTCAGTATAATGCGGAACAGCTGATTTTGATGGTAGAAGTACAAATTGTTAAGATCAATAGATTTAAACTTAATTTTAATTTAATATTAACTGTTAAAACGGTAACAAATCAACTATATTATAAGTTACACAAATATTTGGTTTATAATTATTAAAAAATACGTTTTATTTTAAGAAAATTACCTTCAGTTTAGGTTTCTCCATTGTATCCATTTTGATTAATTATTTATGTAACATAAATTTTTTGATTGTGTTAGGTTATAGAGAAACTTGTCAAAATTTTCCCCTCACATGTTTTATAGTAGAGTACTTTTTACGTATTTGTCCAAATTAAAGAAACTAAATAAAACAAAACTATTCCCGCCATTTTAAAAATAATATTTATTTTTTTTAATAATTTATATAAAGTAAAATACATCATCGATTATTAAACATTACGACTTTTCACTTAATTTAAATAAATTTTAGGTTATGTTTGTATCGCAGTAAAAAAATTCCCCTACATGTTCTACTATAAAATAAAAATTGTATCTCAGTCACTCTCCTGTAGATATTTTATTCTTGTCTCACCGTACACTGAAGCGCACCGTACACTGATTATTATAAATATACAATACGTACAACTATTCACTTCACTTATTAAATTCACGCAAATTATTATTGAAATTATTATTTATTAAATTTATCAACACTATATCAATATCACTTATTTATTAATTAATTAAAATACATTTAAAATAAATCATTTATTTATTTAAAGGAGAGACAAAAACACGTTCTTCCTCTACGACGGTCAATCGCCGACCAAAAAAAAAACAAATCCACCACCTCTTCGAAAAAATCGTCATTTTTGAGCAATATGATTGGTTCATTGGCCGAAAAAAATTGTTTGAATGAACGATTGAACGAAGTATGAATCCAACCTCAAAAAGTGGCTTCATCTTCGTTTTTCCCCCTTTACTTATAAACCACTTTTATTGCGACTTCATTTTTCAATTAAAATTTTTTCGGTGAAGCCGAACTAACACAAACAAAAATGAAATGCCTTTCTTGCTTTTTGTTTTGCTGCAACCAGTTCCCTAACTTCTAGAGGATAAATAGCATTTCGGCACATTTCCTTTGAACTTGAGGGAGTACTACTCCAAGCCACTTCTTGTATACTGTTGTTGAGTTGTTCTAGTTCTTCTTCAGCTCTATCGGGGTTTTAATTGGCACCTGAAGATCAATATTATCCTCAACAAGTTTCTGGAATTTCTCCCAGCAGGTTTTTTTGTTCGTTAACGAAGGTGGACTAGTCTTTTTAATAATCGTTGCACTGATTGTCATAATAACAGGCGTGTGATCCGACATAATCCCCTCGCTGCTTTCTAGGTATATGTAGTTTTCGTCTATACCTTTGGTGATAAAGAAGTCAACGATATCGGGTATTTTGTTTCTATCCGTAGGCCAATAAGTTGGTTGATCTCCAGAATATAAATCGCAATTGCATAGTCTTTCTGCTGCAAACAACTTTCTTCCTTTTTTAGAGGTTACTCTTGATCCCCAGTAGGTGTTTTTTGCATTAAAATCACCTCCAATTATGAAACTTGATCCAAGTGATTTAAATAACATGCAATAGTCTTCTTTAATTAAATTATATCATAGGGGGCAATATATTGACGATATACTATATTCTATTTTGTTATTTATAAATACTTTTAAGGTGACTACTTGCATTAATTCCTCTTCAATTTTAAGATCTATAAAGTGTTTGATGTTTTCTTTTATAACCACCGACGATCCTCCCCTTGCCCTTCCTGCTGGATGAATGGCGCAGTAACAATTGTATCCATATATTTTAAGATATGAAGTTGAAGTAAAATGGGTTTCCGATACTAGGCATATATCTATTTTTTCAGTATTTAGGAAAATTTGTAATTCTGGAATGTGTTGCATTAGCCCATTTGCATTCCAGATTACTATTCTTAATGTTTTATTTGTTATTGTTTGCATCATTTTAATAGAGCATGGATTTCATTTCATTTAGAGAGTCTTGCTTATCTAACCTGTTGCTTAGAGCTTGAAGGCATTTCTCTTGTTTAGCTAGAAGAATGTTAAGAGCTTCCATGCTTCTTAGTATCTTTTGGAGCACTGCTGTACCTTCAGTAGTGTCCTCCGAAATAATTGGTTTTGTCATGACTACTTGCGAGTACAGTTTTGGTTTTGGTTCTCCCGTTTTACTAGCATGAGGTTTAGGTTCCTCTTTGGTGGATGCTTGATAATTTTTTATCGATACTCCTGGACTTTGTTTTCGCGTTTTATTTCTTATTCTTTGTAGCTCCTTAGCTATTTCACATCCCCGGTAGTTTGCGGGATGTGACTTATTGCAATTGATACATTTTGCAGCAATATTTTTGCTAACCGGGCAGACCTGGGCATGATGCTTTCCGGCACATTTCACGCATCTAATCTCTCTTTGGCAATATTTCTGCGTATGATTAAAACCTTGACATTTTTTGCACTGCGGTATTAATCCGTTATTCTTTTTCAATGGCTCTATTTTAACTCTCATGCTAAGTATTGCCTTGATATTATACACATCTTCCACTTTTTGTTTGTTATTGAAAGTGAGCATAAATAGTGGAAGCCCTCTTTTGTTAACTTGAACTCCTTGTTCAGTTTCGATTTTTTGTTTCTTAATAATGTTTACGCCGTTTTCTATTTGATAACCCTTTTGCTTGAGATCCTCAATAATAGTTTGAAATGATTCGAAAAAAGAACTTATCGTTGAAAAGAAAAAAATGATGTTTCTAGTGCCATAGCATTTAAAGGTCACAGTGTTAAACAAGTGTCTTACATATCCATATTCTTTTTAATTTTTTTTACATGGCCTTTGGATTTATTTTTAAAAAGTTTCCATCTTGGGAAGTTCACAAGATGTTTTCAAATCTTACAAGCTAAATAAACACAATATTTTTTGAGCTAATATGTTAGGATGTTGTTCTAAGTTTGAGTGGTATTTTTTTGCTCTCCTGTTATGTTCTGCTACTGTTTCGATGTTGAGATCACGGTGTATGTTTGTGTTATTTATGTACCAAGGTAAGCTGCGTTTCCCATCCATCGAAGTATTTTTAATTGTAGGCATTGCAATTTTATTATCTATTCCACAATTATATTCCATACGTTCAGATGGGTTTTTGACCACCATTTTATTCAACAAGTTATTTGTTGGCAATTTATTTCGATGTGTTTGTCCTATGTCAATCTTCTATCTAGATGTAGGCCTAGGTATTTAATGGTTTCGCATGGGGATAAATTGATGTTATTTAGATTTACGGGAAGACAAAATTGTTTACTGAGAGTGCATGTAACCTATGACGATTTCTGATCGTTTGTCTTTATTCTCCGTTTGGAAAGCCACCTAGTTATTTCTAAATGTTTTTGCAGAATTCTTCTAATACTGAATCCAGTTCACTGCCTAGTGGAAACCCCGCGAATATTTAAATTAATTTGGAAGATGAAAAATTATATTGCACAAATAGTTTCCGGTTTAGCACGTATTTGTAATGATCGCATCATAGTTCGTCGGTAGCTATGCGTTAATGTATAAGTCCTTTATGGCATACTTTATCGAAAGCTTGAGCGATGTCTACAAATGCTTTTGATTACGAGTCTACTTTTGTTTCATCCAATTTACCACGTTTATGGATCATTGTGATGTGTGAAATTTTTCAGTTTTCCGAAAAATAGCCAGTTTACGCCATTTATGGCGTAATTGGTTGAAATAATGAAGCTTCGGTTTCTTTAGGCAGCAATTACGAGGGTCCTTTATTCTCTTTCGGAGTAAATACCTTAACTAAATGTCGAGCAAATATATTTAGCTCTGTTACCAGTTGTTTAGTTACTAATATTTCCGAAAACGGGGAAATAGTCATATTAGTAACTAAACAACTAATATTGGGGGAACAAATATCTATTCAAAATATTGAATATTGAATTGATGAAATAAACACTTTTCATTACTCAATGCAATGAGGATAATTATCATAATAAATACTATTTACAATTTAGGATCGATCAGTAACGAAAATATTATTCGATTAGTAATTATTGAATAAAAAAATTTTACCGATGGAATAATAACCCAAAATTAACAACTCGACCCCATTTGTAGAAATTATAGCACATGGCTCTTTACAGAATTTGTTTTTTAATAGAGAAAGTATTAATTTCCAATGAATTTGTTGTCCTTTTCAGAAAAAATATGTAATATGTCTTATTATCACAAACTCAATATACTACACGTTACAAGCTCTAAGTGAAACTAAACATTAATAAAAAAATAGGTCGGCGCTGAGTTCCGCACGTTTTTTAACATCGCCGGAAAATCCAAAAAATATATTTTTACTCCCACTCAATAAAGAAATCTCAACGCTAAGATGAACAACGTAAATCTTAGGGATAATTTTCATTCATCTATTAGACCGATTTTTTTAGCCTGATTTTGTAAGGAACTGCACATACTGCGTGTGCCAATTCTAAATATCTTGTTCTAGTTCTCAAGCGAGAATCATTTTATATTTAGTAAGCGTTATTCAAACTATTTTGTTATTGTTCGTGACAAGCTTAGATTTTTGACAGGTATGAGTTGTTAGTCTTGTAGTTTAACCCTTCAATCGCCTCCTACGATAAGTTTCGGAAATGTATTGTAAGGGTATGATACTCGTGAAAATCGTTCCTGTTGAGCGGAGCGCTAAACATTATTAAATAGCAAATAAAATCAGCGCAAATATCAGAAATCTCTAAATCCTCAAACCTAAAATTTTAAGACGTTCGATTAGGCATATAATTAGAATAACTAACGTGGAGTGGCTAAATAAATTGGAACACAAAAATGGAATTGCATTTTTGCTGAGGCCTATAAATCGATATCATCAATCCGATATTGAAATATCTCTTTTTGAAATTTTAAAAATAGCGATTTGGGGTGGTTTTCATGCTGAGTGGTGACGGTAGCTGAAAACTTGCAGTTCATTTGTATGTGAGCTTGTAAATCAATTGACCACAACCCACAACTAACAACGAAATAAATATTTATTGCCCTTGGAAAACCTTGGAGAACCTTGGAGTGGTTTCAAGTAAATTTCTTAATTTTTGTCTATTAATTTTTCTTTTACATTTCATTTAGCACACTAGAACATAATATATTCAATGTACCAACATACAGCTAAACATGTTCTCCTCCTTTTCATGTTCACGTATTCAACTTTGATATATTAGGTGTGCATGTAGAAACTCGGCTCTGAAGTTGATTGCATTAAAATATACTTGAACTTGAAATGAAATGAATGAAAAAAGTGGAATTGATTAATTCGACTTTGAGTGAACATTCTGTGAGTCATTCAACAGTAAAAAAGTGGTTTGCAAGAATTCGTGATGACAATTTTAGTCTTGAAGACGACCCACGTCCATTTGCAGTAAAACAATTTGAAGACGAAGAACTTTATGTTTTACCGAATGCAAATCCGTGTCAAACTCGAAAAGAACAATTACTAAATAAATAATATTACTTCGACTGCATGCAATGGGAAAAATACAGAAGGAAGGAAAATGGGTTCCTCATAAACTGACCGAAGAAAACAAAAACCGAAGATTTGACATCTGCACGAATTTGCTTTCTCGGTACAAAAGAAATAATTTTTTGCACAAAATCATTACGGGTGATGAAAAGTGGATTTTGTACGATAATCCTTAACACATAAAACCATGGGTTGATACAGACCAGTATTCATGCCAAGAAAGTGTTACTGTATGTCTGGTGGGATTGGAAAGTAGTCATTTACTACGAGCTTCTGGAACCTGGTCAAACTGTTACATCTGAACGTTACCAGGTCCAATTGATCATATTATTTATTTATTTATTTATTTATAAGTGGTGCCTACAGTGACTACAATCGGCACAACAAAACAATTGGTAAAAAAAAGAAATTATGAGCTCGACTACAAAAGATTATGTAAAACTTTCTTGAATGAATTTCTCGACAAGTGATAATCGAAAGCTCCGTAGATCTTGTAGAACACCCGCGATACCCTCGGAATTGGATCAGAAAGATCGTAGTTCGTTACCGCTCGATCGATGAATGAAGCTCCATCGCGTTGACGCATTCGACGTTCGGGAGCGTACAAGTTGATACGTACTAGTAACTCGATTCAATCGACACGGGAATTGATGATATCACGCACAAACAGCGCGGAAGATACGTTTCGGCGATTGTCTAGGCGTTGCAGTTTCAAAAGATTGCATCGATTCTGATAAGGCGGAAGAACGTAGTCTACGGCACGACATGGTAAATATCGTGCGCAAACAAAATAAACTGTTTCTGGATACTCTCAATCCTCTCAGAATGACAGTGGTAGGAGGGTGACCAAACAGGAGATGGTATACTCCAAAATGAACCGAACAAAGCATACGTATAATGATGTCGAAGTTAGCGGGTCACGAAAGTCCTTGCAGTTTCGTTTAATGAAGCCAAATATAATTTTGAAGTAATGGCATTAACATGTCTGGTAAATGTAGCACCATATTCCAAGATCACACTAAGATCCGAAGTGAACTCAACCCGATCAATGGTTTCGTTGTACAGTTGATATTGATAAAAAACTGGCGAGCGGATAGGGAAGAAAGAAATGGTTTTGCATTTACTCACGTTTAAAGCCAGTAAGTTGTTAATTGATCAGCTGCAAAAGCGGTTTAAGTCGTCGTGTAACATTTCGCAGTCTAACTCGCTATAGACCCGGGTGAAAATCTTTATGTCATCTGCGAAGAGTAGGCAATTGGCAAACTTAAAACATTTTACAACGTCGTTAATAAATAATAAAAATAACAGTGGGCCGATATGGCTACCTTGAGGCACGCCGGATGGCGTCCGAAATAATGGGGAGAAGGAATCCAGAATCCTAACAGATTGCCAACGATCTGAGAGATAAGAACTAAATTAAGTTATGCTCTGGAGGAAACAAGACCATTTACGGGCCAAGGAAGGCGGAAGATTATATTGCTGCATGATAACTCTCGTCCATATACAGCAAAATCAACCCAGGAACTCATCTTCTTCTTAGTGTGGGAAGTTTACTAGATGTTATCATAATTGAAAGAACAGTGGTTCACGAAAGTTGAAGATGTGCAAAAAGTTGAAGATGTGCGAATATTTCAATAATTAATCTTTATAACAATTATATTTTCAATAAAGTCGAATTTGACCAAAATAAGTTGAGTTTTTACTTGCACACCTAATACATAAACGAGAAGGAATACTCGATCGTGTACACATATTACTTTAAATAGTATATATAAAGCATACGTAAGACAAAGAGATACTTTCAAGCGAAAGTAATACATAAGTTGGATTTGTTTATTTTTTCGATTGTTACTTTTTGCTTACAGTGAACACCGCCATATTATATTCAACCACATTGTATTCATAGTTACTTTCATAGTATAATACCAATAAAAAGACAATTTTGAAGAATAATTTGTATGTTATACCATATAAACAAGTAAAAATTATTTATATATTAGTATATTATTTATTATTTGTACGTGCAAAGTTATATTGAGTGGGAAATATGAATATTGAGCAAATAATAGACCAAAAATAGTTTGGGTTTTAGCTAATCATTCCTATGAACAGGCTTTAGAAATATTTTTCCATTTCTAACGACATCGAAAATTTGATGTACCAAGGAATTTTTCGTTAGTTTAGGCCTCTGATAGTGATTTCTCTGTGGTTATAAATACGTCATGTCTCGTTGTTGCCTATACATTTATATCCATAGGTCCAACGTATATAGATCTTGATAACTCGAAAATCACAAGTTTTCAGGAGAGCAGCATTTTGAATGTTCAAATACGTGTAGAAAAATAAGTAGATAAGAATTTGATCAGAAATAAATTGGATATTGTAGCATTCTAAATTATTGTTAATTGGGGCGACAAATAAGTTTTGAGGATTTACAAAAGATGGCGTAACTAGTATTAAATAGCATTGGGTCATCTTGTAACTATATTCATAAGCAAGTATTGCTCATGTCATCATTTCTCTCTAAAAATCAGTATCAGCGTCATCATTTCCCTCTAAAAACCAGTATGTGTCATTTCGCTGTGTGAACAACCTAGTTTTTGTGCTCTAACCATGGCAACCTTTGCGTCAACAAAAAAAAAACCTTTGTGCCAGGAATTTGCGGGATTCGCTGCTTTTTTATTTTAATTTGAAGAAAATTGCAGCTGATGGACATAGATTGCTGTGTGAAGCATATGGGGAACAGCCTCGATCAATAAAAACATGTGAGTACTGGTTCCACCGTTTTAAAAGTGGCAATTTGGACGCGAATGACAAAGAAGCGAAGAGAGACCGGTAAAGTTTTAAGACGTTGAATGGGAAAATCGGAAGGGTTTTTTGTATATGCACTTTTTGTATATCCACTACGACAAAACTAAAAGCGCAGAAAATCATGCGGCAAGCCCGGTCGTGTATCAACTTCAATTGTCGAGTCGATTATTCATGGCATTTCAAACTAATGCTGTGCATCTGGTGGGATCAGTTCGGAGTGATCTAATATGAGCTACTCCAGCCTAACGAAAACACCACTGGAGAACGTTATCAACAACAATTGATGCAAATAACCCGAGCATTGGAGCTCAAGCGCCCACAATACGCCAAAACACATGAACAAGTGGTCTTTAAGCACGATAATGCTCGGCCAAATGTTTCAAGAGTCGTTTCCGAAACTTTGGAGGCGTTTCAATGGATTATCTTACCCTAGTCGCCATATTCACCAGACATTGCTCCTTCCTATTACCACTTGTCTCCAGTCGATGACTCATGGTTTGGCCGAGCAGTACTTCACTGCTTACGAAAAAGCTAAAATTGGATCGATTCTTGGATCGCCTCAACGCGGAATCCGCATGCAGTATGAACGGTGGGAAATAGTCGTAGCTAATAATGGACAATACTTTGAATAAAATACTTTGTACCAATTTCTCTGAATAAAGCTTCGAATTTATAAAAATTTAATCTAAATTTATTTGTACGCCCAATGTATACCGTTTATGGTTTTCTCGATAATAGTCCTAATTAATAGATTTTCATTAAATCATACTTTTAATCTGGAAAAAATTGTGGGTTTGAAAGTTGCAAATAAAGTTACAAAATTTTTGCTCGCTTCTTTATTATTTAAAAGGTTTTGGTTTTAGTTACACATTGCTATCACGGTATTTTTAGCGACATACTGTATATGGAAATTAACAGCATGTAGTAATTGTAGGTAACATTATTTTACATGGAGTGTATAAAAATATTTCAAAAACTATCTAAATCAAAACCTGTAGAAACTGCTTTCCAGAGCAATCTGTTACAAGTATATAGTGCTCAAATTATTGTAAACAAGGATATATAAAAAAATAAAATGTTTTATTTTATAAAATAAACAAAGTAAAATATACTTGATCACAAATAAAAATATTGCTAAAAGTACCACAAATTTATGGTATTTTTAGTTTGATAAATATAAAAGTTTAATAGTTCTATAGAGTTTGATATTATAAAACTTAAAAAAAATAATAATTCTAATATCGCCACATTAAAACTAACGATCAACGCTTTAACCACTGGATTCGCTAGCTCTTTCTGCTGTACTGCTTAAATTTTTCTAAAATGGATGGTAAAGTTTTGGAATGAAGTTCTCTTCACATAAACTTACTAAATCTTAATAATCTTTCTCGGGTGTTAGTAACGGGCCTTTAGATAATTTATTTAAACCTCCTTCCTAAGCCTCTTAATCCTTCCAGCCTCGCCCTCTTGCAGTAGCACTACTATTTTCCGGCAAGACACTGTTTCAGACGTTGCGCCAGGTCATATTTATATAAAATGGTGAAAGTATCACTACCTTGACTACAAATCTCCTTGACACTGCTAATACTCAGTTTTTGGCAAATTGTTGAAAATTAAGAAAATCTGTGCTTACCATCTCGACGGTTACTTTAGCAATGGGTTCAAACACAGTTTTGCATTTCTTAGCTCTTTCGATATTCGCGTGCACACTATCGCCCTCGTTTTGCGTATGACGTGGCAATGGTATACTATCCAAGAGTAAAAACAAAATACTATTTTGTTTCGATACTGCCGTGGACAGTTATCCTATAGGTTATATACAAGATTATCCAATTCAAGCTTGATAAAGTAACTTTTAAAAAAAACACACAAAATATTCGGAATGTATTGTAATTTTTATTTCATTTTACAGATTGATCCTTGCCATTTTTAGTTAAACAAGATATCATTCAAATGTCCTCCACGGGACTTCTTACAGGCCTTGATTCTTTTGCGGTAATTTTCAATGACTTTTCGGCACATTTCGGGCGGTATCTCGGCCATTACCTTACGAATATTAGTTTTCAATTCGTCAAGAGTTTGAGGATTGTTTGCGTAAACACGATCTTTCGCGTAGCCCCACAAAAAGAAATCCAAAGGCGTTAAATCACAGGATCTTGGAGGCCAATTGACATCAGCCAATCGCGAAATCAAACGTCCAGGAAATTTCTCTTGCAAAAGATCTCGATTTGCTCGTGTTACGTGACTGGTTGCTCCATCCTGCTGGAACCACATATCGTCAAGATCATAATCTTCGATTTTCGTAAAAAAATAATCGGTTAACATGCGGCCATAGCGCTCAGAATTGACGGTAACGGTTCGTCCATGGTTGTTCTCAAAAAAATACGGCCCAATCACACCACCAGACCACAATGCGCACCAAACAGTGACTTTTTCCGGGTGTAATGGCTTCTCTACAATCAATTGTGGATTTTCTGAGCCCCAAATTCTACAGTTTTGCTTATTAACGTATCCACCAAGCGAAAAATGAGCTTCATCACTGAAGAAAATTTTGTTCGAAAAATCAGCATCGACGGCCTGTTTTGCCAGCACCCAATTTGCGTATGTTCTTCGTTGTCCATGGTCAGCAGGCTTTAGCTCTTGTGTCAAATGGACTTTATACGGATGAAGATGCAAATCCAGATGCAAAATGCGCCAAAATGAGCCATAAGATAGGCCTAAATGTTGAGCTCGACGAGGAATTGACAAATTTGGATCTTCTTCCACACTTTCAGCTACAGAAGCGATATTTTCAGCATTGCGAATGTTTCGATGATGCACAGACCTTACAATATCAGTAACAGATCCAGTTTGTTCAAATTTATTCACTGTATTCAATATGGTTTGCTTTGTAGGACGATTATGACGACCATAATCTGCTCGGAAAGCGCGAAATGTGGATACGGCAGAATCACTATTTTTATAATAAGATTTAATAATTTTAACGCGTTGGTCGATTGTTAAGTGCTCCATATTCTTAAATGGCAGAATGTCAACTAAATATATGACAGCGTACTTGACGTTTATCTTTGACAGATGTCGGTATACAGATTTCTACTTTATCAACCTCGAATTGGATAACCCGTTACTTTCAACAAATTTTCACCTGCCCCAATAGTATTGTCAGTGTTCTTTACCGCAAATTTGCGGCTTATAATTTTACAATTTTTAATACGAGAAAGAAGAAAGCTATTGCATTTTATTGGTCATGAAAAATTAAAGTATTGCACTGAATTCAGGTTTTGGTTAAACGTCCCGTTTGATGATTGTTGAAATTATCGGATGATTTTATGCATTATCATCGCCGACGACCGGAGGAAGTTTTTATATTCGACGCAGCCAATTTAAGGGTTTCTCTAGAAATGATATTCTATAGTTAAAATTTGACGTTAAGCAACAGATTGCGAATGGCATTGACTCGCCCTGGTACATGACAGTTGCACAATGTATGTTACAGAGTTGCTCCGTTGAGCGAAATATGATTCATTTCACGTATTAAGTTCCGATGCGGTTAGAAGTTCTTCGAACTCCCAAAAACGTTGAAGAGTTTAGTTTGCATCATCTGCAATGGTGATAGTTGCTGGAATCGAGTTGACTGAATAATAATTTCGTACTTCAAGAGCCAGAAACATCCACCCAACAATTAAGGACTGATCATACGTATGTTCTGATAAAATGAATTGTTTTAATATTTTAAAATATCAATTACCATTGTAGCACCGAGATT
Source organism: Nephrotoma guestfalica (assembly GCA_963691935.1). Taxonomy (NCBI): domain Eukaryota; kingdom Metazoa; phylum Arthropoda; class Insecta; order Diptera; family Tipulidae; genus Nephrotoma; species Nephrotoma guestfalica. The sequence goes on along the minus strand of OY829913.1, from coordinate 164,802,402 downwards.
TGGATCAGCCATCTCCAGTGAGTCCAATTACTTTTCTAATGAATTATTAAAATAATCTTGATTAAGAGTAAGTAACTGAGCCAGGATATACGAGTATGTATTGATGATCGATTACAGCAATGCATTTGCGAAATTAAAGTCACGTATGCGAATAAGGGCGGATTTGAAATACTACGTGGTTTAGATACTGGAAATGAATTTGGTGATAAAAGAGCCGTGGTTTGAATGTGTGATGGATTAGTTTATGTGTTGAATCTATTTGGGGTGATAGTTGTATAGATTATCGATTTTCAAAGTTATTATCGACCGTTAGGATTTGAAGTTATCGATAATGTTGGATAATGTTGATGGGTTATTGGTGCTGAAGTAGGTCTCATTGTGATGAAGTGTGACCTTGTTCGAATGTTCGAGTGCGTTTAAGTATGTGATTTATTGATTGTTGCTGTGGATGGATGAATTTACGCTGTATTTGCATATGGAATTTGGTTTGAGTTAAGAACTAGGGGAATCCAGTTTACATGTTGGTTTAAAAAGTTAATGTGTACTGATTTAGCTTCATTTAACAAGATGTATCATTAGTTCAATTACTCATTGTATTAACTGCATTTTGAAGTTTTGTTGCTTTCCATGTACTTTGTCTAACTGCTAGGGTAGCTTTATCGTTTGAGAATATTACTACTATAGTAGAATGAATATTCGGTAAATATCTCGTATAAAGGATAAATAGTATAGGTTCAAGTACAATGAGGTGTACGTCGAGTACCCCAAGTTGTGGTATAACTAATATTATTTTTAGTTCAGCGTACTTAATTTTAAATTTGATTCGAACGGGTCGATCTGCAATGTAGGATTTAATAATTTGATAAAATTGCTTAAGCAAATTAAATTCAAGTCCTTGAATCCTTGAGTTCTTGGTGCCAAATTTTGTTGAAAGCTTGCAGCATATCTTCTTATTCTCAAGTGCATCCTCAATGACATTCATTATTCTGTGAACTTGTTCAACTGTAGAGTGATTTTTCCTAAACCCATTGGTGTGATGAAATTAAATATATCTCTTCTATTATAGGTTTCAGCCTCTCGAGCAGCACGTTTTCAACATTTTTGATAATAATGAAACTAGTCATATCGGTCTTTAAGATGTTTATTTTTTATTGGTTTAGGAATCATAACTGCTTCAGCCACCTTCCATTGAGGTATAACATATTTCAGTCAGAAGACATTAATTATTTAAACTAATTTACGCTAACTTTTTTTGGGAATGGCCTTCACAATTTGCCAATTAATTAATTCATATCTTGGAGCTTTTCTGATTTTTTAATTATTCTAGTATTCATTTTTAATGCGGATTTAATGCTTTTCAAAGTGAGTAATCGTCATTCTTTAGCTCACAAAGACCTCGAGGTCGCTTATTTATGCTTTCTTTCTTATTTTGTTTATTATTTGTCTTAGTTTATTCCACAGGAAATTGAGGATACTTTAAAGTTGCGGGGCACGAGTCAGATTTTACGAGCTTTACGTTTCTCTCTAACATTTTATAATACTATTCAGCAAGCATGGAAAAGTAATCAATGGAAATGAATTAATCATAACTACTCGCTAAGGAAACATAACTATCCCCTTGAGGTCAGAGAACTAGCCTCAAGGGGACAGTTATGTATCCTTAGGCAGTTATTTTGATTAATAGGTGCACTTTCCGATGCTGCTTGTTGAATAGTATTATCAAATGCTTCTAATTCATCTTCGAGCTGCATCGCTGCTTTAATTGTTATTCAAAGAAGTATTCGATAATAAAAAAATAAAACTTCCTTAAATTAACAAACAATAAAACCAATAGGAATTTATTCAAGAAGTTAGTGGAAGATAACTTCTTGAATAAATTCCAATTGGTTTTATTGTTTGTTAATTTAAGAAAGTTTTATTTTTTATTATCATTGGTCTCAAAGCCATTCAATGTTCGTGTAGTCCGCTAAAACTCCTGTCGTTACAAAGATGAACTGGTATTTTGTCAGTAGGGCAATATGTTGGTTTATCGCCAGAATGAAATTCAAAGTTGCTCTCATGAGCTGCTTAAGTAATTTTTTTCCTTTAGAAAATGTAAGTCCAGATCCCCAATATGTATTCTTTGAATTTAAAACACCACTTATGATTCAATTTGGTCCTAGTGATTTAACAAATGGACGGTTGTGGCCAACTCACGACTTTCTTTTACATCGATTTGACTGATTGATTGGACTGTAGGACTGGACAAGTGTCCCGGATAGCGCCGTGTCTATTATTACAGCCTGTTTACAAATAACAAGAAGAAAGATAGGAGAGGTATTATCGTGTTTGAGGACTGAACGACCCGGTTATAGAAGGAAGGATAAACGTTTAGTAGATTTAATGGTTAATAATGGTATTGGTCTTCATCAATTGTTTCTTTAAGTTAGCAACCTAATGAAAATAAATACTTTTATTTGCGGATTATTTATTTTACATCCGGAAGTTTCCTGAAATTTAATTCTAAATTGATACTTACGGTTTCCTAAACAATATACAAATTTATTAATTTAATCTACCCCGAACTACTGAAGTTAAATCAATTTAGCTTATGGTACTGAAAGTTGCAAACATATTTATTATGTAGTGTCCTTTCATGCAGGACGAGCTTACTATTAAAATGAATGAATAAAATAAATTTATAAGATGTGGATGGAAAGATAGCCAATGCCAATCCTCGTAACATAATAATTTAATAGTGTGTTTATTGTTAGCTGCACCAGCAGATCGAAAACTCATACTCCAAATGAATTTCCTGAAATTAAGGTTATTTGAATGTAATTAATTAGTAAATTTTTATCATTATATGGTGTGAGTGAATACAGGTTACTTTTAGCAAAGGTACACATTACAATAATTACAAATGAAAATATTAACTGTGTTCTATCTTTTGATTAATTTCTGAAATATGCCCAACAAGTACAGTTATTTATTAATGGAGCCTGATGAAGTTTGACATGGGTTTTTTCTATTTATGGTCCTGCCCAAGATAGTACATTTTTAAGAAATCACAACAATTTTATGTTTATCGCACCTATATAATATGGTGTATAGCATACGTTTACATCAGAATATCGTGTATAGTACATCGAAGCTCAGGTATATATTTTTACATATGACACGTGGTATATATGTATATTATGTAAAAAGCGGTTTGTAATAGTTTTATTAATTTGATGTTACTTAGAAACAGTGGGCGAAGTGCAATGGAAATCCCTACTAAAATGTATCGAATATTACAGCAGCATCGAACATTAATATTTACTGCGTTTCAAACTTATAATAATTAATTGTTATTGATGCCGCACCCCAAAATTATTCAGTTTTTACCAAATTCCCTTAACCGAACAAAGTTAAATTCCCATCCTTCGCTATTTTCCGTTTGCGGTCGTGCATTCTATTTTTTGTACTCGAATATTATTTGGTTGTTCTGTTTAAAAAAATATATAAAAACTGGTATTCCTGCAAAAAAATTATCGATGAGATCTTTAAAGGTATAACTTTGTTAAAAAACCTGGATATATTATTAAGGGAAAAAACATAAACTTAATTTAATAAAAAAAAAAGAATTCAGCAAATATGGCTTTTTGAAAGCAATTGCTGGAAATATATCCTTTTAGTAATTAATTAGTATTAACTTAAAATTCATTTATATATTTATGTATTAAAGAGAATCTAAATAAACGATAAATGTCGTAATGAAAAATGTCGTTTTGTACCTATGCCGTTTTAAAATATACACTTTTGAAAACTGCCGTTTTGAAAAATGCCACTCACTTAGTGATTATTTAGAGAAATGCCAGCTTATGCTGAAGGCCAAACTGGATCATAGAATTGTGCCTTAGCTCGCGGTTGCACCCCGGCTTCGGTACCCGCAGCTCAGTCAAGTAGAGGTACATTGGTCGTGTGTGATAGTATGCACGAGCAGTGGCCTAGATTACCGCACGTAAAATGATAAAAAAATGAGACGGCTTAGACTATGCCGTCAAAACAAGGAAATTCAGTGAATTGGGTATCGGACGTTTTTTTTAAACGTGTTTTTTTTATTTGGTAAAGAGTTCCAGCTGAAAGAAACCCGCATGCTGAATCACTGGCGAGATGTCCGCTTCTAATGTAGAAGCTGGTGGAACCTTTCACCAAATGGGCCCGTTTAGTTAGTAGGCTGATATTTATATTTTATATAACCATACTTACCAGTACAGCAAACGAAATTCCAAAACAAGAGAGCAAAAAAACCTTTATTTCTAGCTGCTATTTGCCTTTATTTAACTTAACTTTTTAACTTAACAAAAAAAACTCTACACTTAATTAAAATTCCTGAATACTACTTCTATAATTGATTTACCACAGCTAAAGCTCAGTGCGTAAATCAATATCTCTTCCAAAACTTAACTGCCTCTACCAAAAAATAATTCGCGGTATTTATACACCACTAAACTGACTGACAGAGAAGGGAGGGGGAAAATTTAGTTATGGAAATATACTTCTCTCTCAACCAATTAATTTAATTTTCCCGAAATCAGCAAAATTTTTGTACAAACACCGCACATTAGAAACAACGTGACATAAATCTGATTTACATGCACTTGTGGGAATTGTGTTTATGTGCCATGAAAATTGTTTTAAAATGTCTACATAGGTCATTTAATTAACTTTATGTAGAACGTTTGCTTTTTCGTGTGCACAACACAAAAAATATGGGTACATCATCGAATTACAAAGCTAATATTTACGTACACTCATTTGTATTTATAATATCTACATTATAAAGACCTTGAGTGACGTAAAGTTGCAACTGGATAACGTAAACAAGAAATAATTTTATGTTTGCCGTATTGCATCTTACACCAATTTCATGTATATGAATGCAACAACAAACATAAAGAAAAGTTAATAATCCCAGCATGACTAAGTGTTTAATGAATTTATGTGAAGATGATATCTTCAAAGTCATGGTGAAATTACCCTGATAAATGTAAAGATTATTGGGAATGGATATATTATATTATAACGGAATATAATAAAATTCCGTTACAGAAATGCCTTTTGAAAAATGACATTTGTACCTATATCGTTTGAAAAATGAAATTGTGAAAAATGCCGTTTTAAAAAATGCCAATTTGTGAAATGCCGTTTTGAAAAATGCTGTTTAGAAAATGCCGTTTTGAAAAGCGACGTTTAGAAAAACGCCGTTTAGAAAAATGCCGTTTTTTACCTATGCCATTTTGTACCTTATGCCGTTTTGAAATATGCAGTTTTGAGAAATGCCGAAATATTTCGACCGGGAACCACCCAGAATAACCCAAAATTATTTTATTAATAAAAGAAATATTATGTTATTAAATCATTAAATTAATATAAATACTGAGTTGACTTCATTTAATAGGTAAAATTGCAAAAAAAATCTCTTGATCAAAAATATTGAAACTTGATCTTCCCTAGAATTCTGATGTGTTATTTATAAATGTAAATTATAACATTTGATTATTATTATTTACGTTAAAGCGATTTGAAATAATAAAGATCTTCCAAACAAATAATTGAAAGAGAGTTATTAAATTAAATTCTAAGATAATGTCATAAATATAATCATCGACCACACTCCGAGATTGCTTTCTTGTAATTACGATATAGGTATACGGAGCAAAGTTTCGGCTTCTTTGGCCCAGTCGTAAAACCAATTATTTATTCATATGATCAATCGTATTTCATTTAGAAATCTATTCTGTGATTTACATTTATGATTTCGGATTATTTAGTTTAAAACCAAAATTATATTACAAAAGAAAATTGAAACAAAAAACTTTAAAAGAAAAAGAAAAAATATAAATCAAATTTCGATTTAACATTTAAAAATTTTAAAAATAATTCTTCAGGATAGTTTTGAAGTTGTCCTTTGATAAATTAAACTCAAATAGGTCGTCCACGATGTTGAATGATTTAGACAACCTATTAATGCGGTTATTTTCTCCATAGTTTGTGGAATGGTGTTCTACTGCTAGAAACTCATGGTTTCGAAATGTTCTGCAAGGTATATGAATTTATATGTTTTCCAAAATATAAGCTGAATCAATGTGACAAACCAAAACGTTACCAGTAAAAGCCGCGCCTAAGAGTGAGTAGCCGTCTATTTGCAAGCGTGCATATTTTGTAATTCGTATATCTTGTTGAATACTGAGGTAACCGAGCCACATTTTCATGGAATAGTAAATTGTGGTTATAATCCAAGTCTCTTTTCTTTAATAAGAAAATCAGAAACTTCGTTCAATTCCTTCAGTGCACATTACAGCATAGTATGGATTCCAGACCGGTACAGCGTATTCCAGTTGAGACCGAACGTAAGCGAAATAGAGCGAACATGAGGTTTGAATATCTTTAAATTCACCTGTCCATCTTTTAACAAATCCAATCATGGCATTCGCTTTCGCAATATAATTTTCAATATGCCTATTGAAACTGGTATTTTCGATAAATGTAACACCTGTTAATGTAATTAACGGATTTTCACATCATCAGCAAATATGAGCACGTTTGAGTTTTTGATTATCTCGATTATTCGATCTACGAAAACAGTAAATATCTAAGGCCCGATGTGAAATCCTTGGGGAACACCAGACGAACTTTAATAACGTTTGATTTCACATTTCCCATTATTACAAATTGTCGCCGGTTTGATAGATAAGCAATTTATGTAATCGAGTGAAAACCCAAATCCATGTACGCTACGTCAACTTGTTGATGTTTTTCTTTCTCATTAATTATGTTACTGGTGAATTCAACCAGATTAGTTGATGTGAATTGGCCAGGCATAAACCCATGCTGGTTTATTGATATAAGTCATGCAATTGTGTATTTAAAGTTGTTAATATAATAATGTTGTTAATAGTTATAATATTTAATTTTGCATTCAAACAATTTTGGAATTGATGATGTAGTTGATATTCCTCTGTAACATGTAACGTCATCTCGTTTATCCGATTTAAAAATTGGTGTAATTTTTGAAATTTTCTTTTTTTTCGGGAAACACGCTGGTGCTTAAGGAATGGTTGAATAGGTAACATAATAGAATTGCTAAAATGTCAGCGTACTTTTTCAGAATAGGAGAGGGTATATTCTCAAGACCACAACTGTCTCCAAATCCCTTTAAAGCCGATAAAATGTTATCCTCAAAAATAACAGGAGGAGTTATTGATACGTTGTTATTGGTGGGATGTTGGTATCATCCACTAATAAAGCTTCATTATAGACTGATTGCAAAAACGTCGCGAACTTTATCTTTGGAGTTTGAGGAGCTGGTATTGTTATAGGTCATATTAGCAGGATAACCTTCAATTTCGCAAAACATGGAAATACTATAGTTGTTGCTTATGATTTGGATCTACATGCAAGGTCGATCTCGACGATCCAAGAAATTCACAACTATGTTTTACTTTTCTATTTTTTTTAGGTTTTATTTATAATTTCGCGAAATTAATTTTAAATTTACAAATTTTGAATTGACTGTTTCGCTTCTCGATACCAACTTTTCGAGATATATTTTATTTACATATAAATTGTTTCTCCCACTAAAAAGAATAACCCATACCATTCTATTTACTAGTACATTTACGATTATTAAGTAAATAAGGTAAATACAAAATAAATTCATTATCAATAATATGATATAATGAGATGATACGTATACACGAAATAATCTGCATTGTACTACACATATAAAAATGAATTGCAACAATGTATTTTGTATGCACGGGATATTTTGTGTTTGTATATTATGTACGAGTATTATAATAAATAACAATCATAATATAATGTAGGGGTCCCATACGGTACGGTATATTTCATTACAGGATGTATTAAAACAGGATGTCACAAAACAGGATATCACAAAACAGGATATGGTACACTAAAGTATATGGTACAAAACAGGATATCACAAAACAGGATATGGTACACTAAAGTATATGGTACAAAACAGGATGTGACAAAACAGGATATCACAAAACAGTATATGGTACACTAAAGTATGTCACAAAACAGGATATCAAAAAACAGTATATGGTACACTAAAGTATATGGTACACAACAGGATGTCACAAAACAGGATATCACAAAACAGTATATGGTACACTAAAGTATATGGTACAAAACAGGATGTGACAAAACAGGATATCACAAAACAGTATATGGTACACTAAAGTATATGGTACAGAACAGGATGTCACAAAACAGGATATCACAAAACAGTATATGGTACACTAAAGTATATGGTACAGAACAGGATGTTACAAAACAGGATATCACAAAACAGTATATGGATCACTAAAGTACATGGTACTTAATAGGACAGATTAAAAGAGAAGACGACAATATACATAGTTCATAGTTCATGAAAGAGAAATGAAGTTTGGTATAAATATAAATTATTTTTTAATTTTTAACGATTTTTTTTATTTTTTCGTATTATTGATCTACATATATACATACTTTCATAAAATTAGCATTATAAATAAATATTACTAGCTAGAGTTTTCAAAAACCCAAATTTACTAAATTCCTTTTTCTTATTTAGAGTCAATTGAATATTTTTTTCTTTAAGTACATATTTGTTCTTTTTAGCATTTGGGGGGTTTTCTCGTTCTATTTTATCTATTTCCGCTCTGGTATTTTTTGCATTTTTAATAAGTTCATCGATGAAGCTAAATACGCCTATATGCGAGCGGCCAATCACAGTATTGAGGCGTCTGTGGTACGATTCAGCATAATTTTGAGTTCGTGGTATGCCTTTCTCGTTCTGTTCATAGACACTCCATAGACTCGGCGGGAACAATGGGGGTCTTCCGTTTTTTCCACCAATATAATATTCATTGAGCCAGTTTGTTAGTGGCTCAAATTCTCTTCCAAATTCTGAAGATATTTCTTCGAACCATACAGGAATCTCTTCATGTTCTAGGAAACTCAATGCAGCTATTTGCCGAACTTTTAGTGCAAACTCAATATCGGTGCCATATCGGATTTGCCAGCCAACTTGTTATATATGCTTATATATATTTTGCATAAAATGGAAGTGGCAGCCTTTGACAACAACACCTTCGAATACGGTACGAATTGCGTTAATTGCTGCCTTTTCAAAATCCGTAATTATGAGTTTAGGTGCCAAATGAATTCCAAGTTCCAACGCGTTGTCATTTAAACTGGAAAACACCTTTTCATACAGCGCAGTCGTTTTACCGGTCATTAATATACATACAAATCGAGTTGGTACTCATAAAATTGTCATTTAAAATGTGTAACTTATTTAAATGGCTCAAGACGTTTAAGGCACTGATTCATGTTCAAATTACTAAAAATAATTTTTTTTTTAAATTATTGAAAAATATTTTTATGTCTTCTTAGAAAAGACAACTTAAGAGAGATATGTCAACCTTTGTGAATGTAAAATATTTTAACAGTATACGTTCCGGCTAAAGTGCGAAATTTATGAAATATTTTTTACTCGATTAGAATATTATATAATATTTGCTAACCTTCCTCCCTACAGCAATAAACTTTATTTTTTCCCAATCAAAGGACCAGCCTTTAGAGGTGCAATTAGTTCCTGGGCGGCCGTGAGAGCTAGTAAAAAATAAAGCCGTTAGTCCTTATTATTCCAAACCAAACGATTGTTCCCTAACACCATAAAAAGTCATCCGTGGGGTGAAAGATGACTGATTTCTGGAATATGGGACTTCCAATTGTGAAATTTTGGAGTAATAAAAGTTTCCAATTTTTATTGTACTTCGTAACATTCTCTTTTACAAAATTATTTATGAATAGGAAAGATTTTAGCAATTTTCTAAATATTTTTAAATAATGTTCATAATGTAAATCATATAATTTTTGGCACATATAGTCCACTAACAAAAAAGTAAGAAAAAAAAATCAATTATGTTTTTCAATTTCAACCAGAGTTTTTGTTCAACTTCGGCCATTTTTTAAATAATCCGTTTACCAACCATCTACTGTAGCAGATGCTGCTTTATACCTATTTGTTAAGTAAAATAAAACAATAGTTGTAAAAATTAATTTTTAAAACAGTGCTCTACCCCCAAAATATTTTGGAATAATATTTTATAGAGGGCCATAAAATCAAGATATACTCGTATTTCTTAACATATTTTTTATGATGAATAATATCCTCGAAAGTATTATATTTTTACTTCTAAAAATAAATTTTAGTTCGTTAATTGTTTTCATCAATAGCAAAATTTTATTATATTATACGCACTTACATTCAAATCCAAAAATGGAATTACAAGCCTTGCGCACCTTTTCAAGGTTTCACATATGTATTTGTAATTCTTCTATTACTTTTCATGCACATATTTCGGAACAACAGAATATTAGCAATTAAGATTTATATTAAAATATTATCTACAACTATTAAGTGAAGGAAAATTGTAATTTAACTAAAAGTAATGATAATTCTTTATAGCATTGTGTTTCCGTAGAATCAATTTCCAATTAAACGTTTCAAAATTGCTATAGGCGAAGGCAAATCTCTTCTTGACCATATTGTTATTACTAAAAATATTTAAAAAAAAACATTTATCGAACTAAACGACACAAATTCCTTAAAACTTCACCCAAGAATATTTTTAAAATCTCAAATACACGGAACCAGATATAAAAATATATAAGATATGTCCAACCAATTTTGATAATCTTTAGTGTACCATATACTGTTTTGTGATATCCTGTTTTGTGACATCCTGTTTTGTACCATAAACTGTTTTATGATATCCTGTTTTGTGACATCCTGTTCTGTACCATATACTTTAGTATACCATATCCCGTCTTGTGATATTCTGTTTCGTCATATCCTGTTTTGTACCTTATACTTTAGTGTACCATATACTGTTTTGTGATATCCTGTTTTGTCACATCCTGTTTTGGACCATGTACTTTAGTGTACTTTATACTGTTTTGTGATATCCTGTTTTGTGACATCCTGTTTTGTACCATATACTTTAGTGTACCATATCCTGTTTTGTGATATCCTGTTTTGTGACATCCTGTTCTGTACCATATACTTTAGTGTACCATATCCTGTTTTGTGATATCCTGTTTTGTGACATCCTGTTCTGTACCATATACTTTAGTGTACCATATCCTGTTTTGTGATATCCTGTTTTGTGACATCCTGTTCTGTACCATATACTGTTTTGTGCTATGCTGTTTTGTTACATCCTGTTTTGAAATATGCCGTAGTGAGCGGCTTCGATAATGTAGAGTGCAGCTAGGTTAGATAATCAAATAGATAATTAATCTGAATCCAAAAATGGATTAATCAGATTTGGGTTAGAAGGAAACTAAAGTTTTATGTCATTCGCTACAATACTGAGGTTATAAAATTTAGATGCATTTGATGCCATTTTGTTTACGTTTTGATAGTAATTAGCGCGTTTCTCATAAAACAATTGTTGCTTTGATTTTATGGGTTGATTTGTCTTTTGAGTAGTAGTATAGGTTCGAGCTTTCATTAAAAGTGAGTGTAGCCGCATTAACCATTGGTGAAAAATATCTAAATGATTTTGTGTGTCTTAAAATTGCAACTATGGCGTGCGATACATTATCGAAAAGCTCAAGTATTTGAGAATTGATTCTAATACATGATTCTAATCCTTGTGCTTCAGGTTTATAAATTTGGTTGAAATTTGCACGGTATACCGGAATGAAATAATTCCTAAATAAATTCTAAGTAAAAAAATCTATATATATATATTAGTAAATATACTCCAAAAATCAACATTTAGGCGAAACTATATTTTACATAAAGATTTTCTTTCGCAACAAAAAATATAAATATTTGTAAAGTTAAATATCCATTTGTGAATAATTGGTCTTACAGATAGGTTTAAAATATCAAAAATTATTACAATTGCATTTAAAACAATTATTACAATTGCATTTTACAATTTCATCATTGTAACAGAATTGATTCGCATCATATTAGAACTGAATTTGGAAGAAAATCGATCACGTTTATGGGCCCATTTATTTATAATCAAGTACCTGAATTTATAAAGGAATCTGAAAACTACTTACAATTTATAAAAAATATTAAAAATTATTTTAAATCGAATATTTTATTATTTTGGAACTAAATTTCCGTTATCTTTAATTTTTCTAATTACATATATATTTATCTATGTAAATTTTGTAACTTTTGTATATTGATGTATAACAACTTGGATTATCCTTAAAGGAACATTAAATTCACTGGATAATCCGCTGTTGTTATCGTATGAGAATGAATAATAAAATAAAATAAATAAAATAAAATAAAAACTAAAAAAATATGATTATATTGGTATAAAATTACAAAGATTAATCTTCAAATATATCTTCAAATAAATCTTCAAATACATATAAATATTATTAAAACTTGCTTGGAATTCAAAATAATACAAGTCAAGATTTTGTGAGGTGGTCATCGATCTTACTATGCCTTTATGTGTGATTGATTGATTAGATAGCCATTTTCATGGCGATTTTCAGCATTTTGTTATAGTTTATAGCTTATCATTACGGTGAAACTTATTTTTTGGATTTCCACGGAATAAAAGTCGAGATTTTGTGGGGTGGTCATCGATTTCATTAAAAACTTTATAAAAAGTAAGAACCCTCTGTCCTAAGATACTTCTAACAGGTGACAACTCTTGAGATAGGTGTTTTCACTTTTGACTCGATCGAACACATCTAGAAAAAATGAGTTTTCCGGAAAAATTAGGGGAACACTGGGCTGAATATTCAAAAGTTGTAGAGATAAAAATCGAAGTAAAAACCTTCTGTCCAAAGATATTTTTAAGAGGTTACACCTTTTGGGATAGGTATTTTCACTCTTTGTACTAGACCCAAAACCGGTTTTTATTTCCGGAAAACTCATGTTTTCTAGTTAGATTGGGTTTAGTACAAAGTGAAAACACCTATCCTAAGAGTTGTAACCTTTTCGTCTTCGATGAAATGGATCTTCAATGCACACCGGCTGGTTGTTGATGGAAGACTTTATTAATCATCCGTTGTTGTGGAGACCTTGCAATGTGGTCGAGCCATCTAAAGCGTTTAGATTTGATGAATTTGATGAAATCGCTACCTCCGATAGGTTACTTTATCTTGGGGGTCATACGAATCCGATATTCATCGTTCGCAACTTTAATTGGACCAAAGATGGAACGAATGACCTTCTTTTCGAAGTTAGATAACAATCTACCATCGTTAGTGGTCATGGTCCAGCTCTCGCTTCCGAAAGCCAGCACAGGTCTTACGAGTGTTTTATAAAGTGTTACAGGTCTTATGACTGCTTTACAAATTCTACCGTTGGTACTATTAAAATAAAAATGATCATTTATGCAGGAGCATAACATACATTACACAAAATAAAAATAAATAAAGCAAGTCCATTTACTATAATTATTGATCATGTTTATCCCCACCCAACATAAAGGATATCGACTAAATACCTGTTTTTATAGAAAAAGTAATGCTTTCTTTATAATTTGGAATATTGAGTTACTGTATTTTATTTCAAGCCATTTTGTTTCCACATAATACACATGTTTATTTCGAGTAAGAAGGAAATGGAAATCAATCGCATACAAAAGTGTATACAGATTTGTTAAATGTATATAAACAACTTTAACGACCAACGAAAAATGCGTTCCGCAAGGTCAAATTTTAGTACCCTTATATTGAATTATTTCCTATACAAATAAGTCTCTGCAGTTCGACAAAAGATGGTGCTACCAGTAAGTTATGATTAAAATTGGCCGATGTAAAGCGTCATGTTCGAAGGTTGAACATCTGTCGATAACATAACGTTAAAATATTAGCGATTCAGTATCAGCATCATATATATTTTTTTTCTTGTGAAAATGTCGTGTTTTGAGCCGAATAAGCGTCATTTGCTGGAACTTTTGATTTACTTGTTTAATTTGAAGAAACCCGCAGCTGAGGCGAATCGATTGCTGCTTTAAGTGAGCGAAGTTGTCGGGAGTGGTTTGAAAAGTTTAAGAACGGTGAATTTGATAACGAAGGCAAAGAATGTAGTGGAAGACCGAAAGTATGTGAAGGCGTGGAATTGGACGCATTATTGAATGAAGATTCGTGCCAAATGCAAGAAAAACTTGCATTTACATTAGGAGTGACTCAACAAGCAATTTCACTTAGTTTAAAATCATTGAGAATGATTCAAAAGCAAAGAAATTGGGTTCCATATGAACTTAAGCCGAGAGATGTTGATCACCGATTTTTTCATGCAAAATGCTGCTTGCCACACATAAACGAAAGTGTTATTTTGCATCACATAGTCACTGCACTGGTCATGAAAACTGGGCAGTGCAATCTTCAGGCTTCATAACTCAGTTTAACGACCACTTATAGAAATTACCTTTACATTTATGAACTATTATTATCGACACCTTCTTACACACAAAAATCAGTTGAAAAGGCTACGAACAGACGGATATCATATCGGCGAGGATATACGATTCTTTTGAATTCTAAATATATGGAGGCTAACGCAGCAACAGTATTTTACCATACAAAACGAAATATATATATCTATAAATAGCTAAGTTCATTACGAGGTGTCAACAATTTATCCGGAGCTAAACGAGCAATGATCTTACGAGTATGCCTCTAGGATTAAGTTTGCAACCCGATAATCTGATTCCTGTCTTGCATACACAAAATTGTATCTTTAACTTAGTTCTGTTTTAATAATAAGTAAACAATAAATGGAACATTGTGTTTTTGATTATCGGAAAGATGAATTACGGGTATAAGTTTCTAATGTGAAACGAGTTTTGTTGGGTTAACATAGTAAAACCAGTTATAGGGGTTATTCTATTTTCTACTGAACTAGATTAATTGACTAACGCCTTGTTTAATATGATAGAAACAATTATGATTTAATCAACAAAATTTACATTCTACTGTTTTTAAATTTTTCAGGATGCGGAGAACGGAACGATCCATCACGAATTGTTGGTGGCCAAGCAACAGAAGTAAATGAATTTCCATGGATGGCACGTTTAAGTTATTTTGGCCGATTTTATTGTGGTGGTATGCTGATCAACGATCGTTATGTATTATCTGCGGCGCACTGTGTTAAAGGGTAAATAACTACTAAATCATAGTATAATAAATCTACTAAACCGTGTTAGAATATAGAAACCCGTATACGAACAATTTTGTATTGCTGCATAAGATTTTTTTATTTCTAAAAAATATACAAATAAGGCTTAGCATTTTTGCAATTTTCTTAAAATATTAAAAATTCTTTTAAAAACAGAATGAAAATGTTTACAAGTTAAAATTGTACCTAAAAATGAAGAAGAGCAATTTAGGATTCTTTTAAATTATATTTACGAGTATTTATTACAATTGATTTACAAATCATCTAGTAATTTCTCTTTCATAATTTATATTCTCGTTTGGAGGATTGTAGCCCTTTACAGTTTTAGTATATTTTTAGTCGATGCAGATTGGATCTAGTAAATCAAGTATTTTCTTCCTTCGCAGCCGTCTTGCTGCGTTTGATTCATTCAATATACGACGTATCTCAGCATTTTGGTGTAGACTAATAAGCATGTACTTTCTCGCGCGTTTCCTTATTTCTTCACTAACGAAATCCATCTTCAGATCTATGGAGGTTGTCATTTCTTATGACCACCGTGCATTAACTATTCCACCTATGACTGAATGATATTGATATTGGTTTTCTTTACCGTCAGTCCACACAGGTTTTAAAATTTATCGGTATAGAAATAATTTATTTGCAATTTATTGTATTGTTAGCTAAGAATATCTAAGTCAGCTCAGAATTTCATCCTAAGTGCCAACCCATTATTCTGTATTTAATGTTTAACTTTTTTTTGGCAATCTCTTTGCATTTTAGTTTCGCATCTAGAGTCATGCCTAGATATTTTACCGTGTTTGCATAGGGAATTTGCTGAGAGTTCAGTTCTACTGGTTTCCAGTTGACCTTTTTGTTGGTAAAGCAATTAGCTTTGCAATTTGCTTGTGGGTTTCTCTATGCTATCAGCTAAGATAGCCGTATCATCTGCAAAAACGTTGCTATGTTAGTTTCCTCTACCGTTGGCAGGTCCGAGGTATATAGAACATATAAAGTTGATCCTAGAACGCTACCTTGTGGTACTCCTGCTGATATTTTTTTTATTTCTGAGTATCCGCCATCTAATTTAACACGAAATACAAGATTTTAGTATTTCATAAGACTGGTTTGGCAAGTATCTTTGTAATTTATATTCTAAGCCTTTATGTCATACTGTGTCAAAGGCCTGTGCTACATCCAAAAATATACTAGAGCATTCTTTCTTATTTTCAAGTACATCTTCCATTATGTTTGTAATTCGATGTACTTGTTCTATTGTTGAATGATTTTCTCTGAAGCCAAATTGATGTGGAGAATAAGAGAATACGATTTCTTTCTTCTATAGTAAGAAAGACTATTGGTTTGAGTCTTTTAGGGAGCAGTTTTTCGGATGTTTTGAAATTATTGGAAATAAAGAAATCGGGCTATACGAATTTTTATCATTAAGTGGTTGGTTTGGTTTAGGTTTCATGATTATTTCTGCGGTTTTCCATTGATTTAGAACGTGTTTAAGTTTGATAAGTTTGAATACCGCGTTAATTATTTGAAGTTGTTTGCGTAGTCCTTTTTCAGAAGGAGCATTTACTATTTGTCTTGTAATTAAGTTATATCATGGAGATTTCTTTGCATTTAGGTTAAGTTGGATTTCCTCTTTTCATTTTTGTAATGTGACAGGAAATATATTGTAGTTATCCGTTTTATTTACTGGTGGTATGTTTCCTCTGCTATTTGTCTGTCTACCGTGTTCTCGAGGTGGGTTGCAATGCGTTTTTGACGTCCAATGGGAATAGTCGGTATCTTTTTCAATATTAAGGCCACTTAGGTTTTTATTAATAGATTCGTTCTTGATTTCTTTAATTAGCAACTTTAGCTTAGTGGACAAAAAATTTAGAGTTGTTTTATATCCTTTAGCAGGCATTTCTTGCTTTTCGTTTTGCTGCAACCAGTTCCCTAACTTCCATACATGGGATTTCGGCACATTTCCTTTGAACTGGGGTGTTCTAGTCCAGGCCGCTTCTTGTATGCTGTTGTTGTGTTGTTCTAGTTCTTCTTCTATCTGTATCGGATTTGTAATTGACACCTGAAGATCAATATTATCGTCAACTAGTTTCTGGAATTTGTTCTAGCAAGTTTTTTTTATTAGTTAGCGAAGGTGGACTAGTTTTTCTAACAATCGTTGCACTGATTGTCATAAGAACGTTTATACCTTTGGTGATAAAGAAGTGAATCCAGAATGAATATCGCAACTGCATAGTATTCCTGCTGCAAACAGCTCTCTTATTTTTTTTAGAAGTTACTATTGTTCTCCAGTAGGTATTTTTTGCATTAAAATCACCTCCGATTATGAAACTTGGTCCATGTGATTTAAATAATGTGCAATAGTCTTGATTAAATTATATCTTGGGTCAATATATTGACGATACACTATATTCTTTGTTGTTATTTATAAATACGTTTAAAATGACTACTTACATAACTTCTTTTATAACCACCGACGATCCTCCTCTTGCCCTTCCTGCTGGATAAATATCGTAGTAACAGCTGTATCCATATATTTTAAGATATGAAATTGAAGTAAAATGGGCTTCCGATACTAGGTATATATCTATTTTTTCAGTATTTAGGAAAATTTGTAATTCTGGAATGTGTTGCATTAGCCCATTTGCATTCCAGGTTACTATTCTAAATGTTTTCTTTGTTGTTGTTTGCATCATTTTAATAGAAAATGGATTTCATTTCATTTAGAGAGTCTTGCTTATCTAACCTGTTGCTTAGAGCTTGAAGGCATTTCTCTTGTTTAGCTAAACGAATGTTAAGAGCTCCCATTCTTCTTTATAGACTCTTTCAAGCATTGCTGTACCTTCAACATATCCTTCGTAATAACTGGTTTTATCATTAGAACTTGCGAGTATGGTTTTGGTTCTTCCATTTTACTAGCATGAGGTTTTGGTCCCTCTTTGGTGAAAGTTTGATTATTTTATCCGGTATTTCTGGATTTTGTTTTCGCGTTTGTTTCTTATTCTTTGAAGTTCCTTAACTATTTCACATTCCTGGTAGTTTATGTGTTTTCGTTATGTGTGTTACGCTATGTGTTTTTTACAATTAACACATTTTGCTGGAATATCTTTACTCACCGGGCATACTTAGGCATTTATTTATTTATTTATACAATTTATTTAGGCATGGTGCTTTCCGGCATATTTCACGCATCGAGTTTCTCTTTGGCAATATTCCTGCGTATGATTAAAACCTTGAGATTTTTGCATTGCGGTATTAGTCCGCTATTTTTTCAATGGCTCAATTTTAACTCTCTTCTTAAGTATCGCCTTAATATTAAACACATCTTCCACTTTTTGTTTGTTATTAAATGTGAGCATAAATAGTGAACCTCTTTTGTTAATTTGAACTTCTTGTTCAGTTTCGATTTTTTCATTTCTTAATGATGTTTACAGCATTTTCTATTTGGTAACCGCTTTGCTTCAGATCCTCAATCATTTCCCTCTTTTGCGTAGGTTGGGTGAAGACTTTTAGCCGTAACGGAATAAAGCTTTGTAGCCAAAGCTCTATAGGTTTCAGTGTCTGCAACATTTATTGCCCATACACCATTATTTAGAGATACGAGTTTGTATTCAGATACCGTAATCGATTTCATAATCGGTTTTACAGTGAATACATTTTATATCCCGACTACATTTATTGGTGGAGGTGATTTCTCTTTTGGCTTAGCTGGTTGTTATTCTAGAGTTAGTTGTTTCTTGATAATTAACTGATTTCTAGACACCTCTTTTGAAGTTGATGGTAAAGTTTCTGCCATTTCTGGTGAGTGTTGAGCTTTCCTTTTCTTACTTGGTCTTTTATTCCGGTTCAACACCCTATTTGTGTCTCTTTCTAATTCTTCTTCATTCGTATGGAATGGATTAATGTTATCATCGCTTGCAGGGTTAATTTAATTGGGCCAATTTAAGAAATGAAATAGACAATTGAAAGTTAATTATAATTATTAAAATATAATCTAAAAACTTACAAAAAATACAACAGAAACTGAAACTAAAAACTATTAGAAACGTCAGTCGAGAGATGGAAAAGTTAAAAACATAGACTTTTGAATTTTGCAAAGCTAGTTTGGAATTGCCGATTGTAATTGAATAAATTTCTCAATTTGGCAGCACGAATGAAAAAGTCATTCGACGTTGTTTCGATTTACAAATTTCTGGCAAGATCATATTCTACAAGACCTAGGAAACTTTAACAAGAAGAGATGTGATGATTTCTAGTGAAGGTTTTTTGGTACAAGAATAAATCCGTGGTTTAAAGTCATATCCAGATATTCCTAGTGAAGTTAGAGATGGAGCCCAATCTTCTTTTCTTGTATACATATACAGCTTAGCAGAAGAATTAAATTTCACCTTCAATTTCTGGAAGTCTCTCTTCAATCATTCGAGTAACGTGAAAATCTTTGTATTTTATTAAATTCGGTTTTTGTGTTCAGTTTAAAATAATTTTTATTATCTATTGTAATAATTATAATGTTATTTGACTTTAGAACTACGGATTGCTCAGAACCTATTTAAATATTAAATTTTGGAATATATATTGCTTTAATTAGTTAATTTTTATTTCTTCCTTTCCATATCATAAGATCCATGACATTTCTTTAATTTATTCCAATTTTAGTTTTGGGCGAAAATAATAAATATACCATATGGTACGAATACATATATATACAGTGCTGGGAAAAAAAATTGGGCAAACAAATTTTATTGCAAATTGGAGTCTTGTTTTGCTAAAATTACAAAACTTTTGAAAGCAATTGGCTTATTGTTTTATTTTAAATACATGTATGACGTAATTTTTGAAAAAAAAAAAATTACCTGCAATTTAAGGGCAAAACCCCGAAAAATGCCAAAATATTCAAAATACGTTGATTGGAGTTAAAATAATGGAATAAATTAAGCACCTATTTTTTAATTTTTGTTTTGTTTTTTATTGATTTATAGAAGTTCTATCTTTAATATTAATATTTTGTTGGACCACCTTTTGTTTAGATTAAACCGGTACAACCCCGCAACTGATGTGCAAAAAAATTGGTCTAGCAATTATTTTATTTTACGCCTACCGTTCTTGGCCGTCATTAGGGTGCGGATGTTTTATTGCCTGTAATTTTGTTTTTGAGTATAAATAGTGCATATTTTGTAAGATTAAGTTATTCTATAAGTGATCCTAGTCAAATAAAGAATAAAGTGCAATTTTAGTTTTAAAAACTGAGAAAAGTTAGTGAGCAGTGTAAAAGCAATATTTTGATTTTGGCGCGAGAAAGTTTAACCACGCGTGAAATAGCAGAAAGATTAAACATTCCTAAAAGTACTTTGGAAATGTTAAAAAAATGCAAGAAATGGGCTGTACACAAAGAAAGAAAGGCTCTGAAAGGCCTAGAAAGACAACGTCAGTGGAAGGTCGTTTCATAATATTACAATGTCGTCGGAATCGTTTTAAAATTTCATCGGACATAAGACGGGATGTTGAGCGAGGAGCGGAAAAACAAATTTCGGCCAGCTTAGTGAGAAAAAGACGTTTGCTATGGACCCAGGAGCATGTTTCTTGTACTCCAGATATGTGAAATGATGTGATTTTCTTCAATGCATCAAAATTCAAACTGCATGTTGGAGATGGAAGAATTCTCGTAAGAAGAAAACCAGGCGAGAGGCTTAACAACGAATTTCTTTTAAGACTTCTACAAAAAAATGAAGGAGTTATGGTCTGGGGACGCTTTTCTGGAAATGAAACCGGTCGATTGTGCTTCCTTAGTTCCAGCATTACAGCAGCTGTTTATCTGCAGGTCCTACACAACGAATTTGAGCCTTCTGTGTAAAAGCTTTTTGGCGAGATTTGCAAATTTATTTTTCAACAGGACAACGCTCCGTGCCATACCGCCAAAGTTGTGAGTTATTAATTTTGAATTGTTGATAAAAAATTTGCCAGGTAAACAAGTATTTCGAAGAAAAAGGTATCGATTTGTTGAGCTAGCCCTCGTATAGTCCAGACTTAAATTCCATTGAAAATATTTGGTCTATAATGAAGCTAGAAGTAGCATGAACGCGCCAGAATCGATTCAAGCTTTAAAAAGTTTGTTGATGACGATTTGGGAATCCATTCCTCCTACGACTTTAAAAAATTTATCAAATTCAATGAATCGGAGGCGTATCGCTGTAATAAAGGCAAATGGCGGTCCAACAAAATATTAATATTAAAGATAGAACTTCTATAAATCAATAATAAAACAAAACAAAAAATAAAAAAATAGGTGCTTAATTTATTCCATTACTTTAACTCCAACCAACGTGTTTTGAATATTTTGGCATTTTTGCCCCTAAATTGCAGGTAAATATTTTTTTTCAAAAAATTACGTCATACATGTTTCTAAAATGAAACAATAAGCCAATTGCTTCAAAAGTTTTGTAATTTTAGCAAAAACAGACTCTAATTTGCAATAAAATATGTTTGCCCCATTTTTTTCCCCAGCACTGTACATATATAATTATGGTTAATTATAAGTCTTTAATTTATTATTATTATTGTTAAGGATTCATGTTTAAATGATTATTAAATTAACAGGTAGTCCTAAATATTTATGTGTTAAGAATTATTTTAATAATCTATTACTTCTCATTTTATATTTATTTTCCTGAGTGGCTGTCTTAATTGATTTTAACGATTTTATATTATATTATATTATCACAGAGAAGAAGACCAGAGAGTGATCTTTCACACAATTTTGATGCATATTAAAAATAAATTTAGACCCAGTTATAATAGGGTTCGATGGAATTTAGAGCAGACAGAGTAAGATAGTTTAGCTGTTTAATATATATCTCTCTTGCATGCCAATGCAGAATTTCATAAACAATATTTTATTTGTTAAATGTGCGTTTGTGTATGA